>JAOUQZ010000001.1:14103510-14126488 GCA_028564935.1 Neosilurus hyrtlii
CGGCTGAGATGGGCGCCAGCCTCCCCGCGACCCTAATTAGGATTAAGCGGTTCAGAAAATGAATGAATGAATGAATAGTCTGTGTGCATAAAGTTTAATTTTTATATACTGATCAAAAATATAGTAAATAAAATTACTGAATTAATATTTAGCTGAATGAAGTGTAAGTATATCTGGCCTTTTCTTGGTATTTATTCTATACTAGGTCACTAGATATTAGCAATTACGTGCTCTGATTGGCTAATATACTCCTCGGATATTAGCTCATATCCACTGACCTGAAAAGTCACAGCGGGTAAAAAAAAAAAAAAAAAAGGAAGCAGTCATGACTCGTTCTAAGCTAAGGGGCCTTCAGGTCAGATTCTGTGTAAAGAAACAACATTTGGAATAAAATTATTTCACGATAAAAAGATTTGTTTTATTTATTTAGAATTTTTTTTTAAGAATTAGACTTTAGTTTCCACCAAACACATCTTTTTGGGGGATTTTTCTGAGGAAAAGTCCTTCAGTTTTAGGTATGGTCTTATACTGGCATCTGTAGAACAGCGCATAGAGTCTGGTCTGCACAAGCCCGAAGTGCATTTATCAGGTGTTGCTAGCTACTTCCACATGCAAATAATTGTTTAGTCTAGACTCACTGCATGAAAAGCAACATAATTTGGTCCTTAGTATTTGATTTTAAAAACATTTTTCATTTTTAAGAATTACATAATTTTTCCCACCAAACACGATTTTATTGGACTGCTGAAATGAAAAGGTCTTCAGCTAACCAGCTAGTTCTGGTTGTTTTAAGTTAAGAATGTATGATATACTATATCATTACATTTTCAAGAATTTGTATACATGATACATTTCTTCCAATCCAGAGGGATTGGTGGTCTGACGGGGATTCGAACCCACAACCTCTCAACCCTGAGCCCACTACACCACCAGTCCCACATACTGACAGAAATGTTTATGTACTCCTCTGCGTACATGATAGAGTGGCCTATTTTTTTTTCCACACAAATTGGTACACTGCTAAGTTCACTTCTAGTTCACAGTATAGTAGCAGTACAAAATAAAACTAGTTGAGTAATTTAAGTTACCTACTTTTACACCTAAAAATATTTAAAGTATACTTAAAACTAAACTAACAATTAACTGGGCAACACGGTGGCGCAGTATTTAGTATGCTTGCTTTACAGCAAGAAGGTCCTGGGTTCGATTCCCGGGCTCGGGGCGTTTCTGTGTGGAGTTTGCATGTTCTCCCCGTGTTTGTGTGGGTTTCCTCCGGGTTCTCCGGTTTCCTCATACAGTCCAAAAACATGCATGGTAGGCTAATTGGCACCCCTAGGTGTGAGTGTGAATGGGTGTATGTGTGCTGGCCCTGAAATGGCCTGGCGAGTTGTCCAGGGTATACCTCGCCCTCGCCCGGAGTCGACTGAGCTGGGCGCCAGCCTCCCCACGACCCTAATTAGGATTAAATGGCTAGTATAATCTAACCAGTAAACTTAGAGTATATGTATAATTTACTTTGCAGTATACCTTCATCAGCCAAACACTGGTAGAAATATATAACTTAATATAAACAGTATTTTTATATCAAAAAATGTTTACAGTATAATTCTTGGTATAGTCACAGTACAAAATACCTAAAGTTTACTACTTATGCAAATTAAGAATTAATTATTCAAAATCTACTTTATTAAACTAAAAAAGTTTTCCAGTACAAAACAGGAAGAGTAAAGGTATAAATTTCATTTAGAGTCTAATTTCATCAACTAAAAAGTGCGCTAGAAATATATTACAAGTATATTAAAGTCCACTTACAGTATAATTCTCAGTATAGTTAAAATGTGGGTTACTTTATTCAGAAGAAATATTAGAGTAGTACTTACAAGTATAACACTAGTACACTGATATTAGTTCACTTACTACATAAAGTAAACTCAGGAATTATACTTCAACTGCATTCAGATTTACTTAATAAAATGAACCTAAGGTATACTTTTTTGGTAACAGCTATCTAAGTCAAAAGGGTTAATTTTTGGAATTTATCCTGTATTATTTTAACGAGTCAAAAGTTAGAGGAAGAAAAAACATGGTTTCATGATGCGAATATGGCGGTTGGAGCTTGATGTAGAGTATGAAAAACATCTAGCTGTTCATTCACTCTAAGTGTAATGTGTAAGAAATGAAGTAAATGGGTACAAAAAACCAAGCCAAAACTGCAAACATGTCTCGAGTTGAGTCCAATCAACTGAAGTCAAGTGTCTGAGTCAAATAAAAACTTTCTCGAAGTGCCATAAATGTGTCGCTTTTTCTCTCTCTACATTTTCTCTATTTTCTTTAACAGAACTGTTCCAGGATTTAACAAAAAGTCTAGTAAACAATTCCTGTTGCAGGTGGATGGATTGATGTAGCGATGTGTTATACGTTACGTTTCCTGATCTGAACTCCATCCAGTGCCTCCTGTAATAGTCCGGGAAAACTCAAAACTCAAACTCAAAATCATTCCGAGGGACCCCATGTGTCAGACTCTCAAACTGCATCATCGCGGTGCCGTGCATTATGGCACTGCACCAAGACACCAGTACGTACCACGTCCAGACTGTTTCAACCTTGAGTGCGGATGTTCTGTAAGTGAATGCCTGTGACTCATGTAAATTGCAGCGACGTTCAACCAGTTTGTCTAATTATTGCCCCTTTAATGTTTTCATTTGACTCACCTTGCAGCTTTGACTTTGACTTTAAAGAAGTGTCAGAACCAGAATTCTCACACAGCATGCTGACAGTACTGACATTTCTGCATCTTTATTTTCACACGCATTTCAGCGAGTCTGTGCGCGATGGTATGTGTTTAAAAAAAAACAACGCAGATACAGATCTTTGTTTTGTTTACTGCAGAAGTTCCCAAACCTGGTTGTAGAGGAGTCCCTGTCTTGCACGTTTCAGTGCTCTCCGTGCTCTTTCACACCCACTTCAACTCAGAAAGAGCTGTTAATTAGCTAATTCTTTCAATCAGGTGTGTTGGGAACAAGAGTAACACTAAAAAGCGCAAGGTAGGGGGGTCCTCCAGGTCTAGTGCTGGGAACCTTCTGGTTTATAGAGCATTAAAAAGATGGTGTTACATGACACTGTGCAAGATATTTCCCAGTGAACTTAGTTGGTTGTATTTTCCAGGCCAGGCATTACGCCGGCGTTACACAATGAACTTGCAGCAACGATTTTCTGTGCAATTTGCTTTGTTGCGCGAAAACTTGATGCTCATGTAACATGTCACCTGGGATGACTTTCCGTGCAGTTTTTGACTTGAATTTTTAAAAAAATCACAATGGGGGATGATGAATCATTAAAGGTGCAGTGTGTAACTTTTTCCAGGAGCTATTAACAAATTAAATTATTATTTTTTTAAATGTATTCATTTCTTCAATAATCCATTCATTTATTTTCTACGCCGCTTAATCCTAACTAGGGTCGCGGGGGAGGTTGCCACCCGTCTCAGCCGACTGTGGCCGAGCGTTGCAGGGCCTACACACGTACAACCGTTCACACTCACACTTGCAACAGCCAATAAGCCTACTGTACATGTCTTTGGACTGTAGGAGGAAACCGGAGTACCCGGGGAAAACCCATGCAAGTACAGGGAAAACGTGCGAACTCCAAACAGAAACGCCCCGAGCCCGGGAATCAAACCTGGAACCTTCTTGCTGTGAGGTGAACGTGCACCACCGTGCCGCCTCTTCATAAATTCGCCTTTAGGAAACGTTTCACGGTGGTCAGTCACTGAGGTTTTAAGTGACCGTGTTCATACTGTACCGGTGTGGTTTTAAAACTAACCTCCAGTCCCTCTGTGAGGGTCGAACTTTCATGAGATGTTGCTTAGTGATGTTTATAGGAGCGGGATTAAAGAATCAGAGGCCGAATGTTTCATCGCTCAACTAACTACGCAATAGAGCAAGTAGTTTGTTTAAAAAGCTAATACCAAATCTCGATGAGTGTCACACGGCCTCTAATCGTGCACAAACCTCTACTCTAAACTCACATCCCCACAGAGATAAACCGAAAGCCTGATGCAGTATCACTGCGGTTTCAATCCAGGCAGCTAGCGAGCGCTTGTGGTCGCAGTTATGAAGTAACGCTCTTGTGGGGGGATTAGTGAGTGAGGGGAGGGTGGGGGGGTCTGGAGTCAGCAACTGACTTCCTCCCACTGAAGCTGCAGAAGCCTGCGTCTGGTACTCCAGCTTTCCACAAGAACTTGCAAACTCGCTCGGAGTAATTGAGACACCACTTCCTTCTCAGGTCCTATCTACAGAGCTTCCCCTCCACCAGCACCACCACCGCCACCTCCTGCTTCAGAAACAGAGCTCATCAATGGAGAAACATGGCACCGTGCTGCTTTTGCTGACATGCGACACATTTCGTATTTTCAGATCGTTATCACACTTCCCGTTGAAGAACACGCCTGTTATTAATAGATAATACGTTTGTTTTTGGGGTTCTTTGCTTTCTCGAGATTTGTCTGCGATGTAACAAAACAGATTGTGTGGATCACAAATGAGTCAATTCAGAATAATTAAATCTTGCGTGGATAGATATTTTTTTAATGCTTCTATAATATACAACAAGCATACTATCAAAGCAACTTCCTGACTTTTTCCCAAGTGACCAATGTCCCTGGTTTATAATTATCAGAAATAAAGTGCTGCCAGTGATGTATGGCGGTGACACGGTGGCGCAGTGGTTAGCATGTCCGCCTCACAACAAGAAGGTCCCGGGTTCGAGAAACGAGGGCACCTTAGTGTGGAGTTTGAATGTTCTCCCTTTGCTCCCATGGCTTTCTTCCGGGTACTCTGGTTTCCTCCAGCAGTACAAAGACATGCATGTTTGCGTCTATTGCATTTGTTTTTAAATCTAATTACTGATTGAGTGTCAAGGGCCATGCTCAAGGGCCCAACAGTAGCACTGGGACTTGAACCCACATCCTTCTGTTCAGTAACCTAGAGCCTTAACCACCCGAGTCACCACGGCGCTGTGCTCATCTGGCTAATTGGCTGTTCCGAATTGCCCCTAGTAAACCCCTCTGCATCACACTGGGGTCCTGATTCCCCTTTTATGGTATATTATGCTTTACATAACAGTCCATCGCTGAAGGAACATGTGGCGTAGTGGTTAGAACGTCCGCCTCACAGCAAGAAGGTTCTGGGTTCGAGTTCCGGGCTCAGCAAGGGCATTTCTGAGTGTGCAGTTTGCAAGTTCTTCCCCAGCTTGTGTGGGCTTCCTCTGGATACTCCAGTTTTCTCCCCACATTCCAAAAACATGCACATTAGGTTAGTTTTACTATAGGTGTGACTGAGGGTGAATGGTTGTGTGCAGGGTGGCCCTGCGATGGATTGGCGAGCTGTTCAGGGTACACCCCACCTTTGCCCAGTTTTGATAGGCTTCAGCCTCCCCATGATCCTTGTAGGATTAAGCGGTTTGGAAAATGAGGGAGTGACAAAGTGAAAGAAATTCTCTAACAGGTGTTCAATCTTCAAACAAGAGGAATTGAAAGGTTTATGGATGTACTGCCCTCTTGTGGGTTGGTACCACATTTATCCGTCGTCTCCTTTGAAGCGCTTTAGTTTTTATTAGTAGTTCTTATAATTTTGTACGAACATGACAGCATGTGACAGAAGCATTATGGAAAACAAAAACAGAAAATAATAATAGTAATAATAATAAAAATAGAGCGTCCTCAGTGTAAGGTTCCTCCACCATGAAGCATGGATTATATAGCAAATAGGTTGTGTACAGGTACAGCTTCAGTTACTCAAGTGCTCATCTCAAAATAAGTTCTGTACTACATGAACAATGACTGAACCAACAAAATAAATAAATAATTCTTTCTAATTTGAAGAATTTACAAGATGTCCGGTCGATGACCTTTCAAAGTCACTCAAGGTCAGAGATAACTGTTTCACCTGAAATCTCATACATGGTCTCCTGTTAGTGTTCCAATAAGCACTTGTTAGAGTTATAAGCGCTTATAGTCTCCAAAACTTCATGACCTTGCTCTGACCTTTTCCTTTGACCTTGAAGTTCCAAAATCAAATCATCTCTGGCACTTCGGTAGGGTAGTGTACCCACCAGGTTTGATGAAAATTTGTGTCGGAGTGTGGTCAGGATGTGGGTTCCAATACCTCCTCTGAAACTCCCTTCTGCGTGGGATTAAAGAACAATACTGGTGGTCCTACGCGACCTTTTAGAATCTCGTGCTTGCAGCTAGAAATGATTCTGATTCCCATCAATACCCCACCAACGTTCAGAGGAAACATCATCAGCAGTTGTTTAATCAAGATGAACCTTGAAGTGACTTGTGCGCAGTGTTCTTATGAAACGGTACATCAGTGAATCAGCTCTGAAAGTAGGTCATGTTCGATCACATTTTAAGACAAACTTTAAAACAAAAGCCCTTTCAGTAAGGGAGTCACGGGTTGGTAGAAATCCAACTCGGATCGTTTCTCAAAAGCCTTAAACCATTAAAAGACAGAAATCCGAGCCGAGGACAACTTTTACAATGACAAGTCGAGATTTCCATTTCTGGAACTTAGGATATCATGCAGCCCTGGTTACGGGTCCTGAACACCAGTTTTGAGAACTGTGTAACATTGGTTACGGTCATGAGTAGAGAAATTTGAATTCAAAAATTTACCTCTTCCAAGTCCTCGGACACAGGCATGTCCTAGTAATAACATCAACAATACAGTATATAGCTCACACCAAAAGGTAATAACGTCCGAGCGCGCACACATGGACCGCGAACATACCAACACACACAACTCGGTGGATCACAGTACCTTCCGTGTAGCTCACACGAAAGGTAATATCAATTAAATGATAGTTTTATGAATGCTATACAAAAAAAGCAAAAAAAAAAAAAAACATTAAATGAATGATATATTGGAATAACTACAATTTTTTAACATTAGATTTTTAACGATGCACACCAGTAATTATTAATTTATTTAAATGTAAGACGTTTAATGCATTTTTAGAGCAAAACACGGGGAAAAGACCACAACATGCTCAGCATTAAACATACAAAATCATCTTTAATGGTGGTTAAAAAAACAAACAAACAAAAACCCAGCAATCATTGCTTAGAAACAAAATCAAAAATCCAACAAACAAAAAGAAAAAGTGAAAATATGGAAGTAAACACTCTCCAACAACAAGATCACATTGTTATGTGAGGACCACACACGGTTAATTTGAGACACTCTGTAGCAGTGTGATGTTCTCTCCTTTCAGCATGATCCGCCCTGACGGAGAGGAAAAAAAGTCAGAAATTATTAAAAATTAAAAATTTTAAAGTATTGAAAATTTTAAAAAGAAGAAGAATAAACCGGATGAAGTGTTTTTACCTAACGGCTTCCTGTTCTTGGTCTTCATGTGCACTTCCTCTGCATCGTCCAGGACCAAATTCATGTACTCGTCAAAACCCTGTAATTAAAACCAAAAACACTAAAGCAAACAAATAAACAGACATCTTATACATGTTTACAAAGAATGACTTTTAAATAAAGTTTTTATTTTAAAATTATATTTATTTATTACATTTCCAGCACCGGAAATCTGTAATAAAGATCATTTCAGAAATTCTCAAATCTGATTGGTCAGGTAATATGGCATCGACCTCTGGCGCTGGTGCAGCTAAAAATGGCAGATTTTTACGATAATTATTCACTCGCTCAAACGCTCGTTTCTATAGTAACCTGATAGCATAGTGAACTGTAGCCCATACCATAACGCGAGAAACTAGCATTCAGAGGGAGGGATGTCATACGCTCACTTCCCTGTCACTCACAGCGATCACCAGCCAATCATGGGCGCCTGTGAGCTCATTCGTATGAGTGTGTTAGGCCGCCCCCAAATACGTATGCGAGCAGTTCAAAAAAGGCGGGTAGCATCACATGTCACGAAGGGGGCGTGGGCCCCTCCCTGGTTGGGGGTTTTCGTGTGATAGGGAAGGCAAAAGGTTGATGGGCGGGAATTGGAAACGACTAATTTAGGGAGAAAATGGGGAGAAAAAATAATAATTAAAAAAAGACAGAACGGTCGAATTTGTGTGCGCGCGCATCACAACACCCCATGAGTTTAGTGTGAAAACATGATGTGTTTTATTTATTCACAAACAAATCCCATAATGACAGGCACCACCTACAGTTTCAGACCAGCAACAGCCTGACTGGGGCGTTTTAATCACAGAACACATCAGTAAACAATATGACAATGATTGGTGAATTTGTATTGTGATCTCACATTTTTCAACTCAATTCCCACATAAACGTAACTGAGTGATGGCATCAGAAAAAGGGGGGGGGGGGGGGTTCCCAGATATCGATCATGTGTGTGCCTGTAACTAGAAATCTAACGGATGGATTTCAATTCGATTTAAAACAAATGTGTGTCTAGAGCCATTGAGGTGCTTGTTAAATTTTGGCCATGAGAAAAAAAATTGAGGTAAAAAAAAAAATTATTCTTTCGGCACAGGCCACAAGGAGGCACCTAATTCCACATCACCTGCCACTATAACCTATTTAAAGACAAGATCACGCTACCTTGGTGGAGGTCTGCACCAGAATAAGTTGTTGGCAACAAAGACAACGATCAGAGCAACAAATTCTCAGCCAGACGTAAGGCGTGCATATCAGATTGGTGTAAATAGGGGGAAAATCCAGAGCGTGGATTCCGAGAGTGATTTAGTGACAGTCGACGATTAAAGTCAGCATCGAACACCCCGCCAATCCAGATATTCACACACCTGCCAAAGTGTTAATGAGATGTGATGATGGATGTTTACTCACAATAATGCAGCCTTCTATCCGCATGTTGATCTGCTCATAAAGCCACACCTGGATACGAGAGCGCTGCCAAAAAAATATATAGAAACAGAACGAAATCAATCTGAACATCAATGCCAAAATCAAATGTGCACTAGCCTGCATTGCAAGTGTAGAGGCATCATTTTTATTAACCAGCCCGTGTCACCCTCCTCTATTCATTCATTCGCCAAACCACTTCATCCTCCTGGGGTTGTGAGGAGGATGGAGCCTATCTCAGCCAACTCTGAGTGAAGGCAGAGCTCACCAGTCCATCCCAAAGCCAACTCACACACAACCATTCACACCTAGGGGCAATTTGGTACAGTGTCGGTAGGAAACCAGAGGACCCAGAGGAAACCATGCAAGCACAGGTGGAGCATGGAATGTACAGAGAAACGCTCCCTCTGCGTCCAGGACGCGAACCCTGGATCTTCTTGCTGTGAGGCGGATGTGCTAAGCACTATGCCTCCGTGGGTTACTGACGATTCGTTACTGTTGGACCGGCGTTTCATTCTTGAGCAAATCAAACGTTTCTGTATATTTTTTTTTTCACTAGCGTTTCATACCATTACTTTAAAGACCACCAAATAATTCTTTTGACTTGCATGCATGTAAATAATGGACACAGTGTACTGCTATCGAGAATGATAGAGGCCTCTACATTTTATGATGAAACATAAGTGCTAGTAGGTCTAAATTTAAAACTAGTAATGCTAATAGTTGAGCCACAGTGAACATATATTGGTGTCGCCAGGTCACTTACACGGACCCAAGTATAAACGCCACATTTTCAGTGCTGATGCTAATCTGTTTATGTAACTCTGCTGATGCAGCAATTAAACGTGTAAAGGTGATAATCTGGTAATCCACTGGTAAATGCTTATGTGGGTGTCGACTGATGTTGCTGTCAGCAGAGTGATTAAGGGGATTACAACGTGGTAAGGAAGACAAAAAACACACATGCAAACAATAAAAGTGACTCAATCCTTAGGAGTCGATGGACGCATCGGCACGTCCAAGTCACAAGGCCAATTGAAGATGACGTAGCAGGAAAACGCGGTCTTGCCAAGTCAGTTTCAACTTGTCAGAAGTGCAGACTTCAAACTATATACCTGTTTTTAAATAGTGTTGATTGGCCTTCATTTAACTTCCTGATGTCAGCAAATAAAAAAAACAAAACAAAAAAAACCCTAATGCAGTCTGGAGGTAAATGCTGCCATCAAGTGGACAACAGGAGGAAAAATGTCAGTGCTAAATCTGAGCATAATTTCTTAAATTTACAATTTATATTCGCATTCTAAGTTATAAAAATGGCTTGTTGAACATGTTTGTTTTTTACAGTTACAAACAAAAATATAAAAAAAAAACAAAAAAACTTTTTTTCACTCTGATTTTTTTACTGCACAATCGCACGTGACTCAGTTTTTAAAGTTGTTTTTTCTCAACCGCAAAAACAACACAATGATGCATCTTTCAAAAGTGATGTGCAGAAATAACGTCTTTTTGGGATTTGTGTTTAACGGGCTTGCTAATAACGCAGCTAGCTTAATGATGCACAGTAATACATGAAATTCATCTGAGTCCTGTATTTCTTGTGGGTATATTATGGGGTTAGTTAGAGAAATATAATTAAAGAAATGATCAGGGATTATACATAATGGATTTGATAAAGTCACCGTGCATAAAATTCCCACCTCGGGAGCACTGGTAACGTAAAAGGTTTGGTTCAACAATGACGGTACTGTTGGGGCATCCCTGATCGGAAGTGCTCGGTCTCGGATTCTATAAATAATATTAATTCAGATTAACTTTAGTTTTCATTTTAAACATTTGCCATCAGTGTATGTGATTAATAATATTGTCGGACGGCTGGGACACGACCCCTTTTAACTGCCAAGCCTGGAAGCAGGGCTGTTCAGTGGTCACTTATCCAGGATTCATGGGTCCCAATTGGGTATTATATTTTAAATGAGTGGTCATATCTCCTTCATTTAAAAACAGTGTGATCCTGAAATTATAACAAATATGCTCACATGTGAAAACACACTGACGTCATCAGGAAGGGCATCGATGCACGCCAGAAACACTATGCATTCCAAACGCCTAGTTATTATCTGAATAAGTGTAATAATCAATATATATTGTTGTGTTTTCATTTTTACGTGACCCTCTAAAAGGGGGCTGGCGACACCAAAGGCCCTGGTTCCAAAATGCTGCCATAATCTCTAACAAAACGTACTATACGGTTTTGAAAGGTATCTCGTACCAAACACCTAACAAAAATGATGTGCACCTGCCTCCATGCTACACCACCCTCCTGTAATTCAGGCAAACTCAAGAAGATTCAAAGTAGTGTTTAATAAACATTACACTAAAACAGTACATGCAAAAGAACAAGGTGAAAGTATGAATCAGTTAATAAAATAACACTTACATTCTGTAGATACCTAAAAATAAGGTTCTGGGAAGATCAAGTTAAGGTTAAAAGCAACAAGGACATTTTAGAAGGAAAAACAAAGCACATTTAAAAGCCTTTTAAACCTTTTAGTCTGGGCAGGTAATGAGATTCAGATTCGCTTCAAGGAGTCGGTTCATTTGCTTTCGCCTCACCAAGAAGACTCGACTCTTGTATCGCAATCGGATTAAACGTTTTTACTACACGTTTTAAGAAAATTTGGTAAGAGATTACTTGTGTTTGCTTTATTTTGAGTGTAACTGCTTACTGTGACAAAAAAAAAATCAATAGTATACGCGAATACACGTTCATTTAAAAGAGTCGATTCAAAGAGTCACATCACTAGTCTCAAGAAATGAGGCACAAATATTAACAAATCAGGTTTTAAAGTTAAATTGTTTATAATGGAAATTCACTATAACTTATAATTCATTATAAATTCACGTGAAACCAGCGTTGCTAATAAACATTACAGTGGAAATGAAAAAATCTAATCGCAATCACAAACAAATCAAAAGCATATATATAGCTAATCGTTAAATACATTCTAAAACACGTTGAAAACTCAAAAGTCATATTTGTACGATTTCGATAATCCTAACCATTAAAATAGCTAAATTAGCGAGTTAATGAGCTAAATGAATGATGTCGGTTGCTAGGCTAACCGGCTACCAGCATGAAAGGATACGATGGGCTGCACCATAACCTTCTGGACTTTCTGCCCTTGTCCTCGATACGCCATTGTTTGGAAATGTGTTATACTCGTTCTTCTTTCTACGTTAAGAATTTGAAAGAAATATAATAAACGTAAGATTTTTTTGGCGCGTTAAACGAAGTCTTCACGTTGTTAGAGACGACAATGGCTGTGTACCGGAAGTAGAACTAGTTTAGCTAATCCCGTGTACTAAAATGGCGCAGCGCCGCCGGCGTCTGGGAGGCTACATAACACCTACCTAAGCTATTTGATACATAATTACATAAACTTACTTATTATTGTTGATGTTGTTGTCGTTGTTGTAGCAGTTATTATTGTTGTTGTTGTTGTTATTATTATTATCATTGTTGTTGTTGTTATTATTAATATTGTTGTTGTTGTTGTTATCATTGTTGTTGTTGTTGTTGCTATTATTGTTGCTGTTGTTGTTGTTGTTATTATTATTCATTCATTCATTTTCTAAGATGCTAAATCCTAATTAGGGTTGCAGGGAGGCGGACACCCAAATAATAAATAATTTTTTAATATCTCAGATATTGCATGTGGTGATCTTTTAATTACATCGAATGCTCAGTCCTCACCCAGTGAGCATTATGTTTTTGGGTCGTCCAGTCATTTGTCAGTTTGTTCTTTAGAAATTCTCATTAGAATATCTCAGGAACAAGTGTCTAAATGTTTGTAACATTTACACTGAATTGTTGTTAAATTAGGATCAGGAAGGATACTTGTCTATGCCAGAGTCTGACTTGACTGTTGTATAAGATTCTTATGAATGATGATTACTTGTGCATATTTGTTGCCTCTTGTTACTTGTATAAAGTAACCATGAGTCCTAGAATGAGTATGTAACTTAAACATAAATTACTATATAAACATTTTCTTCTTTATCAACAAAGTTAGAGTATTATTATAGCATTATTCAAGCAAAATTTAAAAGAACGTCTGTTAGTGAAAAATACAATAATTAGATAGATAGATAGATAGATAGATAGATCGATAGATAGACAGAGACAGATAGATAGATAGATGGATGGATAGATAAATAGACAGATAGATAGATATATAGGTAGGTAGGTAGATAGATAGATAGATAGATAGATAGATAGATAGATAGATAGATAGATAGGTAGGTAGGTAGATGATAGATAGATAGACAGAGACAGATAGATAGATAGATGGATGGATAGATAAATAGACAGATAGATAGATAGATAGATAGATAGGTAGACAGACAGATAGATAGATAGATAGATAGATAGATAGATGATAGATGATAGATGATAGATGATAGATAGACAGACAGACAGACAGATAGATAGATAGATGGATGGATAGACAGACGGACAGACAGACAGACAGACAGATAGATAGATAGATAGATAGATAGATAGATAGATAGATAGATAGATAGATAGATAGATAGATAGGTAGACAGATAGATAGATAGATAGATAGATGATAGATGATAGATGATAGATAGACAGACAGACAGACAGATAGATAGATAGATGGATGGATAGACGGACGGACAGACAGACAGACAGATAGATAGATAGATAGATAGATAGATAGATTGAAAGATAGATGGACAGATAGATATAAGTGATTGCCTCAGCAACTAAGCAATTTATTAAAACTTCTGTAATCAAACACATCAGTTTAAATCAAAATAAGTGTTTAATTTGCTTTGAACAAAAACTGAGAAACCTGCCCAGCTCTAACTGTGCCTGGCGAAAGGTACGCAGATGCTAGTGACGAATACGCAGACATTAGTGACGACATCCGCACGCTGCTTATTGGCCGGTGTGTGAGTTCTGTTGTTGTTCTAAAGGCGCTGTGAGGTGAGTACAATGGAACCTGGAAACAAGTCCAGTGTTAAAGTAATTCAATTAAAACATGTATATAGTACTTTAAATACGGTTCTGTATTACACTACAGAATGCAACCTTGCAGAAAAAAGTAAAATCGAATAAAAACCTAACAAATGTGCTTGGCTACTTTAGCCAGACAGCTAATGCTAATTAGCTAGTAGACTTGGTGGTTAACACACGCCGGTTAGTTTACACAGTGTCATGTTAAACACAGATTTAAAGCGAGTTAGTATTCTATATATTCATGACGGGTTTAATTTTTGTGACATAATATATAGTTTTAATTATTTAATACCGTTTAATATGTAGTGTTAAGTTACATTTCAGAGTAGGCCATTGAATTGCCGTCAGTGTGTTTGTGCCCTGCGATGGCCTGGCGAGCTGTCCAGGGTGTTCTCTGCCCTCACCCAGGGTCGGCTGAGATGGGCTCCAGCCTCACAGCGACCATAATTAGAATTAAGCGGCTCAGAAAATGAATGAATGAATGAAAAGTTACATAGCTGTGCCAAAATGGCTAGTAACCAGCCACAGTTCATTCTCTCTGTTTATAAAACAAACTAGTCCTCCAGTCTCTTCTCAGTAATTACTGAAACAAACCGTGTGTGTCCTGTTCCAGCATGTTAGAGCTAATCTGGTTTATTTACAAAAGTGCTACATCAGTGCCTGTGGGTGGACAATGAGTGCACGTGTGCTTTTGTTCTGTGAGCAGGTCCCTGTTCTGATGAAATCATTTATTTGGGTGGAAGAAAGCTGGTGTATAATCAGAACTATGAATGCCATTAAGATAGTATTGACTTAGATTGTTACACATACATATGTGCATGTTAGGGGTGGTCAAACACACACATGTATGTATATGTATATTATTTTTAGTTTTTTTCCCCTAAATATACAATTTTTTTTGTCGTTTTTGAGCTGCCGAGGTTTGAATTAAGCCCAGTGGAATCACGTGATCGGTTAAACAGGCTTTCGTTCATCTTTATTTTACACTATTGAATGCCAGGGCTTTATGCATTGACACCCGGGGCGCACTGAAGATTATAGAGTCATTGTGTGGGATACCTGGTAATTTATTATTTTACCTAGACCGTAATTTTGCCAAAATGTCCTACGTTAGGTTTATTGACCCTGGCTAGCTCATTACCAATTATACAATTGGAGCACCTGGAGAAAACCCATGTGGGTTTGGGATGATGTGTTGGGTTTGATTTTCATCGCTGTAAGAAATGTAAAAATAATCGCCGGGCGATTAAGAAACTTATTACTGGTATCTTTTTTTTTTTTTTTTTTAATCTTTTTCTGTATCAGTTTGAGGATGCTGCGATTGAGGTGCAAGGCCAAGAACGGGACTCATCTGATGCAAGGCCTGACGCACCAGTCATGTGTTCAGGAGCTGAAAAACAAGGTGGAGGAGCTGACAGGAATCCCGTGCGACGTGCAGAAGATCATGGTGGGCTACCCACCGTCGAGCTTGGATCTCCGCAATGGAGACGCACATCTGAAAGACTACCCTATAAAATCAGGTGAGGGGGGGTTAGAGTAGGGAGTGAAATTTTATGTTTAGAATTAAAATAGTCCCCACTCAGCAAACCGCTTATTCCTACTAGGGTCACGGGGAGCGTATCTAAGCCTACTCCGGGCGAGAGCTGTACACCTTCAACAGCTCACCAGTCCATCGAAGGGCCAACGCTTCAGCTGTTTCTGACAAAACTAAGCAATTTTGTGATTGTGCAGAATGTTGGTCACGTGATTCACTGAAGAACGATACAAGCCACAATTTGATGCTTTAATTGATTTTTTTTGTTTGTAGAATCAGATGTAACATTGAAGGCGGTCCAATAAAATCAACGCTCCAAATAACTTGCGCTTTAAAATAAACTTGTCTTTTTGGATTGAATCCAGCTCGACTTTTTTGCTCCACTAGGGGGCGTCCTCTATTTTAAAATATGTAGGTCCAGAAGATGCCATTTGTGTTTAATTTCAGTTTTATTGCTCTGCCTATATAAGGCCTTGTTTTCATTCAGTCACCTTCTTCTCGCAGGAGACACGCTGATTGTAGAAGAGGAAAAGAACAAGCCTAAAGTCTCCATGCCGAAATCCCTTCTCCTGGACTGTACGCCTGTGCTGGAGCGTCGTACTGTACCTGCTGACAACTCGTGCCTGTTCACCAGTGTGAATTACGTGGTGGAGGGAGGTGTTTATAATGCTGCCTGTGCCCCTGACATGCGCCAGCTTATCGCCCGTATCGTAGCCGGAGACCCTGCCGCGTACTCCGAGGCGGTACTGGGGAAAAGCAACGAGGACTACTGTGCCTGGATCCGCCGCAGCGACACCTGGGGCGGCGCCATCGAGCTCTCCATCCTGTCCAAGTTCTACCAGTGCGAGATCTGTGTGGTCGACACGCAGACGGTTCGCGTGGACCGATTTGGCGAGGATGCCGGCTACCGCAAGCGCGTGCTGCTCATCTACGACGGCATCCACTACGACCCGCTGCAGATGCTCATACCCGGGACGGACTGTCCGCCGCAGACCATCTTCAGCACTTCCGACGACGTCATCCTGGCGCAGGCGCTGGAGCTGGCCGACGAGGCGCGCCGGAAACGGCAGTACACGGACGTGAACCGCTTCGCACTGCGCTGCATGACGTGTCAGACTGGCCTGGTGGGACAGAAGGAGGCGCGGGAACACGCCAAGGAGACAGGCCATACCAATTTCGGCGAGATCTGAAAACGCGGCTGCTTGCAAACGTCGAAAAAAGTGTCAGTTACCGCAGTGTTCCGTGTTCTCATGATCTCACCGCCGTGTCTCAGTGCCGTTCTCTACCTCACCTTATTCTCATCCCCTCCCTTTCAGTATTATAGCAATGGATGACACTGGGTATTGACCTTCTCGATTTTCAAGCATTCGTTTGGTGTGTGTGTGTGTGTGTGTGTGTGTGTGTGTGTGTGTGCAGTCACAGTATTGAAATAACATTTTTGTAAGAAATAATTTGTAGCAGTTGAGTGTTGCCCAATCGACTGAGCCGCGATTGAAACCAAAACTTGAGGTGCTTTCACATATGCAGTGTTGAGGCCGTTCCAGTCGAACCTTGGTGCGATTTCTTCTTTGATGCAGGTCAGAACACAGCGAGCACGCACTCCGCTGACGACCAGACCAAGGCGTTTGAGTGACGCTGGCTCAAGTTCCACTACACCTCTTGAATCGACTCCAGTACAGGCAGTGAACCAAGCATGCTGTGTTTTAGGTTACGGATTAGTTTTTTTTTTCCCCCGTCGAGTCAAACTGATAAAATGGAGGAAAAAACGAGTCGTAGCGATGCGGAGATGTGAAAACAAACAGTGGACGCGATCGATACACAACATGTCTGTTGAGAGCTACACACGCCTTTTTAGCTTTTTAGCCGTCACAACCCACCGATCCAACTATTCGTTAATGTGTCATATTTCACCCGCGGTTGGTTTGTGCGTTCGTTAGCGGGATTATTTTTCATGAAACTTCTACAAGAGGCGGGGCTTCGGACAAGGAAGGCTCCTTTCGGAGTGTTCCGTTTCGGAGATGATTCAAATCAAATCGTGGTTCTTGGAATTTTTTTAAGGATTCTTTAACGTAGCGAGAGGACGAATTTTGACGATTTTGTGGTCTCTACGAGGGATTGCTGTGCTTGGCCGAGGTTTGCACTCTCCGAGTGTTCTTTTTTCATTCCGCTTTTTGTTTTCAAGTATATATTTAGACACTAATCGTCATCAAAGCACCCTAGAACTTGCAGAACCATTGCTTGTAGATGACATCATCACATTTGTTGCACTTTTTCTAGGAATACGTCCTAGTCTTGCACACACGTCTCACAAAGGTTCTACTTTCACTCTAACTTTGCTGAGCCGATTCTCTGCTGTGACGACTCACCCGTGGTGCTTCCCCGAATTGCGTCCTGGGACTTATGCACCAACCAAAACCGGAATCACATGACCTACAGTATATTTCAATATAAACCTATTTATAGTGTTTCAGGTTTTATTTTCTCTTTTAAGGTTGATCTGACGCCGCAGTTCTTTCTGCTCAGATTACGATCCGGATCCCGTACTATTTCGGTATCGGATCAGTGCATAGAACATTTTCAGATCAATCGATGGCACTACATGGTCTTAAATGCTCAGTATCGGAGTATTCCCTGTTACTTGAAACGCTCGCAGACACGTCTGATGATGAACACTATCCGCTCTTATCGGACCACCTCATCCGAAGTATTTGTGCTGTAATGAGAATTCAGGCCTTCGTGTGTGTTTGTAGGGATGACGGTGGATGCGGTTACACATTAAATTGCGTCGTGGTTTGTGTTTCAGTTGCCGGTGTAGCTTATGCACTACGTTATACAAATTGATGGCTGCAGTAACGGCGAGTTGATTTTTATTTATTTTTTGCATCATATTTGATGCCACTGAAACACACTGGGGCAAACAAACGTCTCTGGATAACTTAGCTGAGTGTTCTGAACTGAGCGGTACGAGTGGATGAAGCATACAGAATGTATTTCAGTTATAAACTCAATACATGTACAGTCAGGTACTGTCCACACGCTACAGAGCTTTCTAACTTATTTTACATGTTTTAATGTTCACTGTGAGGCCAAAGGAAATGTCTTTATACCATCAATTCCCCTCTCTCTCCCTCTCTCAGTCTCTCCCTCTCTCAGTCTCTCCCTCTTTCAGTCTCTCTCTCAGTCTCTGCCTCTGTCTCTCTCTCCCTCTCTCAGTCTCTCTCTCTCTCTCTCTCTCTCTGTGTGTCTCTCTCTCTCTCTTTGTCTCTCTCCCTCTCTCTCTCTTTTTCTCAGTCTCTCTTTCTCTATTAGTCTCTTTCTCTCTCTCAGTCTCTTTCTCTCTCTCAGTCTCTCTCTCTCTCAGTCTCTCTCTCTCTCTGTCTTTCTCTCTCTCTGTCTTTCTCTCTCTCTCTCTCAGTCTCTCCCTCTCAACTCCCTCCCCCTCTTTTTCACTCTCCCTCTCTGTATATCTCTCTCCACCTCTGTCTCGGTCTCCCTCCCTCTGTCTCTCTCTTTCGTTCTCTCCCTGTATTTATTTATCTCTCTTTCTACCCCCCCCCCTCTCTAGATCTCCCTATCTTTCTCCCTCCCGCTATCTCTCTCTCTCCCCCTCTATCTCTCTCTCTTAACCAGGTTGGAGAAGTAGTGTGATCTAAGCAGTGTTTGTGTCACTAATGTCTGATTAAAATGTCGTGAGTGGGTGAGAAGCTGCATGATAAAGTGCTGAAACCAGAAATAAAGGTTACGTTAAGGCTTCATGTTGTTTGTTTGAAGACACCGAAACATTTCCACAAGATTCAGCACTTCTGGCTGTGTGTTTTCTCTCTCTCTCTCTCTCTCTCTCTCTCTCTTTTTTTTTATCAATGCAACTAAAGGAACATGTTTTTTTTTGATAAGTGGCTGTTTATGAAAATACACATGACTTCAGGTAATTTTTATTTGTATAGCACGACTAAGAGCAGATCCTGTATTTGTGTACACTACACAGGAACAAGGCAATCTGATTGGTTCGCTGACGGGGATAATATGCAAGTATTGAATGAGGCGAGGTATGATGGGAAAATAGTCGGTGGAGGGGTTGTTTGGTGCCAATCGTCCAGTTTAACCAATGGCAATGATGCAATAAATGATCCAGTACTGAGAATTATTTGATACTTTTCCATCAGTCAGAAATGAGAAAATATTTAAATTGAATAATAATAATGGATATTTTTATTCAGTCATGAGACTTTTTGCTTATTGAAAACACAGTGACCTAGTCGTTAAAATGTCCACCGCACACAAGAAGGTCCTGGGCTCGGCATTTTCCTTATGCAGTTTGCATGTTCTCCCCATGTTGTGTGGGTTTCCTCTGTGTTTTCCATTTTTCTCCCACAGTCTTGGATGCTACAAATTGCCCCAGGTATGAGTGTGAATGGTTGTGTGTTGCCCTTTGCTCAGAGCTGGCTGAGATAGGCTCCAGCCTTCTCATGACCCTAGTAGGAGTAAGGTGTTTGGCAAATGAGTGAGAGAGTAATTGGTGGAATTCCATGAAGTAATGATTGGTATTTGACCATTGCCATGGGATGAATGAATTACTGCATCATTGCCATGGGATAAATAAATAATTATTGCACACTTTTGGATGATAGAGAATTATTCAGTCCTTGGCAGACAACAACCCCTCGACCGCATAATTTTCAATATCTTGCTTATTATCCCGGGTGGATAATGCCTGAATTGGAATGGTGGATAAACACTCAGGTGGCCATCACTTGTTTTGAAATCCTAGAAATTCTACAATGTTTTTAAAGGTACAGAAGCATTATTTTTTCATTTCTTTTAATGAGATTCAAGTAATATATAAAACTTTAGAAATACACCGGACCTTAGACGCTTTATCACAAAGCAGCCGTACAGTAATCTGGGGTTATACCAAGTTCAGAAATGAACAAACCCCCCTGAGAGGAATCGATTGGCTTCTGCTTCAAAACTTTACCAAAAAATTCTCCCAAGTCCATTAACCCTCACCTCAGCAACTTCATCTAAAGAAGGGACATTTGCAAAAAAAAAAAACCCAAATGAGTTAATTCTGTGTAAATCACTTTGATGTAGTTTTTTTAAGCTTGCAGTGGAATAGCACACCATGGTGCTGCTTCGTTCACAAACGATTCGACTCTTTTTGTTTTTTATTTTCTGATTGATATATTAGCCAACACATGATTAAATAGATACGCTCTCTAAAACAGGTCCGTTATTTTTGAAAACTGCCAGTGCTGGAGAAAGATCTGTTTGGGAGACCAAAGAGTCGACTCAGTATGTTGGCTGCACCTTTGTGTAAAATTTCTGTCTATTCCAAATTTTCTTCAGTCTGAATGTAAGGATTAGACACCAGACATTAAAATAAATCTGACCTGAGAGATTAAAGAAACATGTGAACAAGCTCTGAACTATAATAATAAATAGCTCTGAACTATAATAATAATCATAAATGAATCCCTACTTCCTCAATCAGGTGTCACATTAATAGCATCACCTGTGCACGAGGGCGCTCTGTCCCCTACACTGTGATTGGTGGCTGCGTTTTGATTGATTACCAACAGGTATCAGGTCCCACGGTAACACACCATCCCTGTACCTGGTTTATGGAGCTCAAAGTGCACGAGTTCCACCCCTGTTCAGTGGATTAGACTGTGGAGGGATCACCTGTGGCGTTCTTCAGGGCAGGTAAGGTCACGTTTACTGTGCACTCTACTGGGTACTATTCAAACACAACTTAGTGTATATACCATAGACCGACGAAAAGAAATACGCCTGTAGCTTGGATGTGAGGTCTACACTCGCATTTAAGTTGGTATGGTAGTCTTTATTTATAAGGGCAGGGTGTGGTTTGAGACGCAGCCTCTGCTGCTGATTTCCAGGTATTTTAAACTGATAGTAATTTATTTTTTAGAAATAGTAATGAGTATTTTAGAATTATTTTTTTTAAGTACTCTATTGTTTCTGTGAACTGGCAGTACTGGAGAAAGTCTTTTAAAGAGCCGATTCTTTTTTTTTTTTTCCTTTCTTTTTTTGGCAAGTGAAGCAAAAAGCAGTCAGAGATTAGTAATATTAAGGAGTGTTGGTGTGAAGTAAATCTAATGTGTATCATATAAATGTTTGTTTAAATAAAAGTCATTATATTATTATTGGGCTTATTTGTTAAAATGAGTGATCCTAAGCAGAAATAAAGCCAGTGTACAAAGTCCAGTTTTACTTTCATTATGAGGATTATGGAAAGACAGATGTTAAGATGTTCATGTTGCATTTAATTTAGGCAAATCTGTAGAAAAAAAGACATGTATTTTATTTTATTTTATTTTCTTAAATGATAAAAGACCAGCAAAAGTATAATAGCGCTGAGAACAGCACTGATGTTCAGATCTTCTCTTTGGTCTCAGCCGACACTGGGCAAAGACTGGGCTCACCCTGAACAGCTGACCAGTTGGTGGAAGGGCAACACACACACACACACACACACACGTATTTCACACTCCCACTTAAACCTAGGGGCAGTTTTGAACAGCTAGTTAGCCTAATCACATTTCTTTGGACTGTGGGAGGAAACCAGCGTACTTGAAGGAAACCCACACAAGCACAGTGAGATCATGCAAACTCCACACAGAAACGCTCTCGCCGAGTCCAGGACTCGAAACCAGGACCGTCTTCCTGTGAGGCGGACGTGCTAACCCCTACGCCGTCATGTTGTCCATGATGTCAACTTTGTACATAAAACCTTTATTGCATTATAAAGTTTACACACACCGTTTACAGCACTTTAATGACTGTAAAAGAAATTTGCTTAGGTCAGGTGCCTTTAGCCGTGAAGGTAGAGGAAGGGGAAGGTAAGGCCCCCCTCACCCATAACAAGTGGTAGAATTACACTGCTCAGCCAAAAAATAAGTTGCACACTAATATTTTGATGGAGAGCATTTATCCCTGATCACAGCATGTAATCTCCATGGCGTTGTTGCTCCAGTTGGTCCGGTCGAGGCTCAGCAACATTAATGTGGCAGTAAAATGAAGTCAGCTGATGATCTGAATGTACTGAATGAGCAGGTTATCACATCAATGGACACACAAATTATTTAGGCTGTAAACTGAATTGCATGTGATATCAGTCTACATACTGTAGGTGAAGAACAATCCCCCGCTCTAATAGTTTCTGTTTCTGGATTAATCATTAGGGAGGTGTTTGGTTTAATGATCAGCCCAATCTCATGGTATAAGACCAAGAAAAGCACCGACGCTTCCCCACCAACAGCACCATGAAGAGACAAGCGTGTGGATCGACGGACAGTTCTCAAAGCTATGACAGAATCATCAGTTTCACCTCTCAAGCTGTGAGTCTTAACACCTCATCCTGAATTCGATGACATTGATGAGGTGCATTTCTCTGAACATGATTTTTTTTTAAACACCAGGTGTGAGTGGTCTAACACCAGGTCTAACTTTACTAGTAGAGTCACACTGCAATAAAATAATCACATTCTATATTACATTTGCATTCCATATATTTATATATATATATATACA
>JAOUQZ010000001.1:14149323-14160631 GCA_028564935.1 Neosilurus hyrtlii
AATATAAATTGCTACTTTTAACCTATAAAGCACTTAATGGTCTTGCACCACATTATCTTAGTGAACTTCTTGTTGTTAATGATCCAGCCGCCCACTTAGATCAAAAGGTGCAGGCTGCTTAGTGATACCTCGAATACTACTGCACATGCTACTGTATATAGGAGTATATACAATAATTTTCTATAATGTATAATGCTAATTGTATGCAATTTCTGTATATGACTGTTAAAAAAAAGGTTTAGGTAGGATGTCTAACCTGGATGGTCTCAAAGATGTGCTCAAAAGCTCTGGGTATGACTCCTCTCTGCGCTGGGGGGTCTGATACGCCCTGCATGGTGAATGATTTTCCACTTCCTGTTTGTCCGTAAGCGAAAATGGTGCCGTTGTATCCCTCAGTGACTCCCTGTCATGAAAGAAGTTAAGATTTAAAAATAAAAATGTCACCACACTTGATGACATGCTCTAGAGTTCTCCCTCAATACCTGTTCATTTTTAGGGGTTGTCTTCTGTGTCATTGAGTTATTTGATATTGGATCTTGTGGAGAAGTTAAGAGGATGTTATCCGATTTACTATCTGTGTCACTGTATTCTGTTTCACGCATGGAAAAAACTCCTCAAAAATGTTCACCTTATTGTAAAGTACCCTCAAAATTCATTAAGGGCTGTTTTAATCAATGTATTAGACTTTACTCATCTCAAAATTCACTCCAATGCTACATACACCATTATTTAAAGTATGTTATTGCATTAACTGTTGCTCCATCCAATCCAACGTGGCCGACAATGACACATGCAGCACATTATGATAACATCTCTTCGAAACTTTCTACTCAAGCAAGTTTTAAGTAAAAAATATTCACTAACTGTATGCTCTTATTATGAATAAATTTATTGGGAATAAAATGACCTCCACTAGTGGATATGCAATCTCGTTGTACAGCTGCTCAGTGGTCTGATCGATAAAGTAGGTCCCATCAAATGTGAACTGCTTGGGCGGCTCCTCGGTGGCTCCAGGTTTCTCGATGAAACACTGGCAGCGGCTGCAGTCAACAGACACCACCATCTTACAGTTCATCATCTTCTCTCGATTGTTCAGAGGTCGGCATCGCACCACCACCTTCACTGACTCGGATGCCATCCCGGAGCACAGAGGAGCACAGCTTGAGCTAACTACTAACTTGGCTTTCTCTGTAACAACATAAAATTTATGCTTTTTAATTAAGATTATACACATAACGTCTTTAAAGTTATAGACCAGATTTCAGCACCAAATATAATTCTGAATATTTCACTGATTAGCTGTAACTAGATTAAGGTATATATATATTATATATATATATATATTACAGAGTAAAAGTCCGGAACTTTGATTTACGATCAAATTAAGTCCAAATTTGGGATGAATTATAAAGAAAAAAAATAAATGTTTATATATTAATATTATATAAAATTTTCATATTATTAACCTTCTGAAATATTGAAAAAATAATTAAATCTGCTTAAAATTGAACACTGAACCTGGATTAACTTTAATCCTGGTGTTCTGTTACTTTGAAGATGTATTACATTTCAGTAAACACGTATTCATTTTCATTTTGCAGCTGAGCTGGTTTCAATTCCCAAAATACCTGCATATATGAGATACACTGCAAATAAAACATGTTCTTATTTTGTGCTTGATTTTAGTCTAAATGATCAATAATTATTATTCTTATTATTGTAACATCGTTGGTGTTTACTTTTTTCAACTGGAGAGTCTAATAATTAATTCCAGGTTGAGATAAGAATCCGAATGGATCATTTGTTATGACATTATGAATACAATGAAAACAAAACACACACACACACATAAGCTCAAAATTAATTAATAACATTACTAACCTTTATAACATTAGTTACGGCTTAAATCAAGCCATTTTCAGAAAAGAGACTTGACATGGAATAATTTTTGTCATGTCATGTCCTTTTCTGAACCACTTATTCCTAATTAGGGTCGCGGGGAGGCTGGCGCCCATCTCAGCCAACTCTGGGCGAGGGCAGAATACACCCCGGACAGCTCGCCAGGCCATCGCAGGGCAGAAACACGCTGATGGCTATGCAGCTACTCTTGACAAAAATCAGCAATGGTTCTTTTACATTCCTCCCACCATAGACAGTGAGAGACATTGCCGGCATTTGATAACCCAGTTAGCTGCACAGGGGGGAATAATTTTTATCCAAGTTATTAATCTTGGTCATTATTACTGGAATTTATTCTTTTTTGTAATTGCAGTTATTCTCATGTTATTAATATTATGTGGTAAAATTTCCCTTTTTTGTGCCTTCTCCTCACTCTTTTTTTATATTTTTCCCATGTTCTTAAAAGGGTGTATGATATTTAAAAAATCTTATATATAAAATCTTATATATAAAATTTAAAAACAGTTTTATATATATATGTGTGGTGCTGGTGGCGTAGCGGTTAGGGTGCCGTGCTCACGATCGGGTTATCATGGGTTCGAATCCCAGTTGGACCCCAGCAAAGTGTTCTTCCCTCCACCCAGCACTATAAATGGGTACCAGTAAAAAAAAATACTGGAAAGGTACGCTACGATGGACTAGCATCTCATCCAGGAGGAGTTGAACTCCTAGTCGCTTCGTGCTACAGAAACCGGGGATAAGCACTGGGGTGTAAAAGCCCAACAGACCTTACCATATGCATTGTTATGTAACAAAACTGTTACACAGCAGACAAAAATTCTAGTTGAACAACAAACAGATATTATTATTATTTTGTAGCATACATATTTTCCTAAGTACTTCCCAAATATTTATTTATTTACAGACTATTAGAGTCACTTAGTTTGAATTAAATGTTTATTTATTTATTTATTTATTTATTTATTTATTTATTTATTTATTTTTTGGGCCAGCAACATGTTTCACAAGGTTTTAGACATGGCTATATGAGCCTAATTTTCTATGAACATATAAATCACAGAAACAGAGGAAGGTAAAGAGAAATCAAAAGTTCAGAATAATAATAATAAAGTATATGATATGCTACTTTATTAGCATTCTTTACAGAAAGTCAATTATTAGCTAAAGCAACTCAGCTGTCAGTAAAAAGTCAGCTCGCTGTTCTGCTTGTTCGAACATCACTGGAGATAAGACTGAAGAACAGAGAGTAAGATAAATGTTTGCTTACACTTCCAGACTCCATTCCCAGATCGATAAAAAAAGCGTCCCGGTTTTAAAACTCGAGGTTAAACACACACCGTGGTTATCATCATCCCTGCTGTGTGCCCTGCCATGGCGTCCTCCGTTGCCTAGCAACGTGAAACTCAGCTCGCGCAGTCTTGCCAGTCATTTTCACGTTATTAGAGCCGCCATGTTTAATGACCTCTGAGAGAAATTTTTTTTTTTAAATGTGCTTTGTTTGACGTTTGTTAAAGTGTAATACGCAAATAATATGTATAAGTTTCTTCCAACATTAAAAAAACAGCAGGTTTGAAATGTCAAGCTGATTAAAACAAGATGTTTTCAAAACTGCTGACACACCCGGAAGGATTTCAGCGAGACACACCCGGAGGCAATTCAATGAGACACACCTTGTGGCAAGTCAACAAAGGGAAATATAAACTTGTTTTAAACACATGAAATCACTGACAGTATAAGACTTACAGAAGACAAGGCTAGATTTGGGTTTCCTGAAGGAGTGAAACCCTTTAATTTTCTTTATGATATGAAAACAGTTATGATCGAATGGCTAGACACTCAAAAGTAACAGTAAGGTCACAGTGAAGCTGGAGCCCATCTCAGCCGCCACTGGGTGAAGGTGGGGTACACCCTGAACAACTCACTAGACCATCGCAGGGCCAGCACTCAGAGGAAAACACACACAAACAAATGGGGCAATTATGAACAGCCAGTTATCCTACTGCGCATGTCTTTGAACTGTGGGAGGAAACTAGAGTACCTGGAGGAAACTTCATGCAAACACCTAAGCCCAGGATTCAAACCTAGGACCTTCTTGCTGTGAGATCTTGACAGTGATTTATAAAAATAAAAAACTAATAAATAAATAAAAAAGACAGAAGGAAACAAGTTAAGGTGAATAAATAAAAGGGTGCTTTGTACCAGCGGGTGAATCTACCTATATTCAAAGCCTGGCAGTCCTACATTCATTCATTCATTTATTCACCAAACCACTTAATCCTATTAAGGTTACGGCGAGGCTGGCACCTTCTCTCCACTGACTTTGGGCAAAGGTGGGGTGCACCCAGAACAGCTCACTAGACCATCTTAGGGCCATCACACACACACACACAAAAACAAAAATAGATAAAATCACACTCACACCTAGGGGCAATTTGAAATCCACAACCTTCTTGTAGTGAGGTGGACATGCTAACCACATGCCACCCCAGCTCCAGGTTAAATGACTGAATTAGACAGATGGAGATAAATAAGAGTCAAAGGATGCCATAAACTGCACTTCTGCAGTTGAATCCATACACTAAGTTTCATTATTCTTAATAATGGGGGTTAATACTTCATACGGTAAGAACACTTAAGTGTTATTACCGAGACACTTGAGTGAAGTTTCTACAGTAAGTGTTCCTTGAGCAATTAATCACATGACTATTTACGATTCATCAATAAAATCATCTGTTCTCAAAGCCTCTCAGAGTAAACACTGAAGTGTCCTGAATAAATATCTCCTTAAACACCATATCAACTTCCGTATATATTCACCATCCAAGAATGCGTCAACCAGTGTGAAACCAGTCCGTTTCACAGAGATGACCTCAGACCAGCAAAGGCAAATATATAAACCACACACACACACACACAGAAAGAAACCATACAAAGCATGGCTGTTAACATTATATTTTATTTACAATTCCAAGAGACACCAGATTCTCTTAGAAAAGTGCTTCAGTAGTAAAGCTGAAAGAGAGCAATAAAAAGTCAGTTTGTGTTAAAAGAAATTCAGTGCTTGAGTCAAACTGAAACTTTGACGACAACTGACTGCATTAAAATACAGTTTCACAAAAAACATGAAAACAGATTTACCCAGACTTCCACATCATTCACAAGATATTTACCAAAATTCCAACTACTTAACTGACCTGAGATCTAATTTAAAAGTAGTTTACAGCCCTGGCTGGTTAACAATACTGCATTATAAATGTTTGTAAATGGTTAAAAAGAGACAACTGATACACACATGCATGCATACATGGAGCACAATTTTTTTTAAAAAGGGGACAGGGTGTGGGGCATGGGGAGGAAATCAGCATTGTAAAGTGTCAACTTAAAAATCCCTATTTCTGAGAACAATAAAAAAGGAAAACAAGTAATCCATCCTAACAATCACCTTGTGTTCTGTGCAAAACATAAGTTAAGTGTCATTAAAGCTTAAGCGTGCAGAAGCTGATAAAGTAGAACACGTCCCATTTACCAGTTTAAAAAACAGAGCTGTTGATACATAAAACACTGAAGTGGATTTAAACCCAGGCCTGATATTTGGGGTTTTTCATTTTTGATTTAGGTTTAATCAGGACTTTGCTCTCTTCCCATTCGTAACAGTGGTTGACCCGAGTGCAACTCAGCCGCACCTCCAGCTCTTCCCGGGTAGAAGTGTAGTGCTCGATCAGCGCGGTGAGACTCTCAAACCGTACTTGGCAATTCTGTGAGAAGGAGAGAGAGGGGGGAGCAATAGAGCAGTTAAACTTATTTTCATTGAGGGTCACATCACTAAATCTCTAGTATACTGAGGGTCAAATAATCACTGAACATTTAATGTGGTAATGATTGATGAACAAAATGTTTAACGGTTATATTCTCTGAAAGCTCTGCGCTGAGGCCTAATGGTTAGAGTAGTGGGTTTGATTTCTGAACACGTAATGGGGGGTGGGGGGTATGGATGCAGGATGATTTCAATCTGGTTTGTTCAAGATAAAGCCCAAAGTAGCCTTCGCTACTCAAGAGGGAGAACTGAAGGGTTGGTTGCACTGGGTTAAGCTTTACTTCCTGCCCTCATGATGACTCGCAGCCCTGAAATGTGTTTATCAGAAGCAGTGCTGGGAATCCAACTCTTAACAAATCCAACAACCAACTGCAGATGGCATTGAGTTTTTTCACTTGGTGAAATAGACGTAAAATTGTATAGGTCTTAAATACTGTTTCTTCCTTCATCAATATTTGTCCACTGCTGCTTAAAGTTTAATGAAAGCAGAATTAAAGCCACCCTTTATACTGAGAAGATTGGATCCGAGCCAAGCTAGTGCGTTCAGAGATTAGTATATACTACAAGGAAAAATAAGAAAATCCAAAGCAATCCATTAAGGTGTGTTTACACTGTATATACCACGAAAAAACAAACATCTTTAAAGCTGATAACAGTAACGCTGCCTACTCCAAGTGACTGTGACACACCGTCAGTGCCATTATTTTGATTCAAGTGTTATACACACTTTTTTTAAATCCTCCGATACCTGAAAGACCAATTGCAATTGTGCCATTTCCATGCAGTGCATACTAACCCCTTATTCCACAGGTCACTAAATACTCCATTCTGATTGGTCAACTACAGTGTTTAGCTGTCCTTTTTTTAATAAACAGACTGAAGGGAGTCCTGGGCTCGGGCATTTCAGTGTGGAGTTTGTGTGTTTTCCACATGCTTGCATGGGCTTCCTCCGGGTACTCGTTTCCTCCTACAGCTCAAAAGGCATGCACATTAGGCTAACTGGCTGTTCCAAACTGCCTTCAGGTGTGAATTTGAATGTGAATGGTTGTAGGTGTGGCGAGCTGTTCAGGGTGTACCCCTGCTTGACTCCGTGTCGGCTGAGGTAGGCTCCAGCCTCTCTGCCACCCAAATAGGATTAAGCGGTTCAGCAAATGAGGGAGTGAGAATTACAGATCGTTGCTATGAAGTGTCATTAGTGAAAGTTATAATAATTTTTAAAACCAGTAGAATTGCCTACATGGGTAAGAAATAAAACAATAATAGTAATAATAATAATAATAATAATAATAGGAAGAAGAAAATGCAGTGTACTGTACAAAAGCCCCAGACACCAGCTTAGTAAACCAAAGCTCACCTCGAGGAACAAGCTTCTGTCACTGGAGGTCTTGACCGTGAAATTGACCAAACCTGAAGGGAAGCGTATGAGCAGGGACTGCGTGTTGGGATCTTCGGGGTGGGGACACAGCAAGTAGGAACCGATGACATCTTCAGCGAGCAGAGATGAACTGCTGTCACTGGAACACCAAAACACATTTCCACATCACCTAAAACACTCCAGTTCCTCATAATCTAAAGTTTGGCCTAACAAACGACAGGAAAGCTTCAGGGTTCTGTGGATATCGTGAGGCAGAACCATCCTGAAGACCCCAAGACATTAGATCAACATGCAGCTTCGTCACGGTGCAAAAACACGATTCATGTTTGAGTATTAGTTTTCTTTTACTAGAAGCCTTGTGCAGTGGAAGCAGTGCAAATAACTACTTTTTTTAATTGATAATAGATCTGTATAATTAATTATTCAAACAGCTGAGAGAATAAATACATAAATACAAGACAGACACTTCACCTAGAGACGCCAGCCCAGCTCCACACGGCAAGAGCCAGTGCTTCTTCGGTTTCGGCCAGGCTTGGGGCACGCACCCTGGTTGCTGGCACTTGGTCCTGTGCCTTGTCTGTCTCACACACACAGACACACGTCACAAATGCACAGACACAGAGAAAAACACACACCACAAATCAAGCCTACACACAGCTCACACGTTGACACCATACGCAGACAGGAGCGTGAGAAACCGTCGTTTCCATCAGTATGTGTAATAGAAGTGGTGGTCAGGTTTTTTCCCCCCATCACCCATGTGAGAAGGAGCCCAGTGACACACCTCATCCTGCCCCACCCAGTGAACACGAGCACATATTAAACAGTCTGCATTACCTAAGGAACTCTTTCACTTTTGACAGTGTTCTCTGAACACTCGTCCCACCTTGTGGAGCGTTCAGGCGTTCCTGCAGTTGTCGCTTTTTTACAGGAGTGCAGGTGAAGGAACGGTAAGCCCCTGAGCGCAGCACTTTTTCCCTCATAGCCTGCTTACGCACCAGCGTAGGGGACGTGGGGAAGACGTCGTCTGAACTGCTGGCAGACTCCTTGCATTTGGGCGAAACCTGGTGACATCAGCAACAGTGAACTAGGGATCAGGACGAATGAGAGGAAGGAAAAAAAAAAAAAAAAAAAAAAAGAAAGACATGAATGTTTATGAAATGTTTTCACCCCTGCCTTTACTGCAGACAGCAAACCCTGAGTTGGCGCCCTGCGAAAGGACACCAGGGCGCTGACACTGAGCGGGAAGCCGTGGTTCAGCAGGGAGGGGCAACGCGTCGGCTTCTTCCCAGATGACTTGTCTTCAGCCTCGTCTGGGTGTTTCTCCAGATAGCGTAGCTGGAAGCAGCGGCACAGCAGCAGGTTCAGGAACTGGGCCTTAAACACATCATACACCCCAATGAGACTGCCTGACAGATAGAAAGAAAAGGTGTGGACATGTCGGTGTTGTGACGTGCAAACGTACAGCTCTGGCGTGTCTGGCCTTGAAAAGGTGGCAGTAGAGCTGAGTGTCGGGGCTGCCGGGATTGTGGGCGATGAAAGCGAACTGAGCGTCAGAGGGCCGGGTGATGGACAGCGAGACTCGCTTCAGAGCGTGGGCCATCAGAAGAATCTGAGAGGAGTACATCACTGAGTCGAAACGTTTTTGTAAGACGAATCAATTTCTACAGACAACGAATCGGGATGAGGAGTGATCTTACCGTCTCGTCTTCGTTGTAGACTTTCACCCCTTTAACAGAGAATTTCAGGGAGACGTAGCGCCGACGCTTTGAGCGCTATTAATAAAAATTAAAAGGCTTGAGTGTACGATAGGCATGATAAATTATATTCCTTAAGATTTTATGCTCTAGTTACCTTGAGGGACTTCAGCTGGGCATGCAGCGTTTGTACTTGTTCATCCAAACAGGAGTCATCGACAGGAAACGAGCCAATGTACTAAATAAAAAAAACGAAGGATTCATTTAAAAGAGGACAGACAGATTCCCAAAAATAAAACAAATCCTAAAAGAGAATGGGACATTCGAGGGAAATAAATAAATAAATAAATGTTGCGAGAACTTTGCCTCTACAATGACAGAGCAGTAAGGTCATGGGTTCGACTCTCGGTCTCTGGGTGAGCATTTCTGCGTGGAGTTTGCATCTTCTCCCTGTGCTTGTGCGAGTTTCCTCAGAACACTCTGGTTTCCTCCCGCGGTCTGAAGATATGCACATGAGGCTTATTGGCTGTTTCCTAGGTGTAAGTGTGAGCGTGAATGGTGGTGTGTATCAGCCCTGCGATGGTCTGGAAAGCTTTCTGGGTGTACCCTGCCTTTGCCCAGACATGGCTGAGATAGGATTCAGCCTCCCCGCGACCCTAGTAGGATTCAGTGGCTTGGCAAATGAGTGAGCGACTGAGTGAATACAACAAACTAGTGTGTCTAGACCAAGATATCTCAGTGGTGGAGTGACTTGTGAGCAAAATTAGAAAGAAATCCACTCAGCAGTTTCTGGGCAATCAAAATAACCACAAAAGGTGTAGGTGACAGAGCTGACAGCTTCACTTCTGGCACTTGAATCCTTACAGCTCTTCACACATATACATCAATATACATGCTTTATATGGGGCGCAAAATCCTGTTCCTGAGGATCTTCCGTCCCGAAGACGCTCACGCCAACCCTAATTATGCCTACCTGACCATCCAATCTTCTAATCAAGACTTAAGACTTGCAAGTGAAGACCTAAAGCGATGATGGGAATTGTCAGATGGGCCCCATTAGGGCTGGAGTTAAAATCTTTTGGAAGGAAGATCACCAGGAGCAGGATGGGGCACCCCTGGTTTCACTCATTCATTCATTTCAGTCTACTCTTGATGAAAATCAGCAATGGTTCTTTTACATGCCTCTCACCACAGACAGTGAGAGACATGGCTGTCCTTTGATGACCCAGTTAGCTGCACTGGTGGGGTGACGCCCTGGGGATAGTGGGGCTTGAACCCCCGACCTTGGGATCAGTAATCCAGCACCCTACCACCCTACCTTTTTCTAATACATAGCAATTAATAAAAGGGACAAAACTGAAATCTTTGATATCATTCCTCACCTCAGCAGACCTGGTCACAGTCCCATTCACACGGTCTTCTGTCTCTCCCATGATCCCAGATGTGCTATGACTTTAACCCTGATGACTGTAGACAAAAATAAATAAATAAGCACGCAAATTATTTTAACATATTATTTACTAATATATATATATTTTTTTACTTAAAAGGCATTTTTAGCTCTTTTCGAAAACAATATACAAAAAATATATATAATCTTTTCCCCTTAAGATGCTATTTTAACTTGAATCATCTGAGCTGAATCACCTTGTAACTCGCCTTTAATGAGCCCCGCTTATCTTTCCCAGAATCCAATTAATTTTTTACCTGCACTTAGGCAGGATGTTATGAGATCGGTCGCGTGAGCCTGCGTGTGACCACGATAACCTATGATAATAGTCACAAGATTTGGGTCGTGTCAGAACAAGATCACAGATACAGGTGCCTTTCTTCGCAGAGTGGAGGTGCCCTCCCTCAAAGAAGACAGGATGAGAAGCTTGGCCATCCAGGAGGAGCTCGGATTAGAACCTCCGTGTTGAGAGGAGCACACACACACACACACACACACACACTTCTGCTAATAACAGCTCCCACGTGTTCGGGCCTTGGTGCGCACATCATGTTGTTCTGGCTGTGTCTTGTACAGGATCTGTATGATGTATGGTGACCATTGTAAGAAATATGATTGTTAGTTGATGCTGAAGCAGACATTGCTAGCTATGAGTCCTAATGGAGTTTTGATGGAGTCATCAAGAGGAACTACAACTTTGGTGCAGCCAGTGGTTTTGTGTATAGTTTTCCTTGCATGACTGAGCTCACCTAGGTGTATCAAGGCTGAAATCTCTTACCACTGCTTGTAAATTATTTTCATTTTCTTTTAGGAGATCTTGAAGGTTTCTACAGTTTTTGCCTGAAAGCAGTTTTATTACCTGTATTTTATGCACATTTAGTTAATCAAGCATTTCATTATATTTTACTAATTTTATTAATTACTTTGATCCACAATTTGATGTTACAAAATTGCAACAAGAATTTTGTCCATTCTAGAATGTAAATGTTCGTATTTTATTAGCTGTAAAAAGTATAAATAAATGTACTGTTGCTTTCACTAAACAATCTGTA
>JAOUQZ010000001.1:14160731-14182867 GCA_028564935.1 Neosilurus hyrtlii
CTTATTTTGGACCGTTCTGCAGAAGTAAGGGTAGGTCTTATTATCGGGGTAGGTCTTATTATCGGGGAAACACGGTACTAAATGACAATATTCAGAGTTAGAATAAACATCGCAGTAGTTTGCTAAGTAATGTTGGGTAAGGCACACTGAGTATAAGTTAGTTGGTGTGTGGAATCCCCATCCCTATGAATTTGTGATTAATGTACATTATGTGACACAGGTGAGTATGAATTAGAAATCCATTGAACTGAATGGGAGAGAAGTCAGGATTTGTAGTCTGTGGTAGCCATGCTTGTACAGTATGTTCTGGTGAACTCTTGGATCCAGAGTATGAAGCTCATGTGACAGAGACACATGTTCCAGGTGTTGCTTGTGTTACCACATTTACAGCATTTAGCAGATGTTTCTAGCCAGATCCATGGGAACCATGCAGGTTGGAATCCAAGCATGCACTGGAAGGATGTAAGATGGATGGTGGAATGGGGACATGAGTTCTGAGCATATCCTGGGTAGAGAAATAAGCTGGCGCAGTCACCTATGCTCTCTTCACAGTATGTCCTTATGAAGTGGCAAGTCTCCTGATTTGCATGCTTTTTCTGCCCATTTGCCTGGGGGTGATCCAAGTTCTCCATAAAACCTTGACAAAATTTACAAATGTGGGAAAATGCTTTAGATGGACCTATCCATCTAAAGTGTGAGAACTTACAATGAACAGGATGACAGTGTTCTTCTGGATTTTGTGAGGAAATCCATAAGTATACGTGAACAGGGTTTGCATAAGCAGAGGCTTGTGCTTCCCTATGGGCAGGGTGCATGACGATTTGGCATGACTGCAAGATATGCAAAATTATATGTATTTCTTATATATTAATGATATGTATTATATGTATATTATAAGAAGAAAAAGCTTTACTGCAAATGTATCCAGCCTGCCTTCGGCCATATAAAAATATATAAATGCACCTGCATTGATGTTAGACATGCAAAACTGTAAATACCCTGGAGCAGAGGTAGTTTCGGGGGCAAGGTGGTGCTGTTATGTCACAGCAGGAGGTCTTGGGTTCAAGCCACATGGTTGGAAAAATGTTCTTGGAAAGAATTATTGCATGTCACTCATTGGTTCCTGTGTCCTAGTTGATGTAAGTGGTTTTCTGCAGTGGCTAAAATTGAGTGAAAGTCAAATTGCCTAAAATAAATGGATTTTTATTTATTATTTTTATTTTTGTTTTTTTGGGGTTTTTTTTTTTTTTTGGGGGGGGGGGGCATTGTGTTTGTAAGCTGTATTACACAGAACCTTAAAAACTTGCTTTCCATGAAACTTGGTGAAATGGTGGCACATGGACCAAGGAAGAACTCCATTAAATTTTAAATCAGATCCACAAACTTAGTTTCTCGTTAACAGATGTAACTTGTGAGATATGGAATTCGGCCTTGATAGAAGTCGGCACTCAGAAACACCATACTTAGCTTAAAATCAAGATGTCAGTTAGTCTCAATATCCAGTTGATACGAAACAAATCCAATGAAGAAATACAGTGACTCCATACATCACAGTCCACCAGAGGATTACTGGCAGCCATGATTGTATATGGAGACTTCAGCTAAGTATAACCACATTGTCACAGAATTCTACTATATTTAAGATATAAATACTACAGAAGCATATTGCGTTTATTTATGACAAAGAAATTGGTTGATAAACCAATAGGATTGGCTGCGATGTGGTTGTGGCTCTGCTGGAGGTGGGAGTTGAAGCTAGAGCTCGGTCCGCATTGGTAACATGTCCAATTCGTTTCCAGTGGGGTTTGGACTCCGCCAAGGCTACCCTTTTTCACTGGTTCTGTTCAAAATTTTTAATGATAGAATTTCTAGGCTCAGCCGAGGTGTTGAGGGGGTTCTGATTTGGTGACCATAGGATCTCGTCTCTGATTTTTGCAGATGACTTCCTTAAAAATTTAATCGAGCCAGGACCTCCAGCTCTCGATGGAGCAATTCGCAGCTGAGTGTGAAGCGACCGGGTTGAGAATCAGCACCTCCAAGTCCGAGGCCATGGTTCTCAGCCGCAAAAGGGTGGAATGCACCCTCCGGGTCTGGAACGAAGTCCTGCCCCAAGTGGAGGAGTTCAAGTATCTCGGGGTCTTGTTCACGAGTGAGGGAAGGATGGAACGGGACATCGACAGGCGCATCGGTGCTGCCTCTGCTGTAAAGTGGAGCTTGTACCGGTCCATCGTGGTGAAGAGGGAGCTGAGCCAGAAGGCAAAGCTCTCAATTTACAGTCAATTTACTTTCCTACCCTCACTATGGTCACGAGAGTTGGGTAGAGACCAAAAGAACAAGAACATGGATACAGGCAGCTGAAACGAGCTTCCTTCGCAGGGTGGCGGGGCTCTCCCTTAGATAAGGGTGAGAAGTTCTGTAATTCGGGAGGAGCTCGGAGTAGAACCGCTGTTCCTCCGTGTTGAGAGGAGCCAGTTGAGGTGGCTCAGGAATTTGATTAGAATGCCTCCTGAACACCTCCCAGGTGTGGTTTCGGGCATGTCCAAACGGGAGGAGACCCCGGGGCCGACCCAGAACACGCTGGAGGACTACATGTCTTGCATGGTCTAGAAACGCCTTGGTGTCTCCCCGGAAGAACTGGAGAAAGTGGCTGGGGAGAGGGACGTCTGGACCTCACTGCTTAGGCTGCTGCCCCCGTGACCCGACCCCGGAACAAGCAGAAGATGAATGAATGAAAGAAATTGGTGGTTTTTCTGAATTAATAGGATAAAAAAAAAATCTGCTGTCCAGAGGGATCATGTGCTTTCTGTGTGAAGAACTACGAAGTGCTGACATGTCATACTAATAACTATAACATCTACATTACTTATACAAAACAATGTCTCAAACCCAAATCAGAGTGAAACAGGATTAAACAACTGAGACATTTGCTTCCACCGAATTCTCAAGAAAATTTTTTTGTTTTGAAGTAACTCAATAATTCTGAAAAACAGAGTCCATTTTTACTTAACAGTGAAAAATTCTCATTAATTAAAAAAGGGGGAAAAAGGTGATTTTTTTAAATGAAAAATTCATTAATGCAGAAAAACCAAGTGCTTTTTAATTTTTTTTTAAATAAAATAAAACCTTCTTTTTTCTCAATAGAATGCAATATGCTTCCCTAATATCCACACATATACAGTGGTATAAAATACTCCACTACTGTCCTTGGTGGAGGTCTGTGCTCTCAGAGTACCTTTCTAATTTTTTTCCCCTGGTTATGTAGGAAAATCAATGGCGACTATAATTTGGTGATGAACCAACTGATTATTCACAATGAACACGGAAATAGGCTGAATCAGAAAAAAATTACTACTGAAACCAGACGTGTTCCAGACAATGTATATCTCACATATAGAATTTACACAATTTCCATAAGAGGTACTTAAAAAGTTGTTTGGAGTACAAATATAGTCACTTTATTAAGGACTACATAAAATCATTATTACATGCATGCCATTAATGCTCAACTTAAATCTTCTAGATCTGAAAACGACTGGGTTCATTTACTGCGTGGTTTTATATATCGACTTGTTTTTAATTCATGGAAGTTTTAACCTTTTTTTTTTATTATTACACAAAGAAAAAAAAATTATATAAATATTCACCTTTATATTACAGTTTTTAAAAAAATCCCACATAGCCCCAATTAAGTGTTGAAGTGAAAACTAAGCACCAGTCATGTGTAACTGTATCTCTTTAATTTAATCAAAAGAACCAAGTAGGTTCGCTATTTTCCTACGTTACTGTAAATCCACAAAAACGACAAAAAGACGCCTTCTTAAAAAAGGTGCGGAAAGCGTGAATACTTTAGTGGAGAATTCTCAAACACTGTCGAAACAGGAACGTCAACGGAAAAGGTCATGATGGAATTAATCTCCCTATGCCAAGACAAACGAGTCGGGGGTTAAAAAAAAAACAAACAAAAAAAATAACAATCTTTATGTGCACAGTAAAGACAACATGGCGGCACCTACATCAGATTTCACAGCAGTGTGAACGTACTCGGAACACAACAACTCTATCATTAAAAAAACAACAACAACAGAAGGAAAAACAATAGAACACACAGTTGGAAAACAAAATGAAGAAAAATTTAACTGAAAGGGTTCTATGGAGCACTACGGTACACAGACTGGAGAAAAAAATTCTAAACAGGGAACAGTGAAGCTACTAAAATGATAAAAAAAAAATAAAATTAGCAAAGCACTGCAGTGACAGGAGCTACAGTTGACCGTAGGATCACCGGGCGATCATTTCTTGGCCCTGAGAGACTTTCGAGCAGCAGATTTCGACTCGGACTCCTGCTTCTTGGCCGCCGTCTTCTTGGGCGTCGGTCGCTTGGACACTCGGCTCGTCATCTTCTTGGCGATTGGCGTTTTAGGCTTTCGGGCTGGAGCGGCCTTCTTGACGGGCGTGGCTTTAGCGGGTGGAGGTATCTTCTTGGGAGCCGATTTATTATCGGAGGCTGAGGTTTTCTTTGCTGGAGCTGTCGGTCTCTTAGCGGGCGCAGGCTTTCTGCTGGTCGTCTTGGGCTTTTTTCTGGGTGGAGGTTGACGCTTTCTGGGCGCGGGCCTCTTCTGACTCCTGTGGGGGAAAACCGATCTTTATTTTCACGGCTCTTGCGCACCCCCCCCCAGAATACTTTTGCGGAAGGTAAACGTTGCAGATTTTCTAACCTCTTACGTGGAGCAGGCTCCTCATCCTCCGACTCTTCCTCTTCTTCATCTTCCTCATCCTCGTCCTCGTCTTCAGACGACTCCTCTCGCCTCCTCTTTTGCTGTTTGAGCTTCTCTTTCTCCTTCAGTTTGAATTTTTCCATCATTTCTGGGAAGAGCATATCTGGACTGCAGAACGAATGAAAAAAAAAATTGTAATAATAATAATTAATTAATAAAAACGGAAATGTTGACTTTATATAAAACAAACAAATTTGTTTTCCTGTTGGATTTTCAAAAGATTCAGAAAGACCAATGTACCTCAAACTTGAGTATTCATATTAACTAAACAAAAAGTGAATTCCTGATGCGGCTCATTTGCATTTGGTGACGCCCACCAAACACCATAAAAGGAAAAGTGTGATGATGGCTAGGAGCACGAAATGAATAACCGGCATAAAGTCGAAAAACCAGAAGTGGAAGTTATTTTAATTCACCTCTGTGACAACAAAAATATATAATTCTAATATCATATAGTACATTAAATTTATAAAATATATGAATAAACATTAATAATTAAAAATAAACTGTCTATTTAGTAATTAATTTTAGAGGATTGGTTTGTTAGCTACTTATTTTTGGTTCAATTTATTTTAATTGCATAAAAAGAAAAATATGTTAGTTATGTCATTGCAAACAAAATAAAAAAATCGAGGTGTGCTGATCGAGGTCCGCAAAAATCCCCCTTAATTCCAAACCCTGCCGATACAAAACCAGTGGATCTTAAAGTGACTGTAAAGAGGAAACGTGCACCTCGGGTAGAACGGGTAGCTGAGCTGATAAGACCCACTGAGCCCGTGACCGGTGATCTGCTCCATCCAGCCCATCATCTTACACCTCTGCAGTGTTCTCTTCAGGTTCGCCACTACAGAGAGTCGACAGATAAATAACAAAAACTCAAGGCCGAATCAATAAAGGAATTCTGGGAGAGCCGCATGCTGGTTGTCGGTGAGGTTGTTACCGATGAAATACGCCGTCTTGTCTTGATGGCTCTCCACCAGAAACTTGCGGAGCACGCTTATGCTGCAGCACTTGGGCTCGTTCATGGCGGTGATCGCAGCGACGATCGCATCTTCCAGGAGCCCACCGCCCAGGAGCACCTTATTCCCAGATTTCTTCAGCTAGAAGAACGAACAGCCTTCATTAAAGTCAAGACAGAACAAACGACAACAAAACATCTCCCTGACTGATCACAACGGTTTTACCCCTGCCTGGAGATTATGTTTTACCTTTTCACCGGTGCTGGCTCGTTAGTTAGTTTCTCTGTTTGTGTGCAACAGAACTCAAAATGTTTTGCATGGATTTGGATGAAATTTTTCTCAAGAGTTGGGTGTGGTACAAGCAACAAACCATCGAATTTGGGAGGTGATCCACACATGGGACCGAGTAAAAAAAAAAAAAAAAAAAAAAAAAAAAAAACAAACTGTAAAATTTCAACAACGTACAAACAAAAGTAAATCATATCGCAGCCAAATCTTACTGAATTAAATTTTTTTAATTCACACCAGGCATATAAAATACCACATAAAATATCATTTGTTGATCACCACCATACCTCATGATCTTGCACACAGAACTTTTCCGAATTATAAAAAGACTTCATTTAAAATTCTGAACTGTATAGCGTGATCACCTCAATATTTTGAGTGATCTTGTGGCCTGGTGGAGGTTTGCGCGCTCTCTGAGTGCTTCTCGTTTCCGATACCTTTCCAATACCCATATATTTATTTTCCAAACAGACACAGAAATCTTTAGGTCCTATTAACATAGAAAAAATATTTCTACAGGGGGTATCTCACCAAAAAGCAAATATTGAGGCGAAGTAACCTCAAAAAAAATATTTGGGGGCAAATTTTTACAGCAGCGAATAAATGGTGGCAATCAATTTGTGATCTGTTAAACTACTCGGTGCAACCTTTTCAAAAAACCTGACGAATAAAACTGCTACTATGTTTTAACCAGCAGTGTGTGAGTTTTGTCACCAGGAAGTCCATCAATCCGCACCCCAGGCGGAACATTCAGAGAACACGGCGAACACTCGAGAACAGTAAGATAACTTCTGGGGAATTTCCAGCAAAGTTAATTCATCAGCATTGGCACTTTCGCAAAACGGGGCAGCCGTGGCTTAATGGTTGAAGAAGCGGGTTTGGGACCAAAAGGTTGCTGGTTCGATTCCCGAACTGGCAGTAAAAATATGTAGCGGTGGGGGAGGGAACAGTGCCTTCCCTTCCTCCACCTTCATGGCTGAAGTGCCCTTGAGCAAGGCACCCCCAACGTGTGGCAGCCCACTGCTCCGAGTGTGTGTGTGTGTACCGTTCGATACAGCGTGGCATTTTGGCGTACAAACCTGAAAAGTCCCAGAAGCACCTTTCCCGGTAATCTGCTCCAAATACCCCTTCTCCACAGACCTCTGCAGGCAGTTCTTCAGCACATCGGGTCTGAAAGTCCAAAACAACAACGATTCAAAAAAAAGACACCTGGGACATCAGGCTTACGCATAACGAGCATGGTGCGGATAAAAAGTCGGCGTCCGGGTCAGGACGTTTCGCTGTGAACGTTTAACCCCTGACCTGCTCTCGACGTTGAGTTGGGGGAAGTGCTGCTCCAGGTATTTCTTAATGAGGATGTACGAAGCCTCCTTCGGCTCGCAGAGACGAGTCATGATCAGCGGCAGAGCCTCGCCCAGCGTCCCGCCCTTTGATCCCGAGAGGCTTGAGGTCGAGTTCTTCTATGGAATAAACAGAACTGAGATTAAAATACAAGTCGGAATTACAGGTCAGAGTTCAGTGTGTTGATAATGTCCGAGCCTTTCTTTAACCAACCGTGACATCGCCCTTTTAAATCACAGAGCTTTAAGCTTTACCTTCTTTGAGTTTGACTCGGCAGGGAGCTTCCCGATGGTGAAACTTCCCGAGAAGCCTTTTCCTTTCAGCTACAAAGAAAAACAAGAAGCACTTTTAACATTTTTTCTAAAGAACAGTAACATTTTTTACTTGCTTCTTTTATAACAATTATTTTCCTCTGTTGGAATTTAAGGGTAACATTTTTAACCCTTCAGAGCTTCCATCACTACCTCTGCGAAGAGGTTTTCGGAATTACGCAAAAAGTTACGCATAGATTTTCCTAAAATTTTTACCAGAGACAAGGAACACCACTTTTTTTGTTGTTGTAAATAATCCCGACCAAATTTTTGATCCAGTAATTATTAAAGGATTCTTTAACATTCTGATAGGACGCATTTTTTCAGAGTCTTTATATTACATACAGCAGGGCCGGCAAGGGGTGTCACAAAGTTCTATTTTTTATTTTTGGGCTTGGAGGAGGCTTGCGCTCTTCAAGTGTTCTTGTTGTGTGCGCATTTTAAATCGGGGAGTGGGGATAAGATCACGTCATATGAATGTTCTTTTAATATGGCAAGCTGTCCAGGGTGTACCCCGCCCTTGCCCAGAGTCGGCTGAGATGGGTGCCAGCCTCCCCGCGACCCTGATTAGGATTAAGCGGTTCAGAAAATGAATGAATGGATGAATGAAGTAAACAAATAACAATATATAGTAATAACAAAAATAACTCTCCCTTTTTTGAGAAAAACAGTTAATATTTATTGTGGCTTTATTACAGCATTTTGCCTTTCAGACAGAGTGTTCACTGTATTTTTTATTTCTTTACTCACTAAACCATTCCATATGGTTTGAAGTTCATTCATGTTATGCAAAAATAAAAAAAATTAAAAAAATTTGTGACACCTTTAGATTTTTCTTTAAAATTGGTATTTTCAGTGTTTTTGTTTATTAGCCAAACTTTTACCTCAATATACTTGTAGGAATTATTTCTTTTTTATCGTGTTGCCTACAACAGTATCGTTCAATACATTTTCACCCAAAAAATTATAGAGAAGAAATTAACTTCTTTTTATTAGGAGCCCTTTTAGACAAGGTGTATTTACTTTTTATTGCGCCCTACTGTATGTGTATATGTATATGTGTATATATATATATATATATTTAGGTGTGTGGGGAGGGGAATAATGCAAAAGATTATCTATTATGATATACGACAGCATTACCTAGTAACAGAAATCTTAATTCCCACAATTCCTACACCTAATTCCCCTCACTCACCTGCTTGACCACTCCTTTTTCCACCAGTTTCTTCATCGCCCTCTTATACTGGCTTTTCGTCCGTTTGTCCATTTCCATGGAGGAATATTTCTTCGTGACATATTTCATAATGGTGAAGATAGACGCGCCGGATCGCTCTTTACAGTTCTGAGAAATAAATCCCAACGTTAAAACTTAACATGATAATCCATCTAATGAATAATAAAAAAAATCTGTAAAAAATTTGAGTCCCCCTCATACACACATTAACTTTGGTGTATACCAGTGACTGTACAAAACATGGACAGCATAAGATCACTAAAATCACCAGGTCTAGCACCCCTACTGGCCGACTGTGGTATATCATGTAGCTTCGCCCAGCTGAACATGATTCAAACACAAACCATCTTTCAATCTACAGCGTGCTTTCCCTATGCTAATGCTAATATCCGCATATTTTTAAAAACACTGCTCTGTTATAATCGCATAAAAATGTCGGAACGAAGAGACCGACCCTCTTGACGGTTTGCTAAACCTCGGGAGGTTCTGTGGCTAGATTTATCAGCATGGCGAAGGAATTACGGTTTCGTTTCTATAAGAGGGAGGGGTTTAGAGACACGCAGTCTGTGTTTTGTTTTTGGTCGCCGGCTTATATCATTTGAGCTGCTGATAAATTATTGTTGGAAAACAGACCTGAATAGCATCGAGGAGGATTTCTTCCACTTTAGGCTGCGACACGGAAATGCTTTTCGGGGCGGAGGCGAGTCTGCTGGCGGACATGGTGGCCCAGGCAGGGATTTTCCTCTTCACCTTTTTGGTCTTCTCTTCACCTCCTTCCTTCTCGCTGTGACCAGGTGGAATCAGAACCACATTTATTGATAAAGTGACAAACCTCTTAACTTCCCAAACTACTGTAGAATATCACAGAGTCCGAAAATTCTTCACACTAAGAAACGTTTTAACATTTAATGACTTCGGGACTCACTCAGCCTTTTTTGCAGCATCTTTCTTCTTTTTGTTCTTTTTCCCCTGCTCCTCTGCGCCACCTTTCTCAGACTTCTCCCCCTCCGCAGTTTCTCCGTCCTCTCCCGTTTTGCCGTCTTCCGGCGCGGTCTCATCCGACTTCTCTCCTGCGTCTCCGCTCTCCTCTCCCTCTGGAGCTGCCGGGGTTTTTTTCTGCTCCTCTTCTGCAGACGTGGACTCCCCTGACTTGGTTTTGGGCTCTGTTTAAAAAAGAAGACAAAAAACAAACACATGATCTGATTAATCCAATCTACTACTGATGTTTTGCACGATAAAACATAGCTGTGATGATCATCTCTCACTGTGTGTTTGTTTACACATATATAAATTAAACGTTATTATACACACATTTGTTGATCTCTTTAACTCTACCTAGCCCCGAAGCAACAGGTGACCAATCAGGTTTGTGTGGATTGCGCAACACAGAGTTACGACAAGAGAACAGGACGAATATTTGAATGTCGATTATATGCAAATTGAGGATGAGGTGAAAAACCAGTAGATCCAAACACCATAACTAACTCTGTACTCTGCGAATGTATATCTATATACTATAATCGGAGTCATATACAACATTATGGTCACGTGCTCAGGTTTCCCTTCCATCAGAAGGCCGTCAGCCGAAAGAACGTGCTGAACATGCACGGTACAGTCCCTCCAAGGAAACATTCGAGCCAATCATCTGCACAGAACTGAAAGACGGTAAGGTAAGTCTGTTGGGCTTTTACACCCGAGCCTAGCGGTGCTCCCCGGTTTCTGAGGAGTTCCTGGATGGGACGCTAGTCCATCGCACGTTACCGTCCCGGTATTTTTACTGGTACCCATTTATGGACAGAGGCACACTTCTGGTTAAGACCTCGCCCAGGGGTCTTAGCACGGGGATTCGAACCCACGATCTCTCAACCGTGAGCCCGGCACCCCAACCGCTACACCACCGGCCCCCCAACTCCGTCACCTGCTTCTATGCACGTATACAAGTAGCGTACAAATCATACACGTCACTTGTCGCTCGTGCTTGCTCACGCAGCGGCAAAGGCATTACCTCCTTACCTGACTCAGGTGCTGGTGCTGGGGGCGTGTCCTCCTTGGGAGGAGCCGCAGCTGAACGGCGGATCGGCATGATGTCAAGGCTGGGAAGGGAACCATGCATAAAAAGATTAAAATCACTTACAGTCAAAGAATCATTTCTTGCATGTGAATATGCTGTGCAAAAATTTAACAAAAGGAATTTTTTGGTAATAATTAAAAAATTTATATATGCAAAAAAAAAAAAAAAAAAAAAAGGAGAAGAATTCATGCATAAGTAATGACCAGGCCTGGGATTTTGTCAAGCCTAAGATTTTCTACTCCTAATTATAATGATGATGATGATGATGATGATGATGATGGTTGGATGGGGTGTAAAGATGGTGCACGAGCTGAAGAGGAAGGGGAGAAGGAGCAGCAAGCTCGTGAACACAACACGGTGATTTGGTTACAATGAGAGGAGGGCAGGATTCCATCCGAGCTAATTATCAGGCTGCAAACCTAAAAACATCAACACAGCTCTGGTCATCCCGAGAACCGCTCGCGGGAGCGTGCACGACGCAGACACACGCGTGCACGAGCAAACCAGCTCGGACACCAAACACAAAATGGCCATTTTGTCCATTTTACCCGACACAGTAATGGCGCACTGCATTGCACTGATGGTAAATAGATGGAGTTGAAGCGGCGGTGACGGAGAACCCGAACACACACGAGGCGCGCGCGCGGCTACCGGGTCGCAGCCCGCACGAGAACGCGCGGCAACAAACAACAACAACAACAACAACAACAACACACGGGAAGTAAAGCTCATACCTTTAACGCACGCGCTTTTATCGGGTGAAGTAAAATTCGCCTCTTCTTCTTCTTCTTCTTCTTCTTTGTTCGGGATTCTCTGTGTTTACACGCCCCTCCCCCTTTCTACTTCCACGTAGGGACGTAACGGACGTCTGGGCGTGGCTTGGATGCCAAAAACAAAAAAAACAACGCGCTCGCGCCTCCAAAAGAAAGAGGCTCAGCCAATCAAAGCTGGCCACGTCAAACCGTTTCCTGTGCGACGTTTGAAACAGAAGGCTGTGTACTAAATAGTGTACAAGGACAGTATAGTGTACAAGTGTAGAAGAATAGTGTACAACAACAGTAGGTTTGTGTAGTGTAGTGTAGTGTAGTTAACCCTGTTTTAATCGAGTGTTTAGAGTTTAGGAGAGTTTATAAACGTTCACTCCTTCGCATAAACAAACAAAAGTTCTCATTTTACAGTTTGAGACTTTTTATATATATATATATTTTTTGTTATATTTATAAAATTTGGTCATTTTTTTCCTGGTGTAGTTGTAGGCATGTCCGCCTCACAGCGAGAAGGCCTACAGTCCAAACACATGCACAGACACCGTGGCATAATGGCGAGAGAAATGGGTCCTAAAGGTTGCTGGTTCCTGCTAGCCGGCTGGAGAAACGTGTGGCGGCAGCGGCAAGAAGCAGCACCTTCCCCTCCCTCCAGCTTCACGGCTAAACTAACCAGCACCTAAACCCACACTGTGCTTGTGTGTGTGTGCTCACTTTAGTTGGGTTCAATGCAGAGGCCAATTTCCCTTGTATAGCAAAATGTAAAAAATATTAAAATAAAAACATTGTCCCTAGTTGTGAGTATGAATGGTTGTGTGTGGCCCTGCAGCTGAGATAGGCCCCAGCCTCCCTGCGACCCTAGTGGCACTCGTCGCTTCGGCGAATGAATGAACCAACAAAAGCCGTGAGGGACTATTATTGATGGTAGTGCAATATTCCACAAGGGGGTAGTGTTGTAGCGTGGTTTGCTGTCCATATCCTGATACAAAAGCAATAATTAAAAAAACAAAAAGAACAATAAATAATAATAATAACAGTGAAACCAATAAACAGCCAAATAACAACCAGATTTTTATTGTATTATAAATTTAATAGGGCGGCTCAACGGTGTAGTGGTTAGTACGTCTGCGTCACACAGAGAAGGTCCTGGGTTTGAATCCTGGGCTTGGAGACGGCGCTTGGATGCTCTGTCCTTGCTTCCTCTGTGTACTCTGGTTTCCACCCACAGTCCAAGCCCCTTGATAATAATATATGTAACATACTAGAAGTTCTCACAGAGAAGTAGAGTGCCGTGAGGGGCAGTTCATCCCGTTTATTCCTGCATGGAAAGTGGTGGCGACGATTGCAAGAACTCCAAAAATTGCCGCGCATGCGCTACCACACAAATCGAGTCGCCCATAGAATTCTGGGAGGGCCACCGAGCCCAACCAAATTCAGCTCATCCTTTCTATAACAGTGCCGCGCATGCACTACCACACAAATCGAGTCAGGTGGGAAAGCACAATTAGTGTTGCTGTTCCGCTCGCTGCGCTGGCATCACAGAAATAATAAAATCATAAATGAGTCAAATGTAAAGAGTCACATGTCAGAATAAATGAATCATCTGTACAGAATCACCTGTTAAAATAATATGAATGATGTGTAAAGAATCACATGTCAGAATAAACGAATCATCTGTAAAGAATCACATGTCAGAATAAATGAATCATATGAAGAGAATCACATGTCAGAAAAAATTAATCATCTGTAAAGAATCACATGTCAGAATAAATGAATCATATGTAAACAATCACATCAAATAATATTAATCATTTGTAAAGAATCACATGTTAAAATAATATGATTCATCTGTAAAAGAAGTGACTCATGTAAAATAAATTAATCTTTGTAGAACACACACACAAGCATTCACGCACACACACACACACACACACACACACACACACACACACACACACACACACACACCTGTGAATAAAATACGCAGGTAAATGTATGAAAAATAAATTCATACATATATTTCCCAAACCGCTTAATCCTGTCAGGGCCCCGGGGAGGCTGGAGTGGTACACCCGGAACAGCTCGACAATTCATCACAACGCCAACACATACAACCATTCACACTCACACCTAGGAGCAATTAAGAATATCCAGTTAGCCTAATGTGCATGTCTTTGGACTGTGGGAGGAAACTGGAGTACCTGGGGGAAACTCACACAAGCACAGGAAGATCATGCAAACTCCACACAGAAACGCCCTCGCCGAACCCGGGACTCAAACCCAGGACCATGCCACAGGTATGAAAAAAACCACCGTTCACCTTTTCAGCCTTATAAATAATATTTTCAGTTAATTGCAGAAGTATTTTAAAAATCTAATTTTAATTAAGCCTTTAACACATTTCTGGCAAGAATTTTTTTTTACATCAATATCATTCTTGTTGCAGTTTTAATAAAACCTTTTTGGATTTTTTTTCAATGTTATTGTTGTTGCTTAAGGATAGAAAGAAAAAAAAAGATGGTTTTTTTTGCGGGGCTCCACAGTCAGCATTGGAGCAAACACCCACCCACACGCTCTCTGTGACTTTCTCACTTCCTGCACACAAACCGCCCTCGCCTGAGACTCGATAAGCACACAAAGCAAGCAGGTTAGCATAAGGACATTAGAGAGGGATGCGCTAATATGCTTTGTGATGTCCATATCAGAGACATTGTTGCCGTCTCTCGAATTCTATCCAGTGCCCAAAGTAGAGCTGGTGTGTAACAAGCCCGGGTTTGCTGTTACCATGTCAACACAAACCTTCATCTCTTTAGCGGACTACTCTGGTGTTGCCTTGGAGACCAGAAGTCCAAAGAATCTGGGCCCGGCATTGTATCACTCAAAGATGACTTTGAGTTCTTTTCGTTTTGTTCCTACATTGATTTTGACTCATTCAGTCTCAGATACTTAACTTCGCATCAGAATATGACAACGATGATGCTTTAGAGGGATTAAAGGGATTAAAACATCCCTCGTGGAAATTTCCATCACCATCGGCTACACTGAATCAACGGAGCCGAAGCCTTCTGGGGCAGGAATACACCCCGCATGGAATACCAGTCTATCTCAGGACACACACACACACACACACACACACACACACACACACACACACACACACACACACACTGACTCACACTTGGGGTCAGTTAAGAGTCACCAGTCTCCCAGCGGGCCTGTTTGTAGAAGATAAGGAAAAACATGCAAAAGTCTATACAGTAACCTGAGGTCAAGATCGAAACAGGAACCTTCTTCTTTTAAGGTGATTTTTTTATTTGATAGTGATTTAATAAAAATAAATAAATAAAAAATTGGGGACGTGTCACTGTGGTGGCACAGTGGTGTAGTGATTAGCACATCTGCGTCACAGCAAGTAGTTCCTGGGTTTGAGTCCCGGGCTCGGATACGTTCTCCTTGTGCTTGCGTGGGGTTTCCTTTGGGTACTCTAGTTTCCTCCCACAGATGCTAACTGGTTGTTCCAAATTGCCCCTAGAGTGTGAGTGTGAATGGCCGTGCGATGGCCTGACGAGCTGCTCATGGTGTACCCCGTCTTCGCCCAAGTTGGCTCGGATAGGCTCCAGTCTCCCTGTGGCAAATGAATGAATGAATGAATGTGTCAATGCTCCCACCATTTAAAAAAAATCCGGATGCAAACAAAGGTCTCGTAACTAAAATTTTCATTGATTGACTCCTTAAAAATGGAGCCGAGCCAACCATGTGCAGATACCGATCTGGATTATAAATATGTCCTAGCCTACAGAGAAAAACAAAACAAAACAAAACACCGTATTGTGCATAATTTAGTGATGAAAATAGCTCATGGAGTAACTGTGGGGGTGAGCGTGGAGTATCTGCAGTAACCTGGTAAACAAGACAAGGAACATGAGCTTTTGATAGATGTGAATAATAACCTGAGTCATTTATAACCCAGTCCTGTCTGTGAGTAAGAGTGCAGCCAGAATGAAACACATCGCCACGCTTTTCACTGTAGGTTACAATGAAACGACACAGAAGCACTCTCTGAGGAAGTGTGTAGTAAGGGTTCGATCAAATCCCTCCAAAACCGAATGCTTGATTCACTGATTCATTCACTCATTGAATTACTCACTGGACAAAAAAAAAAAAGAAAAAAGGAAACTAATTTTGTTCCTGATCTGTAATGAACAACTGGACGGTATGGAGCATAAAGCTTCAATAATGAACTGTATCCAAATACATATTTTGTATTTATTGTAATTTTTAATTTATTATCATTTGTTGCGTCTACGCCACAATCCACACCGAACTCCACTTCCCAGAACACACCACAGCTTACAAATATGGCTGCCATGGACTATACCACCCACACACCATGCACACTTTCACATGTACACCTGCTTCTCATTTTCATGCATCACTGCTCACAGTATCTCATTCACTTTCTATCACACCCATGATGCACTGGGCTACTTTCATCATTTCATCAGTTCTGTTGCGGTGCATGTTTTACCTGAGAAGCTTGCTAGCCCTGCAGTTCTTCGTACAGCTTGTTGTCTAGAACAAACATCCATTTATACCCGCATTCACACCAAGGGGTGATGTAGAACAGCTAGTTAGCCGAACGCACATGTCTTTGGACCGTGGGAGGAAACTGGATTACCCGGAGGAAACCTACACAAGTGTGGAGAACATGAAAACTCCCTCTAGAACTACTAAACCGCTATGCCTTCTTCGCACTGTATAGTACACAGAACATATGTACATATACACTGTATATATATATATATATATATAGGATTAAGCAGCTTATAAAATGAATGAATATATGAATAAACAAAGAAATTATAATCTGAGAAATGTACAGTTTTTACATAGAATGTACTCAGTGTTCAGATTCCCGGATTCCCAATGATAAATTGACAGTAAACAAATAGAAATGTATGTTTTACTTAAATAGGAAATTTCTTGCACTGAGGTTAAACACTCAACATGAATGTATGATAAAAGAGTTTACAAGCATTGAATTTTCAAGTAGGGCGGCACAGTGGTGTGGTGGTGAGTATGTCCGTCTCACAGCAAGAAGGTCCTGGGTTTGAGTCCCAGGCTCAGAGAAGGCATTTCTGTGTGGATTTTGCATTTTTTCCTCTATGCTTTGCGTAGGTTTCCTCCGCGTATCCTGGTGAGTGAGAATTTTGACTGAGAAGAAAGTAAAATGTCATGGCTTGGGGGTCATGGAAAATTGGTAGTTTGGCCAAAATGTAAATTCCCCATCAGACCATTTTGAAAGCATCTACCTTCATCATCATTTCATTTAGTATCCTGGGAATGCTGGACAATTTACCTTTAATTCAAATTTCTGAGATTGGTATTCAGGATTAAAATTTTATATACACTACAGTATTGTGGAATAGTCTTACGCACCCTATTTTTTTATTTAAGACTTTTTTAAAAAAGGTTTTCAGAGAGGAGCCTGTTGAGGTGACTCGGGCGTCTGATTAGAATGCCTCCCGAAAGCCTCCCTGGTGTGGGGTTTCAGGCATGTCTAACCAGGAAGAGACCCCGGGGTCGAACCAGAACACGCTTGAGGGACTATGTCTCTCGCTGGTCTCAAAACGCCTTGGTGTGTCTCCCCAGAAGAGCTGGAGGAGGTGGCTGGGGGGAGAGACGTCTGGACTTCACTGCTTTGGCTGCTGCCCCCACGACCCAACCCCGAACCAAGCGGAAGAAGATGCTGATGATGATATTATTATTATTATTAGTAGTAGTAGTATTATTTGATGTGTTCATTTAATTTCTGTATACTGTTATTATTACCATTAACTTGCCTTATATGACGAATTCTATACTGACGAATTCACTTCCAATTCTCATGATTTCACGCACTTGCAAGAGTGAAACAGCAGCTTTTTCAAACAGGCTAATGCTAATATCAAACAAATTTAGCATATTGCAACTTTAAAAATGTAAGTTAAAACCACCTGACAATGAAAGTATACATATGTTCATGTGTAACAGGAGAGTTAGGAAGGCTTGCCTTTCATCTTGCTTTAAGTGAGAGCACTATTCATATAAAATATATATAATGAAGGCTGCTGCTGATGCTGCAAAATAAATAAATAAATAAAAAAAAAAAAAGAAGTGTGGCAGTTAAAACCTCCAGAAGAAGCTTCAGGCTCTGTAAGGTGCTCAGTTACACTTACAGCTCATTTCCTTATAAAACTGCACACATACCTGAATACGCTGTACATCCTATAATGTTAAAGATTATGCATTTAAATACTGATACCGGATGTTTTAATTAGTTATTACAATGTAGTAACAGCACTATTATTCTAACTTTTGAGTATAAATCTTACACTACAGTATAATCTACGAGTGTTGTGAATATTTTCCCAGAATGCTACACTGCCTGCAATACAGAACTGGTGTGCTCTTTTTAAAAGCTCTTTACAGCAAAGGGAATGTTTTCTACTTTTATGCAAGACACCAGAGTCCTTGAAATTATATTGTGAAAAATAAAACAGTTTCAGATATGTAATGGCTTTTAAGCTGATGCTATAGTCATTTTTGATTCACAGCTACGTATTATTTCATGCTCTTTGAATGTTTGTCGTGAATTTAACGACTCGTGACAGCAGACATACTTACTGCAGAAAGACTGTGGCTCTACAGATGGCGACGTTTGGAGTTTTTCAACATGGTGTCACTCAGTCGAAGCCAAACAACGACTGGGAAAGAGTCAACAAGAACGATTCAAGCAGTTGCAATCAGTCAGTAAAGGCCACAATGAAGCATCTGTTCATTTAGAAACAAATGTATATGTCATGTGCTGCCATGGTGGCATAGTGGTTAACACGTCCACCTCACAGCATGAAGGTCCTGGGTTCGCATCCCAGGCTCGGCGAGAGCGTTTCTGTTTTCATGTACTCCGGTTTTCTCTTACATGTTCCAAATTTCCCCTGGGTGTGAGTATGAGTGTGCATGATTATGTATGTGTTGGCCCTGTGATGGATTAATGAGCTATTCAGGGCGTACAGTGTTTGGCTGAGATAGGCTCCTGCTTTTCTGTGACCCTAGTAGGAGCAAGTGGTTCAGTAATGAATGAATGAATGAATGATGGATGGATATATCATGACTACTGAGCACCTCATAATCCTAGTAAAGAATAAAACACTTCTGAATGTGGGTACCACCCTGAAGTTTATTGTCTTGATCAATTTGATTTTTGTTATTCCACAGCTATGGTTGTCTCCACTAAGGAGGTTATGATTTAGCTTAAGTTTGTTTGTCTGTTACCTTCACCAGGAGGTAATATTTTCACCTGTGTTAGTTAGTAAGTTAGTTCATGTTGGTTTGTTTGCTTGTTTTTTTTAGATTAAGGTGTGGTACAAGTAACAATCTATTAAATTTTGGAGGTGATCTATGCATGGGACCATGTTGAAAAACAACCTCCCAAATTTGCAAATCAACCCCTAAAACCCAGGCCTTTTTAATATGTGGTAAAATGATCATCAGACACCCACTAGGGGGAGACATTTCATTATAATTATGTCAAGTTATAATAATCCAATTGTGCCTGGTGGCGGTACCCTGCATGAGTGTGGAGGTACCATTTATGAGTAGCCCCTCTAATTTGTTTGTGTGTTTGCTTGCTGGATGAGGCCAAAAAGTTAGGTGCAGATTTTCATTTCCACCAGAGGCAGAACAAAGAAGACTGTATAAGACTTTGGAGATGATTCACATCAAATTATGCTTCCAGGATATTTTTAAATGATTCTTTAACATTGTGAGATAGGCTGTTATTAGTTCAGCTTGGCAGAGGTTGGCACTCTCTGAGTACTCTTGTTAACAATGTTTTAGTTCTTCAATGTTTTGATTTCCTCTCAAATTTAGTCTTGGGCAATTCCTACCCTCCAGTCAGCTTATCAAACTGCAGCTCATGCGTAACACACTCGGAGGTGCCAGACAAGAAAGTATTGCCAGAACTTTTTCTCTTGTGTCTCCTGAACATTGTGTTTAATGTTGTCATACATCTTCAACACAACTTGGTTCCTTATATTAGTTATGTTTTCTTTCCAACAGCTGATTGTTTTTCTCATTGCATGCGAATAAGACAAAAAAACGCAGTGAGTCATGTTGCAGAAAATCAAGGACTTTCCAAATGGTAGAAAACTTGCTGACAAAGCATTAATACCAGGTATACATGTATTTAATTATGCACTAATAATGTGTGGTTGAGGGTGGGACCATTATTATTATTATTGACTGGCTGTGTGCAAGGAAGTATTTGAGGGTGGAACCATGGCTATCAGTGGATCAGGACCATGGTTATACATAACTGGCTGTGGGCAGAAATATAGTTATAAGTTAGTGGTTGAGGGTGGGACCATGGTTATCAGCAATTGGTTTAGAGGAGCACTATGCGTATTAGTGAATGACTATAGGCAGTACCATAGTTATCAGGGATTGGGTAAAGCATGGGTGGGAAAAGCATGTCTGACATTACACTGTAAGTTAAATAAACTTTTTAAAAACTTGATATATGTGTGATCTTTGTACAACCGCAGCTGTGTTGAGAACTGAAGTGACATGAGCTGTAGCATGTACTGAAAATGTCAGCGTTTGACCTCTGGGAATAGCTACTGAGGTCAGTAACAAGTGGATAATAAATCAAAATTTACCCTCTTATAACCCATCAACTCTTTGTTATAACTCTTTGTTATTTTATTTATTTAATTTATTTAATTACCAATGCCACAAATTTATTTTTTCAACTGTGCTAATTTGCTTCTTAACTGTTTGTTTGTGCTCAATATAACCCAAAAATTTCACATGGATTTAGATTGAAAATTTTTTTCTAGAGTAGAGTGTGGCACAAGTAATAATCCATAGCATTTTTATGGTGATCTGTGCATGCAATCAAGTTGAAAAAAATCTATTAAGATCAATACGTGCAAATAATGTGTGAATGAATGTTCATCAAATGTCCACTAGAGGAAGACATTTCATTAGAACTATGCTAAGTTATAATGAACCCTGCAGTCTAAGACAGATTTTTTAGGGTAATCAGTGCACTTGTCATCATGATTTGTTTGTGCCTGGTGAAGGTACCTTCTTTTCTAGTTACTAATAATATTTTCAGCAGTGACTTGAGTACAAAGCAAAATTTTAGAGATATTTACAAGAATTTCTTCAGAGTATACCTGAGCTCAGGTGTACTCCATATGTTTGTGTAAAACCTGATTGTTTGTTATGTTATATTGCACACAACAGGAATTCAAAAATAATTTTGATTTTCTGCTGTCATGGCTGACAAATCTCCAGAGTTGGACCTGAATATGAACATCAGGAACGACGAACAGGCCTTGGGGTGTGGCATGATCACAGAACAGCAAACCATCTCATAACCTTTTGTATTTTCACATCAAGTTTGGCAGCTCCTATGATGTGTTGCATCCATGATTGACAGTGTCTTGACCCTCCTCTTGGACACCACACAAGGATGTGAAAGATGAATGGTCAGAGTTAAAGTTTTAAGATGAGGCAAGTATTAGGAGCCTGTCTCAGCCGACTCTGGCCGAAGGCAGGGTACACTCAGAACAGCTCGCCCCTCCATCTCAGGCCCGACACACACACAACCCTTTACACTCACTCACCTAGGGGCAATTTGAAACAGCCAGTCAGCCTAATGTGCATGTGGGAAGAAACCGGAGTATGCAAGCACGGGGAGAACATGCTAACTCCACACCGATACGCCCTCACCGAGCCCTCGAGGACTCGAACCCAGGAATTTCTTGCTGTGAGGCGGACGTGCTAACCACTACACCACCGTGCCTCCCTCTCATCAAACTACTTTTTAACACAAAGTCTAATTTGAATACATTAAACATTAAATAAATGTTTCTTAGAGTTTTCACAAGAGATTACACACTTAATAGACGTTCAAGAGATTAGTCATGATCGCAGATGGTGCGTCTTTTCGACTTTATAAAAATTATGAATTTAGACGCCAAACACTTGTTTGAAATATTGAAGAAGGGGGGAAAAATATTACAGAGGCGAAAAATACACCCGCGCATGTTCTACATCCACACATGGCTAGCTACAGTCCTCCTCTTTCTCCTGTGTGTGTGTGTGTGTGTGTGTGTGTGTGTGTGTGTGTGTGTGTGTGTGTGTGTGTATGAGTGTGTGGGTGTCTGTATGTGTGTATGTGAGTGACTGAGAGAGAACCAGAGCCAGAAGTCAGGTTCTGACTAAGAGTGCTGAGTGTGACTGCCAATGAATGTGTGTGTGTAAGAGAGAGAGAAAGAGAGAGAGAGAGAGAGTGTGTGTGTGTGTGTGTGTGTGTGTGTGTGTGTGTGTGTGTGTGTGT
>JAOUQZ010000001.1:14182967-14209077 GCA_028564935.1 Neosilurus hyrtlii
AGAGAGAGAGAGAGAGAGAGTGTGTGTGTGTGTGTGTGTGTGTGTGTGTGTGTGTGTGTGTGTGTGTGTGTGTGTGGAGGTTTGTTCAGTTCGAGGTAAGTCTGCATGTCAGCTCACTTCCTCTTTTTAAACATGGATTTTGTAGCTACTTTCGCTTCTGTATTCTCTCCATGCCTCTACTGTTCCATTGATTGTCATCACTCTATCATCATCATCATCTTCATCATCATCATCATCATCTTCATCATCTTCAGTCACCCTTACTTCTGTCTCCTTGCATGATCTCTCTCTCTCTCTCTCTTCCTCTCTCTCTCTCTCTCTCTCTCTCTGTCTCTTTGTTCATCACTTCGTGGTGTCTCCATCCTCTTCTCGCATTTGCATGAATGACGTCCTGTATTTCCTCCATCACTAAAACAAACGACTGAGACAAAAGAGGAACAGGGCCTCAGCAGAAGAGGGTGGCACGCTCGTATTACGCACTCCGAGGTCACTTAACGGATTCCCACGGCGCACAGATGAAACCTGGAGCAAGCTTTTCAAAGAAGTTTTGGTGAGTGGCTTTGTCTTTGTCTCACTTTGCTCTTATCCGAAACATTTCGGCAGTGTGGTGATAAGGAAGTCCTTCACATGAGCGGTGGTTTGATGGCAAACAGATAGTATTCAGACGAACACAACTGAGAGATATGTGAGGAGTAGACTTTGTGTTATCTGGAAGGGAGAATGCTTTAATTGTTTCTTAATATTAAAGTGCAGGAGGGAAATAATGCAAATCTGGCTGGAGAAATATTTTCAGTGTCTGATGTCACAATGCCAGAGCAGTTATTTAACTATCAGCTATTTTACTCAAGCTAACAATCCTTTACGCTTTTATTTCTAAAATTATGAGAAAACGGTGCATATGTTATATGTAGATATATTATGTGCATATGTTTTTTATTTTTTAATTTTTTAAAATATTTTTGTCTTAGCAAAACAAAGTTTTGAGAGAGGTGACAAGCGTCAACAACATAGCTGAAGACAGAGGAAGTAGGACAGTGCTCATGAAATGAAAATAAGTCAAATGGTAGACGGGAAAACTCTTGTTAGGGGATGTAAACAAGATCACCGCTCCATGTCTAAGAAAAAAAAAATATTATTGATATTATTTCAGGTGGTGATTTTCCCCAGTACAGCGGAGACACTCACATAATGGTGTGGGGGCTGAGGGGTGGGGGTGAGGGTGGGGGTGTCACCCACCACCTGATCAGTTACAGCAGTACTACTGAGGTTTAAACACTTACATGAGACATAAAACACTTGAGGGCATGCTGTTATAGCAACCTAATGTGATGCATCACGGTGAATCACAAAGAGGAGATATTTGTATTACACCAAGGTTGATTATTTTCCTTAACGACACCCTGAAGTGTTTTATTTTGATTATGCCACAGCAATTACATCCATCCATCATTAATACCACTTATTGATTTTGGGAGAGAGGCGGGGTTACACCCTGAACAGGTCGCCAGTCTATCGCAGGATTAGCGCAGACACAAGGCTGGATTACTTATCTCAAGGTCAGCGGTTCAATCCCCACTATCACCACTGTTGGGCCCTTGAAAAAGGCCCTTAACCCTCAAGTGCTTAGTTGTATAAAAATAATAATTGTAAGTTGCTCTGGATAAGAGCGTCTGCCAAATATAGTAAATGTAAGAAATGTAAACGTAAGAACATTAACATTTGTTAACTTATAGATGATTTAGAGTAGCCAGTTGACTGCATGTATTTGCACATGTATTTGGACTTTAGGAGGAAACTGGAGAACCCAGAGGAAACCCATATAACAGATAACATGGCCTAGAGTCAGAACACCACTATGAAGCAACAGTGCTAACCACTGAGCCACCATGCCCCACTTAATTAATCCTTAATCCTACTAGGGTCTTTGGGAAGCAGCAGGGTATACCCTGAAAACCACACACACACACACACACACACACACACACACACACACACACACACAAATGAAACCACACAAATGAAACGACACATTCGTGGCACAAATGTGCAAAAGTACACACAGAAACACCCTCGCCAAGATAGGGACCCGATCACAGGACCTGCTTGCTGTGAGGTAGACAAGCCCACCACCCTGCCCCACTTCAGCAGTTCCAATGTTAATAAATGAATGAATAACACCTTGTATTTTTTATTTTTTTATTGTTACTTAAATACTTCAGAAGGTGGCACGGTGGTTAGCACGTTCGCCTCACAGCAAGAAGACCCCGGGTTCGATTCCAGGGCTCGGGCCGTTTCCGTGTGTGTTTTCCCCGTGCTTGCGTGGGATTCCTCCGGGTACTCTGGTTTCCTCCCACAGTCCAAAAACATGCACAGTAGGCTGACTGACTGTTCCAAATCGCCCCCAGGTGTGAGTGTGAGTGTGAGTGGTTGTATGAGTGTTCGCCCTGCAATGGCCTGGCGAACTGTTCAGGGTGTACCCCGCCCTCACCCAGAATCGGCTGTGATGGGTGCCAGCCTCCTCATGACCCTAATTAGGATAAAGTGGCTCAGAAATAAGTGAATGAATGTTCCAGAACATCTGTGAAACAAGTTATGAACACTTGTTCCCTCAAAAACCTTTCTCTTTCATTCCCCCCACAACAAATAAGACAGAATTAAACATAGCTTGTGATGTTACCAAGAAACTGGAAAGTCCTGGAGACCCATGATGATTCTCATGACTGTTAAGAAAAAACGAAAAAAAAAAACCTCAGCTACACTTCCATAAATGTGAAAGTAAACATCCCTTTACAGAAAACCACATCATTGCAAACAACTTGACATTTTCTGTAAATTGTGGTACTTTGTACTAGATTACAATAGTCTTAATAGATTAATAGATCTAAATAGATTAATATTAAACGTAGTAATCTAGGTACTATTTAATAGAATCATAAACATTATATAATTTTTAAAAAACCATTTAACAGCCAATCATAAAATCTAATGTAATTATATTTACCACCACTTTTGTCTAAAAGGGCTCCTAATAAAAAAAAGTAAAAAATTACTTCTCTACAATTTTTTGGTGAACATGTATTGAACAATGCTATTGTAGGCTATGAGAACCAAAATAAATAAATAAACAAATAAATAATAATTCAGACAAGTATATTGAGGTAAAAGTTTGGCTAATAAACAAAATCACTGAAAAGACCAATTTTTCAGAAAATTTAAAGGTGTCACATTTATTTATTTATTTAAACTTTTGCATAGCAGTAATGAATTTTGGTTCCAGAAGCTCACTTGTTCATATTAAAGAGATTAACTTTATTCTTAAGCCCAATGATGAGTCATAACTATACCACTCTCTGTACGGCCTCCGATCACATCTCACATCTATGTTTCTGCAGTATGCAAATTGCAAATAGCAAAAAAAAAAAAAAGAAAAGAAAAAAAAGAAAAAAAGCTTGTATTGCAAATGGGTTGCTCTCCTTGTGCTGAGGTTCTTTGGATGATCATTCGCAGTAGGTCTCAGACACAAACTGCTTAATTAAAGCGGTATATGGTAAACATGTCCCTTCCAGATCATACTGACTGGCTGAAAAATAGATTCTGGGGCACTATTACCTAAAATCAATGTTCAGAAATACTATTCAGTTCATATTTTTGCTCTGTTTAAGTGTTCAACTCATCAGAACTGGGTTTGTAGTGTTCTTGATGACTGGGTACGAATACCATTAAGAGATGAGATGATTCATATAACTGGAAATGACTAACTAGGAACATCATCAATGTAGTAATAAATATAAATGCATATTTATTATATAGTAGGAATAAGTGGCTTGGCAAATGGATGGATATTTAAAATGTTAATATATAAATATCATGAAATATGAAATATGCTCATAAATAGTGTTTATTGGTGGACTTAATGATTTGTTCTGCAGAATTCTGGTTTCCCACTCCTCATACCACATCCCTGTGAGATTATGCAATCACTGAGCTTTTCCACCCATGAGTGGCATAATGCATAACATTGAGCTGGTCAGTCAGCGTGACCAATACACAGGCGATCCTTGCAGCAGGGCCAATAAAAGGCCACCCCACTAGTCACAATGCCACAGATGACACAAGTCATGAGGCAGCGTGCCATTGGCATGCTGAATGCTGGGATGTCTGCGACAGCAGTGTCAACACACGAAGATGTCGTTGTTCTCAGTTGGCCGGCATATTCACCCGATGTGTCACCAATTGGACACCTTGGAGATGTTTTGGATCAGTGGGTGAGACAACGTGTTCTGGTTCCAGAGTTGTGAGATTTAAAAATAGAATTTGCAACACTTTTGCAACAAATTGGTATTTTCAGTGTTTTTGTTTATTTGCCATACTTTTACCTCAGTATACTTGTCGGAATGATTTTTTGGTTGTCTTTGCCTACAATATCATTGTTCAATACATTTTCACCAAATATTAAAGAAAATAATTTTTTTACTTCTTATTAGTCTCTTTTAGACAAAAGTGGTGGTGTATAATCTTCACTGCACACTACTGTGTGTGTGTGTGTGTATATGTGTGTGTGTGTATATATATACACACACACACACACACACACACACACACACACACACACACACACACACACACATACATATATATATTCATAATACATAAAACATGCAAATATATGTTTACAGAATTAGGTTGTTAAATATTATATACATTTGTTTTGGCTTTGTGTTTTTGTTTTATTTTTTTATTTTATTTTTTGTGTATTTGTTTATTTTTTATTATATATATATATATTTTATTTGTTTATTTTTGTTTATTATCTTTATAAAATTTTTGTTTAATTAATTAGTTTTTTTTTTAATAAATTTTATTTTACTTTAAGGTCGTGTATGAAATCTGCTCTGTCAATAAAAACTAAATGCCTTATTTTTAATTATTTGTTTCATTTTGTTTGTCCTTTTCTCTGCAGTTACACTTGTGCTCTTCTGCTGATATAAAATATATCTGTTTTTTTTATCATTTTTATTTTTTGGAATTGTGTACATTAACTACATTCCTTTTATAAAGGAGGGATATTTTAGAAACAATGGAACATGGGGGGCTAATAAAAAAACCTGTTTCCTTTTTCGCAGGTAATTAGCAGGCTCTGTCTCTGAACATTACGAGGGCACTGTTACCATGGCAACTGGCAAGCAAGGCTTTGTGAGAGCTACTGAGCCTCAGCATTCGGCGTCTGTACAGAGAGAGAAAGAGATGCATGTTCAGGCCCCACAACCAGCCATGTATATCCAAGCAGTGTCCAGCCTGCCGACCTACCCTAAGGCTCAGCCAGCAGCTGTGCAGGATGCAGCGGTCATTCCTCTGTCCGTGCCGATGATGTATGCCAACCCGACTCTGCCCTTCTTGACGCTGCACATAGCCAGTGGGGCAGGTCTCCAGCAACAGAGGCCTGAAATGACAGCGTCTTCTCCCAGACCCAAGTCTGCAGGGAAGCATGTGTGCCCACACTGCGGAAAAGACTGCCTAAAACCCAGTGTGCTGGAAAAACACCTACGCTGCCATACTGGAGAGAGGCCTTATCCCTGCGCCACCTGTGGCATCTCCTTTAAGACGCAGAGCAACCTCTACAAACACAAGCGCACCCAGGCTCATGCTCGTCTCTCCAGCGAATCTGGGAAGGGAACCTTCAGCAGCCAGGAAAGTACCGAGAGCTCAAGAGAGCATTGTTCAAGTCCCTCACTGGAATTACAAAATGAAGATTCATGTGACACAAACAGGACTGATGGCGTTCTTTCAACTGTGGCAACATGCACAGGTAGTTCAAAAGAAGTCATGACAGGCTCCGAGACAGAGTGGGCTTTATGCAAAGCTGCAGTGGTTGGAGTTATTGGTTCACCAGCACATGGACAACAAGTAATTCCACATACTGTATCCCAGAGGGTACCTCATTTATCAACTGATGGCTTACCAATACACCCAAAGAGCCCAACCGGGGATGGACGTGCTCCACTGACTCCAAATCGCACTCCTCTTCAAAGACAGGAGGCGCTCTTTCCTAAGTCTCAAAGCCATGACAGCACAGACTCAGGCTTCAGCGAAAGCACCGAACAGCACTCGACTTCCAGTCCCGGTGCTGTCCTGCATGATCCTAGCATGGAACTGGAAGAACCTGAAACTTCGGAGAAAATTGCAGATGTGGGATCGGATGACACGAAAAGCAAAGTGTCACTTCAAGAGAAACAAAAGCTAGAGAAACACATCTTGAAGTTGATCTCTGAAAACAGTGTGGTAATGGACGACAAGCACCTGGTGAATGTGCGGCCAAGGAAAACGGTGTTGTCGAAGCAAGGCAGCATCGATCTTCCTATGCCGTACACTTACAAAGACTCGTTCCATTTTGAAATAAGAAGCAGCAAAAACCAAGCATCCGGTTTGCAAAAGCAAGACAGAAAAGGTAGGGCTTTTTACAGCTCCATGCCTACACAACATTCTACCAGCTTGGAGCATGCACCATTAACCCGAAGTAGTTCTTTGCCATTTAGCGTAGGTATTCCGAACAGTGAAGCGATGGTTTCGCCTAATGAAGTAGGCAACATCAATTTAAGTCGGCGGTGTAGTGCAGGACATATCTACCCATTTAAGTCAGTAGATCAACACACACCCAGCCATCGCTCACTAGTCAGACAAGTAGCGGTAGATGGTTTATCCTCGGTGGAAGGATCTTCAATGGAACGAAGTAGTCTTAGTAGCCTTAGTTCTGATGGAGACTGCACTGACTCGGCGTCAGAGTCGACTGTTAAACGGTGTCGCAGGAAGAAAGCACAAAAGTTTGCCTACAATAAGTGGTACATGTATGGAGGTGGTACATTCAAGAAGTTGTACAACATAGAGAAAGATGCTGCATTGAAGAGCCGAAAGGCTGCACTCGGCCCTGAACAAACTGAAAACCAGGGAATACAAATAAGTCAACAGAAAGATAGTAATTTGTCTGCATCTGTATCTGTGAGCTACACTTCCTGCTCCACTGCGAGTCTGTCTCCGGTTACTAATGTCCTTACTGCGCAAACACCCAGTCAGGTTGCTTCCTCCTACTTACTCGTGCAAAACACACCAATGAAACAATCAGCTGGGCAACCCCAGCAAAGTCTGACCAAGCAAACTAACGCTCCGTGCTCGGATTTGAGTACTCTGATGAACTCAACAAAAGGCACAGAGGAAAAAGGCAGAGCACCAGAAGCACAACTTTCATCTCCAATGCCTTCAGAGAGGAAGAAGCAAAAGACAGACGAACATCTTTCAGCCTTTGTCGAAAATACAGAAGGATTGCAAAGGGACAGTGGGTCGAGTCTTAACAGGCAAGGCAGTTTCTCCAATCTGTCTCCTTCCTCAAATCAGAGACATCTCCTTTTCAAGAGACACAGTTCTCCGCTTTTTGTGGCCAACATGACTGGGACATCTGCGACTCCTTCTGCCCCCTCAAGCATCTCTTCGGTTTCTGAAGCCAAGACCAGCTTTCTTCCCAAGTACCAGCTGAAGATTCCTGTTTTGACAGATGGCACGTCAGATCCTTGTCTTGGCAAAGGTTCGTCACAGAATCCGTCTTCACCCAGACAGAATGTTAGTCTGAATCAGCAACCTGGAACAACTTCAACATCCGCGCCACCAAACCAGTCAACAACGACCGTCATGTCCTTTGGACAGGAGCAAGAAACTTTGACTGTAACAGCCATAACAATGGCAACATCTATGACATCTGTCATGCACAACTGCCAGAATGCTAATGCCTACACTTCAGCCTTCACGTCTACAACGGCAGTCTCCTTAGCTTCTCCGGTAGCGTTCACAAACCTGAATGCCCACGTTAGCACAACACATAGCTCACATATCTCTCCACTTATTCATGCATCTACATCAACAAAAATCAGTCAGGTACAAGACGATCCTGTTACATCTATAGCGATCCCAACGCAATCCTCTGGAGTTACACCTGCACAGGTACATCCGAGCTCTACAGATGGAAGATTATCTTTGGAGATAAGCGGCACCGAGATCCAGGGAACTCAGGACACTTTTTACGTGCAAACTGCGGACCTCCAGATAGTCATGCAACTTATTTCCGATGAGCAGCTTGCACTGATAGAGCCGCAGATCGAGACGCAAAACTATAAAGCTAATGAAAGTCAATTCTTTCTCAGCAAATCTCCAGAAACTTCTACGTCTGACTCAGTCCAAACAGGTGTTTCAGAGCAAATTCAAAAACAATGCACTGATGATACAGAATCAAAGCTAGCTGTTGAACAAAGAAAGGTATATAGGAGTGTGCTGAGCAACATCCCAGACATAACACTCACGTCATCAGGATCAACAGTTACAGAACAGAAGGCAAAGAGCTCAAAAAGCACTAAAGATGTTTATCTAACAAACACTGGCGCTAAAGGGGTGAATTTAAGGTCACCTTCCGAGGCAGAGCATGACCGTTTAATGTCAGCGGATAGCAGGGCATTGGGACAGCAGTGTAAAGTGTTAAGTTCAACACCCGAGGAGAGGACAGTGCCAAAAGACCCAGGGACTGTAGGGTATGGTATTAGTGAGTCATCGTATCATAAAAAAAAGCCTAGCGAGAAATTCACTGCAAAAAATGAGTCAGAAGTCAACAAATCATTTGTGCCTGGTCAGATCTTGAAAAACTATTCAACATCCATAATATGCAATGCTCAGCAAAGTCCTCAAGACACCACAGGCAGCCAAGGGCCAATTTGCACCATTGTCGCTTCTACCAACACTGCAGCAACATGCTCTGAGGGCAAATCGATGAAAGCAAAAGTGGCAACACTTCCAGAAATATCTGAAAGAAGCCCAAACCTTCAGCGCGTGCACACAACTGTTCAACAGCACAAATCACTTCTCCTAACAAAAGCTGTAGAAAAACAGACGGCCGAAATAAACACATCACCAATCTCGATGGCATCTTCAGCTCTGGGTCTACCACCAACCGCCATTTCAACTTCAACTCAAGTTGGACCGATCCAAACCAAATCCCATCACCCATCAGGTGGCTGCTTGACCACAGCGACAGCCATCAGCTCAACGAGTGTGTTAGCATCCCGAGTGTATCCACAACAGCCTTTAAACCAGACAGGTGCATGCAGTGGAGACAGGTCAAATCATCAAGAGAATCAGATCTCGGCTTCAGGACATTCTGGACAATATTCAGTCCGACCAGACTGGTCTAAACCCGAGGAAGTCAAAGCAATCACAACCAGGACTGTTCATATGGCCAGTGCTCAAATGGAGTCACATGTTCAAGTGTCGAGCTGTCTTAAAGCGGAAAATACGAAACATGCACTGGGCCCTGGTGGAATGCTTCAGGTTAATCAGGATTCATTCTCAGGTGAGTTCAGAGAAGTCATTCAAACATGATTCTGTTGAGAATCTCCCTCAACTAAAACACATTTTCAGTAATTGAGAGCTGCCAACATTTTACAATTAGGTATACCTCATGGTTCGCTAATCGGATCTCTGACATTCTATACAAATCACAAAAATATTAGCGTATTCTTTGCGGTAATGGTTTTGGGGGGCCAGTTGGATCAAGAAAGGATGAAGGGTGTTTCTGTTTTGATTTTGTCTAGTTACAGAGTTGGAACTCACCCCAACTCAGATTAAAACGGTCAATGCTATTATCATTTTTATTTGTTTCCTATTAGCAAAATAAAAACAAGTTGGTCTGTAAAGAATGTCATCTTCAGTCTAAAAACAATTAGGGGGGAATGTGTTCTGTGGGTGGAAATAAAATTAATAAAAAGTTTTAAAACTCCAATAAATAGCCAAAGCGAAAAAAGTGTACACTTTGAGTGGATGTGAGGAAATTACTGTATTTTCTTTACTGAATGCAAAATGTTTAAAAAGCTCTGATAAATTTTTGCCTAGTGGGCATTTGGATCTTTTAAAGTGGAAAACAAACCGCACACACAATAACTGACGAAAAAAACTGAAGCCAATAATTTCTATAAGGCAGGCAGTAACCCTAAAACAGAAAAACAGACACTATGCTGTAACTGGCTTTTTCCACAAGGTGGCGACAAATGACCATCACTGACGTCACAAGTTTGCCCTGACAATCATGATGCATGATTTCACAGATGCATGATGTCTTTTATCTAGAACATCTACTGCATAAGATAAAATACACATGCTCCAGTTTATCTACAGAAAATCAAGACAGCTGTATGTACATTAATTCTATATTATTTTTTTTTATTATTATACTTATTATTTTTATTTTTATTTTTAATTTTAAAATTTTTTATTTAATACAAACCCTCTTTGAAGAAACAAACATCCAAACAACAAAGGGTCAAACATCAAATGATTTCTTCTTCTTTTTAAATCGCATGTATAAAGAAAAATAGTTTATTTAAAATTTATTTATACAGTTAAAAGTGTGATTTTCGTGTTGTTTATATATATATATATATATATATATATATATATCAACAAACTTTATGGTCGCTCAGTGAAATTTTTTTAAATTTCCATCAAAACTGATGATGGAAAGATCATCTCACATGACAGAAACATTATGAACTTCTCAAAGCACCGCCGTCTGTAGAAGGGCTTCATACAATAACTTGGACTAAATAAACATTGTAGTAAACATGGAGTATCATTTATTTCATTTATAGGCCCCTCATAATACAAATTCAGTGAAATAAAATTTTACTTGAGCACTCCTTTGAGTCTTTAAATTTGAGATACGCGGCACAGGATAAAGATATTTTCATGACTCATTAGATGACTCATCTCATGGCCAACACACTCACTCTTACACCTAGGGGTGATTTGGAACAGCCAGTTAGCCTACTGTGCATGTTTTTGGACTGTGGGAGGAAACCGGAGTACCCGGAGAAATCCCCGGGCGAAAGGCTCGAGGAGAACATGCAAACTCCACACACAGAAACGCCCCGAGGCCAGGAATCGAGCCCAGGCCTTCTTGCTGTGAGGCGGACGTGCGAACCACTGCGCCACTGTAGTGCCCCGTTTCAGCCTCACCGTGTAAAATAACATGAAGTTTTAGGATAAATTTTGGACAGAGCTGAAATGATGAAAATTGCAGTTGACTTTAAAACTGTGTATAAACTGTCCTTCTTATTTTTTAAGCACTCACAGATGCACAGATTCTTTTATTTGTATGTACATTTATTCTACAGCAGTCTACTGGGCACCATAAAGAAACTTTACACCCCTGCCTTGGTCTGTTTTATAGAGCCTGGCTGTGGAGTCTAGAACCATATGTGACCCAGTCTGGCAAAATGAGTCACAGTGACCAAACATTCAAAATTGAGTTAGCCGTACCATTTAAAAGCTTAGAGTCTCCTCTTTTACATGGTGTGACTAACTCAATTTTGAATTTTTGGTCACTGTGACTCATTTTGCCAGACTGGGTCACATATTATATGCTCTTATGTACACATTTCATTCCAAGTTCCAGGTTTAGGCTGCAGGGGATTATGTCAGAAATACAACGTATGACATGTTTACATCCTTGTTTATATCTTTAATGAGGTTAATTAGAATGAGTGAAATAAATCTTTTGTGGGAAAAAAAAGTTATATATATATTTATATATATACCACATACAAAATAACCATTCGGTGTGAGGTGTTCTCAGGAAATCAAGTGCAGCGGTGGCACTTTCTTTAAAATGTATTTTATTTTCTTATTACATTTTTCGCAATGTTGATTATCCTCCAGTGATTATCTACCTGATAAAGAGTTTCATCACTCATTCATCCATCCATCCATTAATCAGTCTGTCCATCCATCCATATATACATCTATTGATACATTAATCCATTAATCCTTCTATCCATCCATCCATCCATCCATCTGTCCATTAATCAGTCTGTCCTTCCATCCATTCATACATTTATACATCTATCGATACATTAATCCATTAATCCTTCTATCCATCCATCCATCCTTCCATCCATACATCCATCCACCCTCCGATACATTAATCCATTAATCAGTCTATCCTTCCATCCATCCACCCATTCATCCATCCATCCACCCATCAATACATTAATCTATTAATCCTTCTATCCATCCTCCATCCATCCTTCCATCCATCCATCCATTCATCCATCCATTCATCCATCAATGCATCCATCCATCCATCCTTCCATCCATCCAGCAAATGATGCAGTAATCCATTAATCTGTTAATCCTTCTATTCATTATCCATCCATCCATGCATCCATCCATTCATCCATCCACCCATCGATGCATTAATCCATCAATTCATTAATCCTTTTATCCATCCATCCATCCATCCATCCATCCACCCATCGATGCATCCACCCAACAATTCGTTAATCCTTCTATCCATCCATCTATCCATACATTGATGCATCCATCCATCCATAATCCATTAATCCTTTTATCCATTCACCCATCCTCCTATCCATCCATCCATTGATGCATCCATCCATCCCTCCATCCACCCATCAATCCATTGATGCATTAATTCATTATTTCTTTAACTCTTCTATCCATCCATCCATCTATCCATACATTGGTGCATCCATCCATCCATCCATCCATACATCGATGCATCCATCCATCCTTCCATCCATCTATTCACCACTGATGCATTAATCCATTCATCTATCCATCGATGCAGTAATCCATTAATCCTTCTATCCATCCATACATCAATGCATCCATCCTTTCATCCATCCATACATTGATGCATCCATCCACCCACTGATATATACATTCATCCATCCATGTATGCATAAATCAATCCATCCATCTATTGAATCATCTATCCATGTATCCATCCATCTACTGATACATCCATTCATCTATCCATCCATGCATTCTTCCCTCTATCCATCTATACATGCATCCATCCATTCATTCACCCATCCTTCCTCCAGGCATCCATTCTTCCATTCAACCATCCATCCATTCCCCCCTCTTTTCACCCATCCATTCATTATTCTGTCTCACCATTTATCTATTCATCTATCCATCCATCCATTCATACATACATCCATCCAGCAACCCATGCCTTATTCCATCTATTTTTCCATCCATCCACCCATCTATGCAATATTTGTTCCGCTTATCTGTCAGAGTTGCGGTAAATCATGGAGCCAATCCCAGCAGACCTCAGGTGAGAGGTGGAGAACACCCTGAAAATTTCCCAACATAAATGTATCACAGAGTGAACAATGTCCTGTTTGCAGTCTTGGAATGTTTAAGAAACAAGTTTGTTCCTGTTCTCACTTACATTATAGTAACTATAAACAGTCATTCCAGGCCTGGTTTTTCTCTCTTAAATTAAATAAGACAAAAAAATTGCAGCTTGTCATCTTACTGAGAGACTACAAACTGCTGTGTCCTGAAGCTTTTCCGATACAAGACATGCAGACGACTGCAAACCACTGACACAGTGATGATTCCTTCCACAAACTTCCTTGCACATCGTTTCACCATATCAGGGATGCTATGTTTCCCTCAGTTCACTAACCAAACTTATTATTATTATTACTATTATTATTACTATTACTATTATTATTATTATTATTATTATTAGTAGTAGTAGTAGTAGTAGTAGTAGTAGTAGTAGTAGTAGAAGTTTTATTATTATTATTACTATTATTATTACTATTATTATTATTATTATTATTATTATTAGTAGTAGTAGTAGTAGTAGAAGTTTTATTATTATTATTACTATTATTATTATTATTGTAATTATTATTATTTCTATTATTATTATAATTATTATTATTATTATTATTATTATTATTATTAGTAGTAGTAGTAGTAGTAGTAGAAGTTTTATTATTATTATTAATAATATTATTATTATTGTAATTATTATTATTACTATTATTATTATTGTTGTTATTATAATTATTGTTATTATGATTATTACTATTATTATTATGTTTGCTATTATTAATATTATTATTTTTGTTATTATTATTATTATTATTATTATTATTATTATTATTATTATTAGTCTTAGATTATATTGGATACTGTAAGTGTCTGCCAGACAATTTATTACAAAAATAATAACATAACATAATAAAAACACATAATAACACCATAAAAATAGTAAAATAATATTTGTAACTAGACCTCCTGTCAGAGCTGCTGTTATAAAAACATCATCAAGAGCTTCGGATCACATATATCTCCAGCTTTTATACCCTTTTACCTCCAGCAGTGACCTCCTCCTGACCACTCACAGTCATTCAATATCAAAAACTTGTCGAACAAAAACATTTAATCCTTTTAAGTCCTCCCAGCGTTGACTTGCCCTGTAGCGCTTCCAAGGAGATTCCCTTTCCACAGGTCACAGGCCACGTCAATTAGTCACCAAAGCAAAAATAAGAAAGGTCAAAGGACAATCCGAAGGGCTAAGAATAAACAGAACCTTTCCCCTTTTCCATGATAAGGCTGATTGGTTAAAGCATTCTTTACTATGTTCAGGCTTTCAGTTTATGATGCTTTAAATCGGTGAGCAGAAGTTTTTCCTTCTGATCCAGCCTACTGTGTTGCCTTTTATCTGGCCACCTCTAAGTAAATTTGATGGATTAGATATGGTCATGGAGTAGACAGAGGGTTCATCACGGAGGTCTGAGCTGAGCCTAAGGGTTGGCAGGAGGTTATTTTTCTTCACTTGTCTCCATTATAGGTGACTGATGTGACCTGAGCGTCCACTTAAAGCACAGAGGCATGTACAAGAGTTCAGCCAATCATGACCTGAAGATGGATGCATTCATTCATTCATTCATTCATTTATTCTCTAAGCTGCTTAATCCTAATTAGGGTCGCGGGGAGGCTGGCGCCAATCTCAGCCAACTCCGGGCGAGGGCGGGATACACCCTGGACAGCTCTCCAGGCCATCGCAGGGCCAACACACATACAACCATTCACACTCACACTCACACCTAGGGACGATTTGGAACAGCATGTTTTTGGACTGTGGGAGGACACCAGAGTACCCGGAGGAAACCCACGCAAACACGGGGAGAACATGCGAACATGAGAACAGAAACGCCCAAGCTGGGAATCAAACCCAGGACCTTCTTGCTGTGAGTCGGACACGCAAATCACTACACCACAATGCCGCCCTGTTGAGCAGAAGATATTTCCAGGCTATACGTATCTGTGCTGAGGCATGGCGGTGTAATAGTTAGCAGGTCCGGCTCACACCAAGAGGGTCCTTGGTTCATGTCCCGGTCTCGCGAGGGCGTTTCTGAGTGGAGTTTGCATGTTCTTCCTGTGCTTGTGTGTGTTTCCTCCAGATACTCTGGTTTCCTCCCACAGTTTAAAGATAACTGGCTGTTTCAAATTGCCCCTAGATGTGAGTGTAAATGTTTGTGTGTGTGTTGGCCCTGTGATGGTCTGGCAAGCGGTTCATGGTGTACCCTTTCTTTGTCCAGTGTTGGCTGAGAAATGCTCCAGCCTCCCTGCAACCCTAGCAGGAGTAAGCAGTTCGGCAATATATCTGTATATATATCTGTATGAGTATATCTGCGGTGCTGAATTCTGGAATCTGATTGGTCAGAAATGTGTAATTAAGTTCACTTCAGTGACAGGGATGATGTGCTATGGGTGACGGTAAAAATAAATGAAATTTGTGTGTAATAATAAACGATAAGAAGTACGTCATGATTTAATCTATTTAAATATGTTAACGTTGGGCGGCATGTTCGGAGTAGCAGTTAGCATGTCCGACTCACAGCAGGAAGGTTATGGGTTCAAGTCCTGAGCTTGGCGAGGGTGTTTCTGTGTGTAGTTTGCATGTGCTTGCTTGGATTTTCTCCAGGCACTCCGGTTTCCTCCCACAGTCTAAAGACATGCACTTTAGGCTAACAGGCTGTTATAAATTGCCCCTGGGGATGTGCGTGAGTGTGCGTGTGAATGGCTGTGTGGAATGAAGAGCTGTTCATGGTAGATTCTGCCTTTATGTGGAGTCAGGAGAGATTCGCTCCAGCCTCCAAGGTCTAAGTAGGGTTAAGCAGTTCGGCAAACGAATGAATAAATGTGCAAACAGCCCCCTGGTCGTTTCTTTATATTTATTATGGAGACGCTTAACATTTTTCTTCACCCATATTAAGAGAACAGAAGTGTATCCATGCCAACATTTCTTTCAGTAAGCAGTCTGCCCTGGATGTGGATTACATTTCTTCCTCAGATGAAGGTGTTAAAAACAAGATACTTACACCTCAAGTTGTTTTGGCTCTAACTAAGTGAAGGCATTTAAGTTTGAGGTATTCAATCTTTGGAGCTTACGTACCGATACCTCAGGGAACCTACGAGGCAAGCCGAGGCCAAGCGTCAGCTACAGAACCCTACAAGCTGTGGAAGCCATTTTCAGAGATTTCAAACAATTGGAATTTATTTATTCTCCCCTTAGGGCCTCCGATGTGCTGCTCGCTCCAAAACGTAAACTTCCAATGGGAGGCTGAGACAGGGAGCCAGACGTGGAACCTTCTCGAATCGAAGGGCAGAGGAGGAGATGGGACAGAATGGGTGGGGACATGGGACACAAAGAGCACATGGACAAAAATGGAGGAGGACGACTTGGAGAGTAAAAGAGAGGTGAGTCACAATGGAGGAAAGTCGGTGACTTAACTATATCAGTAACATCAGATTATTAAAATGACCAGAGTGACTTTCATGTCATTTCCAAAGATGAAATGCTCCTTGCTAGAGTCGATATCGCCAGGTTCCTGAGTGGCGCATTGACAAGATGTGTGACTATCGACTCGGTTCGAATCCAGGTTGGTGCCGCAGCCATCCATGACCGGGAGTCCATGGAGCTCATTATCCGAGCTCTTACGGGAGGGAGGGATGGCATACGCTCACTTTCCTGTTACTCGCAGCAATCATCAGCCAATCATGGGCGTCTGTGAGCTCATTCATATGAGGGGGTGGATAGCGCTTACCCTCTGAGTATGTTAGGCTGCCCACAAATACTCATGCGCAGCAGTTCGTAAAAAAGAGGCGGGTGGCAGCATAGCATGTCTCAAAGGGGGCATGTGCATGTTTACGCCCCTCCCTGGTTGGTGGTGGTTGTGTGATAGGGAAGGTAATACTTGATGGGTGGGAATTGGATACGACTAAAATTAGGGGAGAAAATGAGGGGCAAAAAAGTCCATATCGCCAGAAAAAAAAATCCCCTTCAGTTATCTCAAGTAGTAACTGAGACACACCTTTATGTTTAGCAAACTCCGCCCCCAAACTTACATCATAACTAACTGTTCATTGTGAGATTGTGAGATGAATAGAGTTGTGTAGAATCTTTTGTATTAACTCCTTATTGTGCATGATGTGTGCACTGATTTCTCTTATAGCCTCTGTTTATAATCACTCATTCATTCACTACCCCTACTCACTATCTAGGGCAGGATTAGGGGGCCACATCACTAAATTTTGAGGTCATCGAGGGCCGAATAATCACTCAATATCAATTCGAAAAGGTCAACTATGAAATCCGGAGGCCCGTTTCTCGTCTTTTCTTTTATTCGTTTTCCTATTCTGACAGTGCAGTCTTTCCTGAGTCATGAATGGCTAGCTGTTTACTTGAAATAGGTTGTCTCCACCTAGTGGATGGATGCTGAATTACATTTTATGGTAATAGTTGATGCCAAAAAATGTATGATAATTATATAATTTATAAGGATTTGGCCCGTGGGCCTAGAGTTTGACAAATGTGATCTGGGGAATTAAACACAGAGGATTATATTGTGAGCTCAACAGTAAAGTTTTAAAATGCTTTCAGATGCTACTCCTTGGCACTGTTAATTACACAATGCTGTCGCTCTATCAAAAGGTGACACATCAACGTCGATTGAGCTGGTGGATCATCTGCCTTTTAATAAATAAGATTTAAGGTTTTGGATCAATTATTTTCACTGCATTGTAACTTTAGTTTTGTTATTTTATGCCTAACTCCAATTTGAAATATTTTTATTTTCTATTTTCTCCATAATACCCATTTTTAACTGCACTTTACTGCCTGTTTATAACACATTATACACCTTTAAACTTAGATTGCAACTATTTGCGTTGTGATGCGCTGGCCTTATTTTCACCCTTACTTCCCGTGATAAGCAAGAACGCAATGCATGATGGTATATATATTGCTTGATTAGAGATCACTGGTTGTACACTACTTTTCCCGATGCATTATGGGATACACTGAGTGCATTGTAAAGTGTAATGGTTCTCACTATACATTCAGACACCACTACAAAAAGGCAGAGTGATTTTGGACACAGAATCAATGATGATAATGATTTTCGTGTTAAATATCATTAAAACAAAATAATATTTTTCATTGGGAGCACTAGGAATTCATATTTTATATATAAGTATATGAAATAAGCTGCAAGGATTTGAGAATTGGTGCGGCACGATGGTGTAGTGGTAATTACTTTCACCTCACAGAAAGAATATCCTGGGTTCGAGTCTCGGGCTCTGAAAGGGAGTTTCTCTGCGGGGGTTGCATGCTCTCCTTGTGCTTGCATGGGTTTTCTTTGGGTACTTCCGGTTTCCCACTATAGTTCAAAGACAAGCACATTAGGCTAATTGATTGTTCCAGTTTGGCTTTAGGTGTGTGTGTGAGTGTGAATGGCTGCGTGTGTGTGTGCCCCGTGTCGGCTGAGATAGGCTCCAGCCTCCCTGTGACCATAATAGAGTGCTTTAGCAAATGTTGTTGTGGTCACTTTGTCAGTTAGCTAGTCAAGCAGCTGCTAGTTTTAGAGCTAAGTACAACGCTGCCTAAGTCCAGCAAAGAGCAATGTGAGGGTTTGTGATTGTGTCTAAAGATGTAAATAGTGGACAAGGCGTGTTATTGGCACCACACAATGCTCCTCCATTCAGAGTGTTTGTTCTACGAAGGGAATTTGATCACATTCTAAGATCTGTACGCATTCGTTAGCCTGTGTGTTTTGTTTTCACATATCTGTGTTTCAAGCAGGTGGCAAAATGCACGGAAAGCTGCCACAAAGCCGTGAACCCACATCTGGACCGTCTCACACCCCAAGACAAGACTAATGTCAACGCAGCGTCGCCTGAGCCTGTTTTCATCAGCACTACATCAGCCAACCCTTCACCCGACAGCAAGCGTCTCTCCAGCGTTAGAGAAATCAGTCTCAGTGTTAAAGTGGCTCCAAAGCAAATGGACCAAAGAAGCACAAAAGTGAAAGAGCAAGTTCCTCTGGGACGTTGCGAAAGGTTTACGCCGTTATCCAGAGGATCAGGGGATGTGAGGCATCTCTTGGCGCATCCTATTTTGGTGAATGCCATTCAGAAGGAAGTCCAAAAAGAGACACGAACCAAAAACCCTGCATGCCGACCGACTCATTCAACAAGCTCACAAACGCAAACTCCGCTGCCAGAGCGAGAAGTGGACGGAACAGCACGGACCAGCATGCTGAACGAACCCTGCTCAACATCATCTTTCAACACAGAACACTGTCAGATAATAAAAACCACACCAACGTACACACGACCATCATGTTCAAACCAGACAAACAGCCCACGCATACATCCAAATCCAACATGCACAACCAACAGCCACAATAACCCTACAGACCCTAATGCTCCACAAGGCTACGTGGAGGAGCCGGAGGAGGAGGAGAGGTCCAGTAGTAGTGATGACGAGGGAAAACTAGTCATTGAACTTGAGTAAAACCAGATGCTGGTGAAACTATGGTGGCAAAACATATAACAATCCACAACCATGACAGCAAAACCAAAAACACACGACAGCACAACTTTAAACAGAAACAGGAGGTCCTTACTGATTAGTACATGCTCGATACTGATTGGCTACGCCACGCTTCAGTGAACTGGAGGATGGTTAGCCTCTTAAGACCCTACTGTCCTCATATGGGGACATCATATTTCCTAACAATTATATTGTGTATATGTCTTTGAAAGATCCTCATATGAGGACCACCGGGTATTATTCTTTTGCCAAGGTTAGATTAGTAGTATTCTACTTTATAAAAAACACTGGAGTTTGGGTCTTAGGAGGTTAAAGTAAGAGGAAACATGTACCTATCCAGGGGCTCCAGTTCAATAGTGAGCTTGGGGTATAGTCGGTAAAGTACGGAGGTTTTACTGTTCTCTGGACACCTGCAAAGGTTTTCTCTGGGTTCTTTGGTTTTCTTCCATATCCAAAAAACATGTAAGTTAATTGGCTATAATAAATTGCCCCAAGGTGTTCAAGTAAGTGTGTATGGTGCCATATGATGGACTGAGGTTTAGTCCCATTTCACGGGGCCCATTAACTCTTTCATATTAGGCCACACCCATTTAAAGCAAATTTAGATATAGACACTGGTATTAAATTACAACACAGCAGGAACTTATGATTATTAAAATAGTGGAACTTTCTATTATGGACTACATGGTCATGTCGCCAGAAAAAGTCCAGTTGAAATGTTGAAATTTGTGAGGACAACCATGTTTGTTCCTGAGTTACTGATCAGTACTTGGTCACAAACCTTGTGCCTCCTGGCAGGACAAAGTTCAAAATTCTGAATTCTGAAATTTTTTTTTTTTTTTTTTTGTTTGGGTGTAAAACTCATCTGTTCCGCACTCCATTCAAACCCAGTGAAGTTGTGTTTCTGGGTGGAGCTCAGAAGTATGCATTAAAAGCCTGTTGTCCAATAAGCATTCGTGTTTCTTCCCATTATGGACAAAACAACCTGCAAACTTTCTTTTGTTGTACGAATTTAGCAGCGCTACGACAGAAGGGACTGACCTGGGTTTTAATTGAGGTGTATTTAAAAGCTGTGTAGTTGCATTCACAGATAAAATGTGGTGTATGCCTGCTGTGGGGAAACTTGATTAGGTCTCTAAGTCAAATTGTACAATGTTCATACCAAAGTGATACAACTGATGCGTGACAAAAAAAAAAAAATCATCATACAATATTCTTGTGATACTCGGTTAACGTACAGTAACGTACAGGTGGGTGTATAAGGAAGTCCTGTGGGTTTAACCTAGCACAATGTTAGGACTATTGTAAGAAAACCGTACGATTCTGAGCGCATCAAGTGACCCAACAATCGTATTAAATTTATCGTATCGTAAGACAGCTGTAGTAAATTGCAGGGCATCACACAACAGACCTAAGAAATGGGCCTGATATTGAGAATTACCTTCAGAAAAAATCTTTGAACATGTGCAAACACAACAAGGGTCTAGAATAGGATTTTCCTTTGCACAAGAGGTGTATTTTGTAAAACACACTCACAACTGACCTAGAAATTTTTCCAATTTTCTGCCATGAACCTGTTGTGCGACCGAGCTTAAAAGGAAATAAACCCAAACGTACTAAAAGATTGCATACACCGTATTCATCTTTGCACTTAGAAACGGCCTATTGTTATTACAAGCTTCTTCATGAACCAAGTACGGCAACATTGTACTGTGGAAGTCGCACATGATTCACATGTATGCGACAGTAAATACAGAAGTAAATTATATATGAATAATGGAGAATTGTGCCAATTTTTCCCTTTAATGAGACAATGTTTATTTGATGTTTGTAAATGTAACCTCGTATTATGGTTTAAAATGCCGAGTTTTATTTTATTCAGAAGTTCACTATTCTATATCCGACTTGGTAGTTTGATATCTGTATACTGTTATTTTTGCCATTATCTTACCTTATATGAACTAAAAAAAAAATTATATTTTATTCTATTCCCACAATTTCGCACACTCATGAGAGTGAAACATCAGTCTTTTCAAACTAGTTAATGCAAACAGATTTTAGATTTCAATTTCAAATATTGTAAGTAAAATTCACCTGTTCTTCAGTGCAGAAACCCAACAGTGGGGCAGTAGTGGTTCAGTGATCAAGGCTCTAGGTTACTTCTCCGGAGGTCAAGGGTTCAAGCCCCACTTAAGCAAAGCCCTTAACCCTCAACTGCTCTGCTGTATAAAAATGCAAGTCCCTCTAGATGAGAGTGTCTGCCAAATGTCTTAAAAAAAGACTGTACTGTACATTTACCATAAAATGGTTTGAATTTAAAGAATTAACAGTGAAGGCACTTCTTATAATCATTTTATTGCTGCATTTTAGTGAAAGGGTAGGAGAAGCTGGGCTTCCCATGGAGCTGAGAAGGACCTACTCTTTCTGGTTTAAGAGTTTGTGCTTCTGAGTGTGCACTTCCCTTTCTGTCTGGTTTGTTAATGTCTTTTGCACTTATAAGCCACCTTATCCAACCAATAAAACATCGTCCTGCATTTTAAAGTATCCACGAAACAACATGCCAAACAGGATGTAGAGGAAACACACAGGAATGCACTTGCTTCCAAAAACATAACTGAAATGTTCTCATGCACAGAAAGCAGGGCGTGAGTACATGAAACTGCATTCCCACAGTCACTGGAGTTCCACAGGGATCAATCATAAGCACAGCCAAGATCTCAGGCGAAAGGAGCTTTCACATAGAAGAGATTTATGACATTTATCATTGCCATAATGATCGACTTTCCCCAGCTTACTGCTTTGTTCATCAGGTTGCTGCTGATGTTTTGACTGATGACTGTAAACTCAAATTTACTCTTGTTATTTAACTAATAAAATAAAATTTAAAAAAATCTGGAAGACCACTTCAGATATGATGTGAATTAATGCAATATTAGAAGTGCAAAATAATCTGAAACAAGAACTTTGTTTGTGAAAGTGTAAAAATGCTTTGTGTTATAAACTTTTAACGAAATCCTAGTGCTACACGACAAAGCTTCATCCTCTATCTAATTTCCACATGGACTTTGGTAGACTAGTACCATTTAGAAAATACCTTTCATCACCATCTTTTATTTCAACGTAGATGAAAATGTAACACGAAGGAAAAGGTAAAAAATTAATTTTTTCCTATAGAAACATTATATTGACAAAAATACAGACACCTGTTCATGTAGAACATCAACATCTGAAATTGAAAAATACACCAGGCTGGCAGGGCATAACACGACTTCCATGAACATATGGTGTGTGATGGTTGAAGAAGAAGGAATCAAGTGTCAGACACAAAGTCATGACCTCCACCTCACTGAACACCTTTGGGATGAATTGGAATGCCGACTGCACCCCAGATGTCCTTCTCAACCAACATCTGGGCCTGACCTGCTGACCTAATCCTATTGTGGCCGAATGAATACACAGCTACACTAGTAGAAAGAATATATATATATATATATATATATATATATATATATATATATATATACATATATAAAGACTATATTTATATGGCTTGTATATATACAACGTGCTGAGGACTGAAGGCCTGTTTCTAGCAGCAGGTTGATAAAGTGGGGGGAAAATATTAATCCTTGTAAATAAGGGGAAAAAAAAGGTTTTTATCATCAAATATGTTAATTTCCAATTTAGTTGCTTTTCTGGCCGGCTAGCATTAGCAGTTAGCTCAGCACAGAATGTGACTGCTTCCTTTTGATTCTGTAGTGATGTTCTTACTAATTGTACAAGGGGTGATATCCTGGTAGTAGACTGGCCAGTCAGAATGCTCATATCCAGAGGATGTTGATAAAAGTTTGATGGGAATCTGAAATTGTATTTATTTATTTTTTTCTGAGATGGCCACCCTTTGCTCTCAAACATTTATACATCACACTCATCTTAAGAACTCTCAAAGACCCTCTCAAATGGAAACATGTCCATCTGGTGTGTTTTTTTGTATTCAAAAGTTGTAGCATGAGTGAAATGACCCGTCAATGTCGTGTCTGAGGATCCTGCACTGTGGATCTGCAGTGCACCGCTGAACCACTGACAGTCTCAAAAAGTCACACAGTTTTCATTAAACAGCTAAATATATAATTTTAGGAACCATAGATGAGGTTTTAGGGTAGTATCAACGTGGTTGAGGGGATCTTTAAAGTCCATTTAATTCCCAGGTATATTAAATAAACATGAAGTGCAGTGGTATCTCTTGGAAATAAAATGGAAAATTTCTTTCTGAAACCATTTGTTCAGTCCTGTATGTGAATATCAGTGACTCCTGCACCAGGCACCGTGATGTCCGTAAACATTTCCAACTTTATTATTTCTCTAAAAATCATAAGCCTTTTTCTGTGTATTAAGACTTAATCTCAGACTTTTCCTCTTTCTACGAATCGATGTTGCCCTGACAAGGTATTGAACATGCGCAAGGTGTAAAAAAATAAAAAATGCTGTGTTTCCCCTAACCAACTGACCTGGCAAAATCGTGAGTTTTTTGGCATGTGAAAAAAACCTAAACCAACCGACCGAGAGTTCGACTAACAGCAACTTATTGTTCACATTTATAAATACAGAGTTCTGACACAATTTTTTTTCATCAGTGTTCCAGCTAGGTTGTTTTAACATGGCGCAGCGCCATACCTTTCACGTGATCGCCATGCCCTTTTTTTCATGTGCCATGCCCTTTTCACACAACCACCATGCGGCCATGATGTTACTTACATGTTATTTTTCTGCAAGTGCCTGCCATTATTTTCCCTGCCTCCACGACCCCGGCAACTAGGGACGTTTTTTCAGCAGCATTTAGTTAATTTGTTTTTTCTTAACCAAATGTCCATGCACAGTGCGAGCATCAGCTCACTTCTAGATGCGTTTCCCTGCCTCCATGGCCCGCCCTTGACCCCGGCAACTAGAGCCACCACTTCAGCGGGGAATGTTTTTTTTTTCTTAACCGAACATCCATGCGCAGCTCGCATCAGCTCGGCTTGTATTCTATAATATTGATGTTCAACTAGCATCCCATTTGCATTGTAAACGGTGGCAAAACGATACAAATTCAACATAATTTTGTAAGAGACAGATCTATATATTTACTTAATATATATTTAGGTCAAATCTATGTAAAAATGGCAAACTGTGAAAGACGGCTGAATACTAAATAATGGTTCTTCAATTTGTAAACTAGTACAAGACAGTTCTTGGTATCCGCAATGAGTCCAGCTGTAACCTATTTAGGAGTCTAAGAACTCTTAATTATTCACTGATCCATGAAGGAGTGTAATAATAGTTTAATAACCAGCTATATGATTGTTGTCTGTTTTTTTAGTGTCATCTGAGCTCTAAAATGTTTCAGAGATTAGATGCATCAGTACTGAAGATGGATGAGGGGAAAATCTTTTAACAGCTGAAAAAAATAGTTTACACATGTGGGGAAAAAAGGCAACAGTATCACCCATGTCTTGGAATCGTAGAACAAAAACACTACGGATGATCCAGTGCTTTATATCTCTAAATCAGTATTGACAGGCTGGATTGAAACCGAGTCAGGGATGCTGAGGTTCAACACATGACATAATAATAACACATAAGCATTCCATTGGTGTTATTAATGCAGTGGTAAGCTCTCTGAAAGGGTTAAAATATAGTCTGTGAATAACAAGGATGGACATCCACTCAGGTTAGATATGAGAAAAGAATAAAACTAAGCTGTGATGTGAAGACAGGGTGCGTCGGGATCCTGAGATTTATGCATTTATCATCGTTTGTTATTCTGCTTTGTTCCTATCGCATCGGTTTGTTGATGTTCCAGCACATCTGCAGGCCACGTGACACTTTAAGGTTTCTTTTTTAAGCAATGCTCTGAGACAGCTGCTTTTTTATATTTTTTAAATACTAACACTCACCTAAAGGTATTTCCTGAAGCTGCTGAGCTCTCCAACTGTATTCCGAGCACAGGGCTGCACTTTCAGACACAGACCGTAAAAGTTACGAAAAAATACCGTCAAATTTGGCTGCCAACGAAATACCGTTTTTTGAATTACAGTGTTACTGTCACCTGTCACTTCAGAGGTCTTATTTTCTTGATGACATGCAGATTATAAGAGATAATTAAATATTATATTTAATATTTATCAGAGTGAAACGGCAGAGGGCATACACATATAGACACACACTTTCACACATTCACACACATGGGTGATAATGACAATAACTACACTTTAAAACTGCATTTTGGTTGGGGTGTATTCATATATATATATATATATATATATATATATATATATATATATATATATATATATATATATATATATATAT
>JAOUQZ010000001.1:14209177-14222103 GCA_028564935.1 Neosilurus hyrtlii
TGTGGTGGTGGGCCTGATCTCAAACAACGACGAGACGGCCTACCTAGAGGAGGTTAAAAACCTGGAATTATGGTGCCGGGACAACAACCTCCTCCTCAATGTCAGCAAGACTAAGGAGCTGATAGTAGACTTGAGCACAAAGCAGGAGAGGAATTACCAGCCCCTGATTATCAACGGGACCCCAGTGGAGAGAATGGACAGTTTCCGGTACCTAGGTGTTTACAATGAGGAGGAGCTTCTTCCTGCAGGCAGTTCGGACCCTGAACCAGAACACTGGTACCTCAACTTTGTAGACTCTACCCCCACACATAAACATTACATTCCACCTCAGCTTATGGTTGCACACAGACATATGTCACTTTATTCTGGTCCCTTTGCACACAGACACTTGACACTTTACATACAGTGTACTGTAAAATTGCCATTGCATTTATATTTCATTATATTTCATCATATTGCATTTATTCTGCATTTATACTTCATTAGCTGTCCAGGGTGTATTCTGCCCTCACCCAGAGTCGGCTGAGATGGGCGCCAGCCTCCCCGTGACCCTAATTAGGATTAAGCGGTTCAGAAAATGACATGACATATTTTTATTTTTATATACTTTTACTTTTTTTTATTTATATTGACTTTAACCCTAAAGTCCTTTAAATAGCTATAGTTATTGTTCTTTTCTTCTTGATATTGATAGGTTTTATTCTTCAGTTTTTAGGACAGTCATAACAAGCATTTCACTACATATTGTACTGTGTATGATTTTGTACGTGACAAATAAATTTTAATTTGATTTGAATTCGATTTGAAGTGTCTCCATGCCATGAATTGGAGGCCAGATGCATGCAAGTGTAATTCAACAGTTTATTGAAACTCAAATAGACAAATCCAAGTTCAATGTCAATATCCAAGCAATGGTCTGGCAACAAACAACTTAAATGAAACAAAGATAAACAGGAACCTGGCATGGTCAAAACAAGCACAGAAGAAAGGCCAGGCATAAACAAGCTCTGATTTGCTCTGAGTTGCTTCGCAAAGTGAGTTTTCAACAAAGGATCCTTAATAACAAACATAATCACTTTAAACAGGAAACAGCTGGAGCAATTAATGGGTGCCGTGAATCAGGGACATGTCTGGGTAGTGTACTTCACTACACATTCATTCATCCATAATGGTAAAGTGGAATCATGGGAAATGGGGTCCGAAACAGAAATCAGGAGCCATTTCTCAGTTTGAATTTAATTTAATTCTTGTGGACTATTGAACATCATCATTCACAGCAAAAGTAATGTTCTAATTTAAATGTGCATTCAGCCAAGTACAGTCCAAATACCTGGATGTGTTCTTCATTCATTAATTTGCAGAAACACTTGATCCTACTACGGTTGCGGTGAGGCTGGATCCTAGCTCAGCTGACTCTGGGCAAAGAAAAACCATTCACACACACACCTAAGGGCAACATGGAACAGCAATGGCTATGAACTTGGTGAGCTTGGCATTGAGAAAGGTTCGTAAATGCTGTATGCCATAAAGGCTAACAATCAAATGGAACAGATGTGTACTTCAGTTTCCTCTAACAGGCCAACTGGATACTCTAATTGCCCATAGTTGTGAGTGTGTGTATGAATGCTTGTTTGCATCTGAATTAGTTATGTGATAGATTGACAACCTGTTCAGGGTGTTCCCCCCGACTTTCACCCAAAATAAAAATCTTTACCCCAGTCATTAGACAGAAATGTGAAAAAGCTTATATTGCATCTGAAGTGGCACAATTCCTGTCTGACTGCTTATGATCTGAGACACCACAAATGCCTTTCTCCAGGCTTACAAAAGTTTTGGACTTTTGACTAGCACAGATCCTTCCTGGAGTTAAAGCCACACCTCTTTAAATCAAGATTCATGGGGAATCAGTCAAGAGCATCAAGACCTTCCCTTATCTTGGGGGAATACTAGATGACTGTTGTTCCCTGGATCCTGATTTGGACCACCATATCTGTTCAGCCCATGCTGCCTTCAAAAGACTTGTAAAGCACCACTTTTTAAACGATGACCTCAGCATCAAAACCAAGCTCATGATGTACAGAACAGTATACAAAATGGTAGTCCACCTGTACAGATCTAAAATTCATCAGATGACTATCTGTCTCATGTCTTTTAAAGACATGAAACTGTGCGCCATTCTTGGAATCAGATGGGATGATTTTATGCCAAAATTTCCATCCTTAAAAAAAATGGAGGAGGATCAATGACAAGTGAGGCCATCAAACAGCCTCAACTTTACTGACACAGACATCCAAGAAGAATGCCTAATTAGCTACCAAAACAAATGCTCTACACCCTGCAATGGCCTAGCAAGCTGTCTAGGTTGTACTCTGCCCTCACTTAGAGTCGGCTGAAATGAGTGCCAGCCTCTACGTGACCTACTTAGCATTAAGAAAAGAAATGAATGACTGAACAAATACTCTACTTGGAGCTGGCCAAAGGTCATTGGAGCACCAAAGAAATATTTTAAAGATTCTTTGAATTGCAGTCCTACAGAGTTCAACATTCCTGATTACTTTTGAGAGGACATCGCCTCTGATTGCCACGCTTTGGGGAAAGCTGCCTTCCCTGGACTCATAGTCACAGAATCCCTAAAGATCTAGTTCACTGAGGAAAAACACAACTGGTGCAGCAGGATAAAGGAGAAGGAATATTCCCTTAAAACTGTCAACAGATATTCCACAACCATCTTGGACTCTCCAGTCATTCATTCATTCATTTATTTGCTAAACCACTTCATCTTACAAGGGTTGCTAGGAGGCTAAAGCCTATCTCAACCTACTCTGGACAAAGGTGGGGTACACCCTTAACAGCTGGCCAGCCCATTACAGGGCCAACACGCACAAACATTCAGACTCACACCACACTTTGGAACAGCCATTTTGCCCTGAAGACCCAGAGGAAACCCATGCACCACACAGAAATGCCCTTGTAAAGGCCCAGAAGCTTCTTGACTTTCCACTCACTGATATATAATTATTAAGAACCTTATCCTCAATCAAGGCAATGCCCATCCCTTGGGCATTCCGAAGTAGCCCCATAATGATTTATTTTTCCCTGGAGGTGTGCTCTTCTGGTGTGAGATAACTAAGAAATTTGAACAAAATAAAAAAGTTATTTCCCATCGGTAATTCTAAGTTAATTTTTGCATCACAGCAAGAAAGCCCTGGGTTTGAGCTCTGTAAAATATAATATTGTTTTTGAGTTCATGCTAAACTTTTGAGAAAAATATTACTTGGGTAAGTTGGATTATGATTTGTTTAAACTCGATTGAAAGATATTAGGGAAACGTCAGGAGAGTAAAATGCAGGAGAGGATACAAAATGTGTTCTTTGTTATGCTAGTGCTGGCTCAAGGGTTACTAAACTCTGGTGCTGGTGCTGGGTGCACAGCTTCAGTGATTTACTCACTTACTCATCTGCTGAACTGCCTAATCCTACTAGGAATGCGGGAAGGCTGGAGCATATCTCTGTCAACCTGTCATGGGGAAACCATGGACATTGCTTGTACTTCTCTCATATTGCTACTCTTTCTTAATCATGTCAATTTGTTCTTTTTAACATCAGAAGAATTCATCCATTTCTTTCCGCTAAGGCCACTTATATATTATTCTGTGCCTCGTCATCCCTTGACTGCTTCAACTCATTCCTGGCAGGTCTGTCTCTAAACACCTTTCGAGAAATGCAACTGATCCAGAATGCAGCTACATGACTTGTTTTTAACCTTCTCAAATTCTCCCACAGCACTCCACTGCTATGCTCTCTCCACCGGATTCCTGTAGCTGTTCGCGTCAAATTTAAAACAGTAATGCTTGCCTACAAAGCAAGTATTGGCCAGCATCCTCCAACCTCAAAGCACTTCTCACACCCTCTCTCTTCTCACACCATGCTCTCTTAAATTCTCCAGCACTGATAGAATGGTCTTTCTTTTTATCAAGGGACAAGGAAAACATGCATCTAAACTTCTCCAAGATGTCTTGACAACTGCACTTGTATTAAAATGTATTCACTGACAGTGACTACAAAGCCTTATGTAAGTTGCTCTGAATAAGTGTGCTTGCCAAATGCCAAACGTCATAAATGTACACCACCCCATACTTGATTATTTTCCCATGACAGTGATTTACTACCTGCTGATTATAATCATAATGAAAAAGTAACAGTCAAAAGTTCACGCACACCATCTACAATCAACACCAACACCTGCAAGCTTGACTTAAGTTTTTAGCGACTCACACGTAAAAAGAAAATGACTTGTGTATTCTGTCCAAATTTACCAGATGTATGTTTAAAGGCATACAAGTGAGACAATGAATAAAGCAGGCTAACATTAAAGATGGAGTTGGCAAATTTTTAGTTGTATGCACAAACTGTTATATAGGTTGAAATAGTCTTTACACCCTGGCAGCAATCTGTAACTTATGGGTTGTGGACTCTATCCTGTCCTGTGTGTTGGCAAAATACTGGTCTCAAGTCAATTTAGACATTTAGACATATTTTTGGTAGATGGGATGAAACCAGGGAACCCTGAGTAAACCAACACATTTACTTTTGCATTTTCTACATTTGGCAGATGGCTTCATCCAGAGCAACTTACATAAAATATTTGAAGTTGCAGTGGTTTGAGAAACCATTTGAGGATTTGACCTCACCAAGATGGAAAACAGAAAAGGACTAAGTACTGAGCTTTGAGGGATGCCAATGGAAATTCCATTGAGCAGGTATGGATTCTGTCCATTTCAACCGGATTTGACCAAAAGCTTTTAGTATGGTAGCAAGCCATTGCCATGCTGAGCCATGAACTCCAGCCATAAGGATGGACAAAAGAGTCTTGTGGTTAACTGTGTCAAATGTTGCTGAAGGGTTAACGAGGATGAGAAATGATGACATTTGGCTGATCTAGCTGCTCACTGACAGCCAGAAGGGCAGTCCCTGTGGAACTGGCTGTTTAGAATCCAGGCTGATGAGGATCCTGAAGGTTGTTCTGCAAGAGGTAGAGAGAGACAGTTGACTGCAGAGGATGATAAACCACAGAACATTTTGTACTAAGGACAAACAAACTGGTAACTGTTAAAAAAAAAAAAACTTCATATGTTTATTATTGTAGCTGTTGGCTGAAGTTTCCCAATGTCTTAATTTGCGCAATATATTAATTCCACAAAAAATTTTGGATGTATGAAACACAGATGTATTTTTTGCCAGTTGTTTGTGTGTTTTGGAACTAAAAAGGAAAATGTTATAAAACAGTGTGATTGATGATTATGCAACTGCAATGCCCTTATTTACCAGAAGGAGCCAGAGATATAATTTAGTTAAAAAGGTGTGATATTTACGCCTCAGGTTGTGAAGGCAAAAGGAAAGGGCTTGTCTTTTCGGAAAGCAGGCGCTTACTTGCATTTCATTACTTGTGTTTGCGCATGGAATGTTGGCAGTGATGTTAATCAAGTTCGGTGTTGCACATACACCTGAGGCAATGACAACAGTGTCATGAGTGCAATAGTATAATATTTCGAAGGGATGACAGTCCAATAGCTTAACGTTTCTTCGAACATAACTTTTCCAGACTTGTTCTTCTCATTGTTCAATGAGAGGGATGATGAGTAAATTTGCGGTTGCTTTATTTAGTATGTTTGCTTAAGTCATTAGCTTTTCGGATACTCTTCATGGTGTCCGGGTTGATTATCGGCGGTAGTAAATGTGCAATTATTTTCATTTGAATACAGCGAATATAGAAGAGTTTACACACCCTAGCTAGAAGTACAGATGTTTCATCGTTTTCCACATTTAATGTGACAAATCAATAACAAAATTCAAGTAAATAACAAATAGAACTGTTTAAGGAAAGTCAAACCTGGTTTCTTAGGTGAGCCCCACCCTTTTATAATGGGGCATGTGACGGTTTTCACATTTGAACTCAAGATTAAATATTATTATCATACACCTGTTTTTAATGAGAAATTCATATCTTCTAGGTTTTATCCAACTGCTGAAGCCATGTTCTGAAAAAAGCGGACAAAGCATGTACATGTACGTAGAAAAATGTCCTAGAATTTAGACTGAAATGCTGTAAAGATCATCATTAACAAGTGGAGAAAAATGGGGCAACACAGTGACAGTACAGTATTAAAACAAACAAACAAACAAACAAATAAATAAATAAAAGACCTGATGGGGAAAATGTCAAGAAACCTACGGTAAAATTAAAGGAGTTGCAGGGATGTCTGGCAAATACTAATCATTCTCTGTATGTGACACTCCCTGAATGGGCCACTCAGTGCATGTGGCACCACTTGCATGTGACATTATCAACACGTGACAACAGTTTTGCGTTTTCATAACATGTCTAGATTACAAGGAAAGATGGGTAGGCTTCTTACCAAGAAAAAACTAAACAAAAATATACAAACATACCTAATTCACCCCAAGACTTATGACAACAGGAGCACTTAGGGTGCACAAATATCCACCAAGTCCAGCAATCTCTCATATGACCCAAAACGTCAAAAATTGTCTCTTTTCTCACAGCGTTGAAGTATTCTTTGTTTTAAAAATGGTCCTGGGTTCAAATCCTAAGGTCTGAAAGGGCATTTCTTTGTGTAGCCTGCATGTTTGCCCCCCATTGTCCTAAGGCATGCCTATAAGGCTAATTGTTTGAAATTGCCCCTAGGTGTGAGTGTGAATGGTTGTGTGTGTGTGTTGAGACCTGTTGGACTTGTGAGCTGTTTGGGGTGCTCCCGATGTCCAGAGTTGACTGAGATAGGCTCCAGCCTCGTCCCGACCTTAGTGGGAGTAAGCGGCCTGGCAAATGATTAAATGAATGGAGCCAGAATCTGATTCAGATCATCTCCAAAATCTAATGGTGTCTTCGTTCTCCATAGCCCCACCTTATGAGTAAAACATAACCTCTTTTGCGGCGGTAAAAATTTGTTATGGCTGGTTAAAACAAGGTAAAACTTTTATACTCATATTTTAAAAAATGTTTAAATGTATAACAGAAACCCTTTTTTCCTGTAACAGCACACAGACATGTCTTTTATTCCTTACTTGTAAAATATCTTAATGAAAACCTATATGATTGCCTTGCAACCTAGTTGGAGTCATGGATTTTCACCTGGAATGATGGTGAATAGTTGGCCCTGTGATGGACTGGTCAGCTCTTCATGGTGTACCCCACCTTCTCCCAGAGTCAGTTGGGGTAGGAAACGGTTTTGAAATAAAATGAAAATAATCATGAACAGATATTCCATGTAGATATCTTTATATTAGAATTTCACATGATACAGTAGTTTCCCCCCCACTTCATATTAGGTATCTATAAAAGTATCAGCACGTATCAGGATCCAAGTTTCCTTGTATTCTTCCGCCTCCAGCAAATTTTTGTAATGTCATTTTGGAAAATAAGATGTTAAAATGAGAAGCAGACGTGTCGGTTCAGCCCTCACATGGTTGGCAGCGACGCCTGCACCAATATTTTAAGAGCGAATGCTTTTTACATGGCAAAGGTTGTTTTTTGTTCCCGTCTAAGCAACTTAATTCCGTTTAAACATCTTGGAAAACCCTAAATGGTCAGCAGATTAAAGGTGGATGTATGTTTGTGGCAAATCTGAAAAACAAAGATACTTTTGAGTAACAAGCAGATTTGGGTAATGAATAGATAAATATTAGTATTATGTACTGTAATTTGCTGTAAAGCCTTAAATCTCTTTTTTGGATTGTAACTCATGTTAATTTTAATTAACCTTCTGTAAGGTTCCGGTTCATGGACTTTATTATATGAACTGAAGTCATAATTGTTTATGTATACAGTATACCACGTAGGAACATAAGAAAAACAAATTATAGTTTGTTTTTATATTTTTAAAGCTTCTCTATTATGATATCTTTCGAACATCATTCAAAGCTTGAAAATTATGCCTATGTAATTCAATGAAATAAACACGAATAAATCAATAAATAGGTATGCAATCTGGCCATCACATTTTTCAAGGCTAAAAAATTATTATTTGTTCAAACTTTAGATGAGTTTCTGGAGTGCCTTTCATCTATATCATGCTTTATAAAATGCAAAAAATCGTTTTAATTTGCTTTCCTTATATTCCAATGTAGTAACTATTAAACAATTATCTAGAAATATATATAATAATTGTTATATAAACATATCATATTTAGTAACAAATATAGGAATCAAGCTTTATATTTTAGCTTAAAGGATCCAAATTATGATTTTTACTCAAATTTTTTTTACAAAAATTCGTATAAATATGCCATGAATGTCCAAAATGTGTTAGTTATCTATATGTGTTAAATAGCCCTTCAGCTTGCAATTAAAAGGAGTCGAACGTTTTTGAGCCCAATATGTAAATTCATGAACGGATTAATAAAAAAAATAAATATAAGAAGTGCTGCAATTATAAAACAACACACTGTGCTGTGAAAATCCATGGGGTAATTTGGCAACTGGAAAAATAAACTTGTTTACAATTATAATTTATGTTTCACATTATTTTCTATTTTTACATTTATTAATCACATTAATGTTTGTCATTTTGCCTGCTGTGTCAATATGGGTCTTTGTGGCTGTTAAAAATGTTAAAAGGGTGTTTAGATTAATGAATTTTTCACACTACAGAATACTAATCAGTAGCTGAGAAACAAAAAACTAAACAAAACAAAATAAAAAAATCAGTTGAAGCAAAACCCGTTTCTCCAAAATGTACAGTACCATCAATTACCACAAAAGTACATTTGACCTGCAGGCATCATGGCAGATGAGACACTAAGCCAATTTTGAGGCTCGAAGAAGAAAACAAGCAACTCAGACAGCCAGACAGATGCAGTGCTGTTATTGTTGCTGAATGGAGCAGATGTGACACCTGACATGAGAAACTTTTTATTGACGGCAGGTGGGACAATATAAAGTTTCCACAATAATTCTGACTCAAGATCCAACTGACAAAACATTTCATTCCTTTAGCACTGTATTTGTATCCTGTCTGTGTAATCAAATCAGTTATGGATGTGTGTGTTTGTGTGTGTGTGTGTGTGTGTATGTATGTGTGAATTATTATTCCTAAATAATCACATGATTTTTAGTCAAGTTCCTATGTAGTCTATGTGCCCTTTATTGGAGGTATTACCTCCATCAAGTTGGGGCAGGTAGGTGGGGGCATATGAGATTGGTTGTGTGTGCCTCTGATCATGATAACTCGAAAACTAATGAACAGGTTTCCATGAAATTCTAGCCAAAAGTGGGTCTTGGGCCACTGAAGAACTGATTAATGTTTGGCCGTGAACCGGATCCAGGATCCCGGATCCTCATTTTTTTAACATATCATAATGGATTCGTTTTATATTTATGTAGACACGTTTTATATTTATGTAGATTTTTTCATCTGATTTTTTTATTACATTCGCCAAGGAAGTTATCATTTATCTGCGGTTTGAGTGTTTGTTTGTTCGCAGGATTGAGTAAAAAGTTATGTGTGGATTTTTTATGAAATTTCTACCAGAGGCAGAGCCTTGAACGAGGAAGGCTTCATTAAATTTTCGATCCAGAACTTTTTAAAGGACTACATAGCATTTCGAGATAGGTACATTTTTGGAATTGTCATATTAAAGCAGGCCCAGCAGGGGTGCTGTACTTCCTCTTATGTCTGGATCCTCATAAAATGTTTCTACCAGAGGTAGAGCTTTGGACACGGAAGACTTTGGTTCTATGGCAGTTTGCAGTGCTTGATGGAGGTTTGCGCTCTCTGAGTTGTCTTGTTTGCACATGCGATTCTTTTCATGTGACATATTTTTTGCTTTAATTTATTGTCACTCATCATTTATTTCATGAGCCGCTTATTTTTAAGTGACTTACATGCAAGATTCGTTTACTTTCATATTCATCTTCATTCATTGATTCTTTGTTCACTATCATTCGACCGGCGACTTGTATTTTACATTTCTCAGTCAGATGTGTTCTAGGATATATGTCTGTATGAGGTGAGGAATGTCAGCGCAGTTGGAGATGCATTTTGCATCTCACTCTGCCTAATCACATTACTTGCTGTCTCTGTTGGGCTGCATGAATCTACAGTCTGGGCTAGAAAGAAACCAGCATCTCTTTAATAAATTAAAGATGAAGATGCAGAGTTTATCTCTACTAGCACTTTGAGCTAAATAAAGACAGTAATAAAGATACCAGACTGTATTTACGTACTGTGCTGAAAAGTAATATAGACGTGTCAGTGCAGGTTTAATATGAACTCTTACTAACCCAGACTTCTGAGCCTACCAGATGTTCGTAAATCCACAGAACACGGGCGCGCTGATGTAACATATCAAACTCCCTTTTCAAAGATTTTCTATGGTAAAAAAAAGTCTCTATGGTAAAGCACTGCATTGCTTTATTTTATTGCACCTTACAATTCATCACTTCTCGTTGGAAGGTTAAGTGCAGTTCGTCAAGAAGCAGTTTATCATATACTAGCAAGGTATTACGATGCGTTAATGTTATAGTCATGCTGCAGACTGTCATTTCCCAGCCGCAGAGATCGTACAGCCTTGCTTTGTATACAAGTTATAGGTTCTCAATGTAAGAGTCATGGCACCATGACACCCCAACACACACAATTTTTACCAAGCATTATTTATAATTTAGTTGTATGCATATAACATCACAGCACGGTGGCGTAAACAAACAACAATATATAGTAATAACAAAAATAACTTTCTCTTTTTTGAGGAAAAAAGTCAATATTTATTGTGGCCGCCCTTTATTTGACTACAGCATTTAACCTTTCAGGCAGAGTGTTCACATTTTTAATTTCTTCACTCGCTAAACCATTCCATATGGTTTGAAGTTCATTCATGCTATGAATTTCTTTTAAAAAAATTGCAACACCTTTGAATTTTTGTGAAAATTTTTATTTTCTGTGTTTTTGTTTATTAGCCATACTTTTACCTCAGTATTCTTGTTGGAATGATTTTTTTGGTTCTCGTTGCCTACAATAGCATCGTTCAATATATTTTTACCAAAAGATTATAGAGAAGTAATTTTATACTTCTTTTTATTAGGAGTTCTGGTGTAGAATCTTCACTGCACATTACTGTATGCTACTTGGTAACACAAGAAAAACAAACTAAAACTCAATTTCTATGGGTTATATTTCAAATTTTAAAAGCATGACAATGACGGTGTTACCTGCTCTATCTGTTATTTCCATTCAAGCAATTTCCACACCAGGGGGAGGGGGGGTAATATTATTCATTCAAGATATTTTCTTGTTTCTAATAGATGGAAAGCCATTAAATATTTCCTGTCAAATATTGCATCATTATCATGTGACAACCAAATATTGTATCATTGCCATCAGATAACTGAATTATTGCTTCATGGCCATCGGGTAAGTTGATGTAGTAACAGAGTAACTTGATTGTCTACTTTAAAAATACTTTGAATAAATAATAAAAACATTACTGAAATAGACTTTTGTATGATATGGAGAATTATTCCTTCTCTTTCCTTTGGCCTTGGCCTCCGCAGAGTACAACCCCTCAACAGAAATAATACCCTATATCTTATTTCACCTCATTCGCTAACCGCTTATTACCCCATAGATAGTGAACAAATCGGATCCCGCTATTCCCCTGAAGTATATACTGCTGTTCTATATTTTTGCATAAATGCTTAGTTTCTTAGCTCTTACTCTGTGGTGCTTTGTATCCTTACACACTATTACACACCCTGCTCTTGGAGTGGGTCAACCATTCCTAGGGAAGGTAACAATGGTCTCAAATTTCCTCCATCTGTCAAGCTGTGGATTGATGAAGTCCAGACTCTTAAAAGACAGATTTGTAAGTTTTTAACCCTGATCCAGTGTCAACAACTCTTTTTCCGAGGTCCACAGAAATTTCCTTTGTTCAAATCATGTCATTTGTGTTGTGAAGATCAGACTTATAGGATAGAGCCTTGTTCTTTAAATAAAACAGGATGCATTCTTATGTGATTGTCATCCCATTTACTAAAAAAACAATAACAAAAACAAACAAAAAAAAAACCCTGATTATACAAAACGCCTCAATAATTAAATGTCCGAGTGTAATATTTTTTGTCTCATTTGTTTAATTGAGTTCTCTTTATCTATTTTATGACCTGTATGAAAATTGGATGAATTTTTAGATCTTCTTCATGCCGAAATATAAAATAATATAAAAGGTTCTCAAACTTTCCAGCACTTCTATATATAAAATAAAAAAGAGTACTTTTTGCATGGAAGGGTTGGGATTTTTAACTGTAAACACTACAAAATAGATAGATACATGCCAAAGTTTTGCAATGTGCATATATGAAAACCCTCAATTTATCAAAGAATTACAAATTTAAAAAAAAAAAATTTTAAATGTTAAAATTTTTACATTTTTTATTTAAATAATTATTTCTAATTATTTTCTGTTTTGTCTGAAATTGTAGCTGAAGAGAATGTGTAGTTACCTCCAGCAAGGTTATGAAATTGGTACTGTGTCTGTGTGTCTTGGGCCAACTAAGAAATGGCTGAATTTTTGGCCTGATCCAAAGCCAGATTGTGGACCTTGCAAAATACTGCCTGTTGACATCAGAGTTTTAAGCTGTATAAATATGCGAGATCATTATCATTACCTAAAAATAAAACAGGCTAGTGCATATGCATGACCAACAGATAAACAGCATGGATCAGTGCACGGTTTGACTGGAGGCTAGAGGTGTTTTATTTGCACAGTATTTAATACTGGAAATTTCAACATAGTTCAAAACATGCTACAATACTGTGGTTAGAAACACTGCCAACATTCATTCATTCATTTTCTGAACCGCTTAATCCTAATTAGGTTCGCGGGGAGGCTGGCGCCCATCTCAGCCGACTC
>JAOUQZ010000001.1:14246377-14265599 GCA_028564935.1 Neosilurus hyrtlii
AGTCATGCAACAATTATCTGTAAGGTGTTGACTCACCTATCATTATGTATAATCTCAGTGTTTATATAATTCATGAGTCCTTATGAGATTACACGTGGAAAGCATACACGTGCATGTGCTATAATACAACACGTGCAAAATAGGATGTGAGGATCAAAATATGGGGAATGGATTCCACTGTGCAGGACAAACATTTATTTAGCATTTATAAAGCTACTATAATATGGTATGATATGGCAATGGGTTACTGATCTGAAGATCAGCGGTTCAAGCCCCATTATCGCCACTGTTGGGCCCTTGAGCAATTCCCTTATCCTTCACTTGCTCAGTTATATAAAAATGATCATTGTAAGTCGCTCTGGATAAGAGAGATGCCAAATGCTGTAAATGTAAAATGTAAATGTAGTTGAGATCAGAGAAAGGGGCGTTTCGGTGTGGATTTTGCATGTTCTCCCCGTGCTTGCGTGCGTTTCCTCCAGGTACCCAGGTTTCCTCCCACAGTCCTGCACATTAGGCCAACTGGCTGTTCAATATTTCCCCCAGGTGCAATATTGAAGTGTGAATGGTTGTGTGTTGGCCCTGCGATGGTCCGGATGATCAGGGTGTACGCTGCCTTCACCCACAGTTGGCTGAGATAGGCTCCAGTATCCTTAGTAGGATTTAGCGGTTCAGCAAATAAACGAATGAATGAATGAATGTATATAAACATCTGGCCTAAATCTATGTGCCTTTTCAGGAGGGGTACACTGTCAGAAAAAAAGGCTAGAACCTTTAAGATATAATTATATTTTTCTTTTACTTTGTGATTCCTCAAACAACCGCATGTGTGGCCACTGGAAAATGTTCACAGCATCAAAATTCAAAATTCTGAAATATGAGTCTAGGAACTTTATAAAATCTGCTCATGGACCATGCGCAGAGTCAACAGGGCTTCTAATTTGCTCCCCACATAATGGGATTATAGTATTGCCCAAGGACTAGGCAAGAATACAAAATATAAAATGTAACCCTCTAGCACAAAACCAGTGGGAACTCGCATGACCCAGGTAAGCAGCCCAGAGAATAACGTCATCTCTCATTTCCCACTTCCTTCTTAGAGGCGCTTATGTCCTAATGTTGTGCGCTGTTTGCGGCTAATGTGCACGTGGGGTGGGGGGGTGGGGTGGGGGGAGTTGGGGGTGTCTAAACTGGTTTTAGAGTGTACATAACCGTTAGGAGATGATCATTTCATACAGTGTGTTGTACACACTAAAACTAGCTTTGAACTGAACTCCCGAACCACGTGCATGCTAGCCGCTAACAGCACGCGCGTCATTAGAACATAAGCAGCTGGTTGTTTGCTGGGTGTTCTGTGCTTGTATCCTGTTTCAAGACTGTTGTCTCATGTTGATCTCATTCGTCTTCATTTGGAAGAATAAATGGGTGAAAAAAACAAAAGTAAATGAGTACATTCCATTAATATTCCAATTAACTGTACATATTACTCATGATGGTGGAAAAACCAATGACGTAAGTCAACTTTCAACCTCAGGGTGGTACTTCTGTTTTTTTTCCCCTCCGAGTTACAGTGTCACATCCACATCGCTGATTAATCAATTGCACTTAACAAAAACAGCAGTTTACCAAAATGGAAATTTTCTTTTATCATCCCACCGCTGTTTTCATGCTCTTAATCCCCAGTGACAGAACGATAATTAAAGCACGCATCCAGAGCCAGTCATCAGCGCTCCATTGAACATTTTGTTCTGTTCTTCAATTGACAAGCAATACCAGACCGTGACAAGGATATGATGGCTTTGGTTTATATGATACACAGAGACAGCATGGACAGCCAAGAAGAAAAAAAATATGCTCATTACTAATAAAATAAATCAAAGCATGGAGGCTATTTTTAGCTCGCTGACTGGCCCAGGTCCTGGAACATGCTAGGTGTATGATGGGACACCTGGAAGCTTGGTGTAAAGAAAGCAGGGCCATGTGGGCGACGTCTCAGCTGTGTCTTTTCACGGGAGCTTTAACAGACCTTAATTTGATCAAACTAAATAAATCAATCAATCAGTCAAAGCAGGTGGCATGATGGCGCAGGGGTTAGCATGTCCGCCTTACAACAAGAAGGTGCTGGGTTCGATTCCCGGGCTCCGGGTGTTTCTGTGTGGAGTTTGCATGTTCTCCCTGTGCTTGCGTGGGTTTCCTCCAGGTACTCTGGTTTTTTTCCACAGTCCAAAAACATGCACAGTAGGCTGACTGGTTCCAAATCGCCCTTAAGTGCGAGTGTGAATGGTGTGTGTGTGAATGGCCTGGCGAGATGTTCAGGGTGCACCCCGCCCTCACCCAGAGTCGGCTGAGGCGGGAGCCAGCCCCCCTGCGACCCTAATTAGGATTAAGCAGCTTAAAATGAATTAATGTAAAATAAGACAAGGGGTGTGGTGTAAAGTTGTATTAAAATTTAACCAATAAGATTTTACCAAAATGCCACTGAACTGATCTGGAAATGAGCGAAATCCATACTGATCAATGGAGGACCCAACGCCAGAGGATTTCTCTTCATACACGTGCACCTGTTTTAGCTGATAATCATCCCAAAATCACTAGGAATCCATCATGGAATCAGTTGATCAGGGACTAATGCTAAGAGTAAGTTTAATAATAAAAACCGTAAATAAAAAGAGATATTCAAGTGTTCCTCGACGGTTGTTTGAGTAGTCAAGGGGACAAGTCACGGGGTATCATACTTACTTTCTTACTGTGAACATGTTCAAAATGTATTTTTTAGCAGGTCAGCAAAACCATACAGAACGTTCAGAGAACACGGCGAACACTCGAGGATAGTTCGAAAATTTAGGGGAGTTTTAGACAACATCACTTTGCCAACATTTACCCGCATTCATAATTAAGAGAATAATTTTGAAAGGGCTTTAAATTTTTGAAATAATTGAAAGGGCTATTTACAATTCTTGTATTTTTAAAAAGATTCAAGGAAAAAGATTTTAAAAATCCTTTCTCAGTATGTGCTGTAAGAGGAATAAAACACTTCAGGGTGTGTTGTTATAGGAAACAAGATCAATTTCAGGGTGAAAGCAGTAACTGATTCATCACATCATCCTGTTGCATCGATCCATTCATCCATTCGTCCAGCCACTCATCCATCCATCCAACCAACCATCCATCCAGTCATCCATCAACCCATCTATCGATCCTCCATTCATCCATCCATCCTCTCATCCATCAGTTCATCCATCTGTTTGTCCACCCACCCATATATTCATCCATTCATCCATCTATCCATCCACCCACCCACCTATCCATTCAACCATTCATCTATCCATCCATCCATCCATCCACTCATCCATCAGTTCATCCATCTGTTTGTCCACCCACCCATATATTCATCCATTCATCCATCTATCCATCCATCCACACACCTATCCATCCAACCATTCATCTATCCATCCATCCATCCATCCATCCATCCAACCAACCATCCATCCAGTCATCCATCAACCCATCTATTGATCCTTCATTTATCCATCCATCCACACACTTATCCATCCAACCATCCATCCATCCATCCATCCATCAACCTATCTATCCATCCACCCACCTATCCATCCATCCATTAATTCAGCCATCCGTTCATCCACCGACCCATCTATCCATACATTCATTCATCTATCCATCCATTTACCCAACTATCCATCCAACCATTTATCTATCCATCCACCCATCCATCAACCCATCTTTCCAACCATCCATCCATCAATTTATCCATCCGTTCATCCACCCACCTATCCATCCAACCATTCATCCAATCATCCATCCATCCATCAACCCATCTATCCAACCATCCATCCAACCATCCAGACATACCGCTTATTCGTCCGGTTCGCAGGGGAACCTGAAGCCAATCCCATCTGACTTCAGGTGAGAAGCGGGAACACGCTGAACAGCTCGCCAGTCTAATGCAGGACTTAACACGCCATCAGAACAGCCAAAATGGAGAAGCTTCTTAATTTTCTGATTGCTTTCATTCTTGACTCTTCGACCCCGCTCCTTCACACAATCAGCCTTGGTGCGCTTCACTTTTCAGGCATTAACCCTGACGGATCGACATGTCAGAGCGATGAGACGGCTGAGCGACACAGGATCTGAAGGGAGCGTCGGAGCGTAGATGCGATTCAGAGACTCAGGACGCAGTGAACTATGTTTTAATGCCCTGGCCCAGACACAGGAAGTCCAAGGGAATGACTGCATTAAAAAAAGAAGTGTGTGCTCATGGTTTTGGGACGCCTGAAGGCCCAAATATGCCGAAGACAATTAAAGGACCACCTACATGACAAGGACAGCAGGGACAGAGCGCTTATGTAACTTGTTAGCAGCGTGTTTTTCTGAAAGCATGCCGAGGATGTATAAGAGTAGCAATTCAGTCCCATGTTTTCATCCACATTTCAGTCTTTTATACCTCCGTGCACCATTTAACAAGCTCAAGAAAGAATTCCAGAGTAACGTCCTTGATACAAACAGCTTGAGTACAGACTTTTATTTAATCGAGTGAAATAAAGACTCTCTACTAACCGCACGCAAGGCTCTCCGTCTCTTTCACTACCACCTCCGTGCAGCCAAGGTCGCCAAAAAGGTCCTGTAGCAGCAGGACAGTCTAAAAATTTCAAAAGCCAACCCCATGAAAGCCCACCTATTCTGAGTTAGAGCTCAATAATTCATCACATCTTCTGGGCGACCTCGGGACTGGCCTTTACTGTGCGGCGACATGAGAGAGATCAAGGGCATTGAGCCTCAGTCTCTCTTTGTGTCACTGAGAAACGGCGACAACATGAGTCCAGGTTCAAACGCGTCAAAATCAGCAGTCACACTGCGGCGTCGTGTAGTGTATAGACTTCTGAAAGGCTGTTCCTAGCAGTCAGGAATACAAAAATTTAGAATAAAATGTCATTTATTAATCTTTTAATGAAGTTCTGTTTGAATGGTTTATTAAGCCAAACAAAAAAACAATTCTGGTCTTAAAAACTTCAATAACAGTATTTTTCGTCATATTTGGATGTGTGCAGTACATTATATCAGGTCTAAACGTCAAACTCATTTTCACTGAGGGCCACATCACTAAATTTAAAGGTGATGAGGGCCGAATAATCACCGAACATCTATTCTAAAGGGTTTAACAGCGACAAGCTAGCGCGCAAACTTTCTTGAGTCCTGGATATGACTAGCTGTTAACTTGAAATAGGCTTCTGCCAACTAGTGGAAGGATGATGAATTAGGTTTTAAGGTAATGATCGATAAAAAGAATATATGCTAATCAAATTCTTTGAAAGCTCTTGAGGGCCACATAAAATGAGGCGGTGAGGTGGATTTGGCCCACGGGCCTGAGTTTGACACCTATGTCCTAACAGCTTACTCGCGTTTAGTAATGTTCACAAAACTTCATAAAAGGTAAAGAGCAAATGTCAACTAAACAGTAAACTTCTAACAATCACTCGCTCATTTCAAACACAGGGGACTTCCTTATGTACCCTGTGTTTGAAATCTATCACACAACATTTTTAAGAAAATTCCATAAATTTCCATAGCCACGTTCATCAAGATCCCCTACAATGGCGCATCAAGGTCTGTTACGCTCTGTTAAGGTCTGGTAAGGATTGGCGTCAAATCGTAATACAACTTAATAATCGCTGCAAAATCTTTGACAGTCAAAAATCATCACGATTCCACCAGGTCCCCTTTGGATCATCATGATTCGACCCATGACTCGACCCATGACTCATCAAGATGATCTCAAATCGTGGAGATGGTGAACATCGTGGCCCCAGTGTGAACCCAGGGTGAGAGTGAGCAGATTAGAACCGCTCAGGACCGAAGTTTGCGATATGTGTTGAATGTGTTTTCTTCCGACTGACTGCATTTTCAGGAATAGCACATTTCTTGTTTATAAAGAACTAACAAATTATTATTTGAATCCAGTTTGAGAATTGAGGCTCTGCTATATTATATGCTGTACTGTAGAAAAAAAATGTTCCCCCAAAATTACTTTAAAATTCTTTTAAATAAAATAAGAACATTAATAAAAGTGTAAAATTTATATAGACTTCAAAATCAACAAGATGAAATGGAAGTGTTTGGTTGTGGGGGAAGGAATTCTTCTGCGCAAGGCTTTGATGCAATCCAAATACGCAAAACGCACGCTAACAACATTACGGCATGTAATAATTAGCAACCGCTTTCAAATGCAAATATAGTACAGTCACTGTGGGTTGACAGAATAGCACACTGACAACGTGCAATTCCAAGATTTGGCCTTTTTTTTTTTTTCAATCCGGCGCTGGCGTCACTAGCGCTACTACACATGGCGCCTGTGCTGTACAGGGTATTAGCTCGACTTGTGTTGGGCTGCTGCCTGGTTGTGAGGCGGTGCTTTATTTAGCCGGAGAGTACAAGCCAGGGGCACACCAGCTGATAAAGAGATAGTGTTGCTGTTCAGCCGGTCCAAGCTAGCGTAGGCATGAGACACCCAGCAAGAGAGAGAAGGATAGGGATAGGGTGTGCTTATTAAAACAAAAACAGGGCTAAAGGACATGAATCTGAGATCCTGACTGGCCCTTAGGCTCAACCTCATAGCTACGGGCGTGACTTTCGAACGGGAGAACACTAATGAAAAAGTGATGAGAGCCAGGTTTTGTGGTTGGGTTGTTAAAAAATAAATGAGTCTCCTGAGTATCGAACAGGCTGTAGGACAAGACGCATTAAAACGCAATGAGCCGTGATTCTGGATTCACGACACATCCTTAACCAAGCCAGAATAAAACATCAAAACCTGAGGAACTCCGCGGCTTCCGAAACCCTAATTGCTCCGAAGCAAGAACAAAGAGTCTGTCTATCGCATAATGCGCCCCTGATAGCACACGCTGTATGAAAGTCAACTGTCAGGTGAAAAAAACAAAGACTCCACGCCGTGACAGATGAGTACAGATTAGTCACGACTGGTGTGAACGCTACATCCATGGACATGAAGTCCACATTCCCAGGCTCTCACACTCATGTTCAGCATGTGATTGTGCTGTACTGTAGCACACTTCATGGGGAACATGTTACCCAGTGAATCCTACATGAATATTTTAGCACATTGAAATGGAGAGACGTCGGCTACATCGACACCCGAAAAAAGGGAAATGAAAGAAGACAGAGACAGAGTGACAGACGCACACAGACAGAGAGAGAGAGGGAGAGAGAGAGACATGACTATCCATTACTGACCTGACTCTGTTGCTAAGCAACTCCAGTTGCCAGAGAGTATGGCAGAGATGCTGATGATCGTAGAAGGGATTCGTGACTCGTGATGGGGGGTGGGGGGATTTGACCGGGGGAAAGAAGCTGTACTGAGCTTTATTTAGTAACACAAGGAGCTCTTGGGACTTCTGGGTGGGGATAATTATAGTAGAGACATCACCTTCGAAAGCACAGGCTTTTACAGTACCGCTGAGAGCCGCCGTAATGTAAAAGGATAATAATCTGAAGATATCACACAGCGCACAAAGCCCACAAATCGACCTGCTGCACATGTGCGGCATCAATTTGCAGCAATTACCATGAAATGTTCTTGTTCTATGGGTTGTTCTTGTTGGTTTAATTCGTTAACGTAAGGCTGGGGAATATTGATTTAAAAGAACTTGTGAGAGGCTGATAAATTACGCCACATCTACAATAGCACACTGATTGATTTCACTGTAGGGCGGCATGGGATTGTAGTGGTTTGCACGTCCGCCTCACAGCAAGATGCTCCCAGGTTTGAGGAGAAGGCGATTCTATGTGCAGGTTGCATGTTCTCCCAGTGCTTGCGTGGGTTTTCTCCGGGTACTCTGGTTTCCACCCACAGTCCAAAGACATAAACTTTAGGCTAACTGGCTGTTCCAAATTGCCCCTAGGTTTGAGTGTGAATGGTTGGGTGTACATGTGTTGACCCTGCAATGGACTGGCAAAATATTCAGGGTGTACCTCGCCTTCGGCTAGAGATGAAATAGGCTCCAGCCTCCCTGGGACCCTTATAGGATTAAGCAGTTTGGCGGTTAAATAAATGAAGGAATGTTACTGATAGACTGCATGCAGAATAGTTTTTAGACAGATTTTTTTTTAAATCATTAGCAGCAGATTATTAATCTCATACTTTTCACAATGTTCTTAAATAGGATTTATGACAGCACCATCAGTCCTCTCCAAATGTTATTTGCCTGACCATTTTATCCTACTAGGGTCAGGAAGGGCTGAAGCCTATCTCAGCCAACTCAGGCCAAAAGCAGGGTGCACTCTGGAAAGCTAAACAAAAACACCATGTGTATCGAAAACATTAGAAACATGTGAAGTGACAGGTGCTTCTTGTTGCCCGGGGGTGCCCTGTTATGTTGTTTGTTAGTGTGAATAACTTATTTATTCGAATTATTTTCTCCTTTCTGATTGGTGAAAAGGCCCCAGAAAATTCTTTTATTCTCCTAAAAGCTGATTTGTCCATCACTGATACAGACTGCTGAAGCCCTGTGGCCCTTAACTGTAAACATCACTGATTGTTTCAAAATTTATGCTGTTGTAAGCATGGATGTAAAGATAGAGCACTACAAAAGAGTAAATATTGAGAAAACGAAATAAGTTTTACAGCTCATGGCCACAGTGCTTCTCGAACGAGATCTCTAATCATTATTGTTGATGGAGCTCATGATGGAAGTCTACAGGAACATTCAGACTTCCAATTATCAGAGCAGCGCATCCGATCTAACTGCCAGAAACTTCACCATGCAGCAAGACAGAACCCCAATACACACTGGCAGCACAACAAACTGACCTAAACCAGGTGAAACCGGTGGAGGAGTTTACACTGGCATGTCAATAAACTGATGGAGACCAGATTTGAGATGGGTGGGCTAAAACAGGAAAAAACTACATCCTGTTAGCAGAGAACAGGAATCCGAGGGTACCGTGGGCACAGACTTACCAGTATGATGTGTCATTTCCAAAAAAAAAATGGCATCCCTAGCATAGTATTACTCATTTCTTCATTCTTTCATTCCTTTATTTGCTGGACCTCCTAATTCTACTAGGTTCATAGGGATGCTGGAGCCTACCTCAGCCAGCACTGGGTGAAAGTGAGGTATACCCTGAACAGCTTGCTAGTCCAACGCAGGGCCAACACACACACAACCAAGGTGCAACACACAGCACACAGCAAGGGGCAATTTGGAATTAGCTTTATGTGGATGCCTTTTTTTCTGTGGGAGGAAACCAAAGTTCCCCAGAGGAAACCCAGGAAAGTATGGGGAGAAGATGCAAACTTTACACAGAAATGCTCTCTCCGAGCCCGGGACTCGAACGCAGGACCTCTGTGATGTGAGGCGAACATGCTAACCACTACGCCACCACACAATGATTCTAATGATTTCAAATGTAAAAATTAATTAATTTATTTTTGATGTTATGTAAATAAAAAAAAACACACACGCATTCAATTTAAAAAAACAAACAGATAAATAAAATAAGTTGTGAATGATTATATTCATCTAGTATGATTACTGTGAGGTCAATAAAACCATACATAAAACATTACAAAAAAAAGCTTAAGTGTATTTGCCTATAATAGAAATAAATAATAGGAATAATAATAATAATAAGGCGGCACGGTGGCGCAGTGGTTAGCATGTCTGCCTCACAGCAAGAAGCCCTGTGCTCGATTCCTGGGCTCCGGGCGTTTCTGTGTGGAGTTTGTGGTGTTCTCCCCATGCATGCATTGGTTTCCTCCAGGTACTCCGGTTTCCTTCCATAGTCCAAAAACACAGTAGGCTAATTAGCTGTTCCAAATCGCCCCTAAGTGTGAGTGTCAATGGTTGTGTGTGTTGGCCCTGAGATGGCCTGGCGAGCTGTCCAGAGTGCACAGGGTTCCCTGACATGGGCGCCAGCCTCCCCGTGACCCAAATTAGGATTATGCTGCTTAGAAAATGAGTTAATGAATGATTGAATGAATAACCATAATACTGTGGTGAAGATAACGATGATGAAGTTGCGTAGGAGTCCTATACAATAGCGATTTAATCCAATACAGCTATAGAACATTCTATATTTTGCCCATTCTAATTATAGATATTAATTGCTAATCCCAGGCTGATGAAAATCCTCCAAGGCTAAAGTGTCTGATTGTGTCGTGTGAAAGAACGGCTGTGAGTGGGCGTCTTGATATTTCGGTGCCTTCTTAAACGCCAGCAGGCGTAAAAATACCCAGCTGCTTTTGTCTCTACAAAGCCTTTTTGTGCTGTTTGGTGCTGGCTTTCTCCATCTCTTGCTCCTCCTTCTCCTCCTCCTCCTCGCCTGTTTGCGTTGAGCATGGCAATGTTTAATACATGGAGTTATTTTTAGCTCATCTTGGAGAAAGATGGAGAAGCCCAAGATCAGCTGATGACAGAAGGCCGCCCCAGGAGGAGCTTAAGGATCTGCAGGAACGCCAAGTCAAGGTTGGGTAGGTTTGCTTGGAGTAAAACAGGATTGGACAATCCTGAGTAGGTGGGATGCCAGTGTTTTTGCCTGCCCTGGGTAGCAACAGCTTCCGTGACGTGGAGGATTGATCAGCCTTCCTGTTGAAGGCTTTTTTTTTTCCTCGCCTCGCGACGCAGTGCGCTAAATATAGGCACCGAAAGGGATCCCCCCTCTCTCCCGGCCCATCCCACACTCTGGCGCAGTGTTCCACAATTAAACTGCTGATCTGCAAAATCAGAGTGAGAGAACCCATCCATACGATGCGCAGAACAAAAAAGCAGGGCTGCTGGAAAGCGATATTGATTGAGCTTTAAATAGCCTGGCGTGCACTGTTGCTATTTTAAAAGCAGAGAAAAGCAAATTGTGCTGTGTATCAGCACTATAAAGAGATACAAGGAGATAACAAGCCAGGATGGAAGGAGCAGAACCAAAGCATCGCAGTTAAACAAGCAAAAAAGGAAAATTATTGACACCCTTTGAAGACTATATACATATGCTGAATGTATATACACAAAGCAAGGCCAAAAAAAAAAAGCTGCACACTCTAATATTCTCATGGAGTGCATTTAGCCTTGATCATAGCATGTAATCTAAATGGCATTGTTGCTCCAGTTTGTCAGGTCGAGGCTCAGCAACATTAACTCATAACCTTCTGGGTGGTTCCAGAGCCCAAGCTTGTGTTGAGGCGAGCCCAACTATATCTAGTCGGTATCTCTCACGCACCAGCTCAGGCTCCTTCCCCGCCAGGGAGGTGACATTCCATGTCCCAAGAGCCAGAGTCAGTAGCCGAGGATCGGTCCGGCAGAACCCACGCCTTCGGCTGCTACCCGGCTAACATTACACCCGACCCCTATTGGCCCTCCCACAGGTGGTGGGTCCATGGGAGGGTGGAATGCACCCTCTGGGTCTTGCACCAAGTGGAGGAGTCCAAGTATCTCGGGGTCTTGTTCACGAGTGATGGAAGGATGGAGCGGGAAAACCCCGGAGTCGACCCAGAACATGCTGGAGGGACTACGTTTCTAAGCTGGTCTGGGAACGCCTCGGCGTCCCCCCGGAAGAGCTGGAGGAAGTGGATGGGGAGAGGGACATCGACCTCACTGCTTAGGCTTCTGCACATCATCATTATCATCATCATCATCATCTTCTTCTTCCACTTGATCCGGGGTGGGGTCGCGGGGTGGCAGCCTGAGCAGTGAAGTCTAGACGTCCCTCTCCTCAGCCACTTCCTCCAGCTTTTCCGGTGGGACACCGAGGCCTTCCCAGACCAGCCGAGAGACGTAGTCCCTCCAGCGTGTTCTGGGTCGACCCCGGGGTCTCCTCCCGGTTGAACATGTGCAAAACATCACACCAGGAAGGCGTTCTGGAGGCATTCTAATCAGATGCCCGAGCCACCTCAACTGGCTCCTCTCAATGCGAAGGAGCAGCGGTTCTACTCCGAGCTCCTCACCCTACCTCTGAGAAAGGGCCCCGCCACCCTGCGAAGGATGCTCATTTCAGTCGCCTATATCCATGATCTATTTCTTTCTGTCCCTACCCAAAGCTTGTGACCATAGGTGAAGATAGGAACATAGATCAACTGGTAAATCGAAAGATTTGCCTCTTCGCCACGATGAACCGGTACAAGCTCCATCTTACAGCAGAGGCTGCACCAATCCGCTGTAGGAACATTTTGCAAAAGAAATCACATGACACTCTGTATATGTAACATCCATGATTCCGCCCCTTTAATCCTTGCTTTTAGGATGTTCAAATGTTTCCTAGTTCCAGGTTTCTAGTGGATATCATATCTGCCTCATAGCAAGAAGGCCCTGGATTTGAGTCCAGAGCTCGCATGCTCTCCCCTCCTGTGGGGGTTTCCTCCGGGGACTCCGGTTTCTTCTCGCAGCCCAAAGACATACACATTAGGCTAATTGACTGTTCCAAACTGCCAAAAAACTGTGAGTGTGAATGGGTGTGTGTTGGACTAGTCTTCATCAAGAATCAGCTATGATAGGCTCCATCCTCCACATGACCATAGTAGGATAACTCAGCAAATGAATGAATGTATAAATGGTTTTGATTATAGATCCCATCCATTCTATTTTGTTTACCCTGCCCTTTCTGGGATTTGATCTAAATTTAGTCTTGATCCTGCGTTCCGTCTCACCATAGACTAAAACATGGCGGTATGGTGACATAGTGGTTAACATGTCCGCCTCACAGCAAGAAGGTCCTGGGTTTGATTCCCGGACTCGGACATTTCTGTGTGGAGTGGGAATGGTTCTCCGTGTTTGTGTGGGGTTTCATCCAGGTACTCCGGTTTCCTCCCACAGTCCAAAAACATGCACGGTAGGCTAACTGTCAAGTGCTAGCTGGCACCCCCTAGGTGTGATTGGTTGTGTGTTTGAGTGTGTTGCCCTGGGATGGTCTGGTGAGCTGTTAAGGGTGTGCCCCATCTTCGCCCCATGTCGGCTGAAATAGACACCAGCCTCCCCGCGACCCTAGTAAGATTAATCGGTTCAGCATGTGAGTGAGTGAGTGGTATGTAATAACTCTAATTATATGAGAGCTGCATTTTGAGTTGTTGTTGTTGTTTTCCATCACTTTGTTGTTATGGATGCAGCATGGGTTTTTAATGTAATTCAGTTTGATACCATCCTTATTGCCAGTAATTCCAGTGCATATCTATCCATACAACGAGATCAAGCTGCAGAGTTTACGGAGGTGTACCATGGCATATGTTATACAACACCATGAGCTCCTTCCCAAACTCTACTGCATAAACTGAACAGATTGAAGGCGGGCTGCACTGCATGTTCCAGTCTTTTACAAAAGGCAAAGGATCGTACTGTTCCATCCTTCAAAGAAGAAAAAAAAATACCAGGAAATACACAAGGCCATGTCCCCTTTACAAGTAAAACAGAGCAGCTAGAAAAGTCATCCTCATAATAAATGAAGTGTCATTGAACATCATGCACGACCGCAATCAGCCCTCAGGGACATGTCTTATTATTATATTAATATATAAATATCCCGCATAATACACTTTGCTCTCAATATAATATGCAGCTTTATTTAAAGGGAGGCGATCATATTCGCTGCTCTTTCAACAGACAGCAATATTTCACATCAATATTAATATGCAGGTATAATTTCTTAATAAATGATGTAGAGGTAGCCATTTTAATGCGAGATCATGATGAAGCGTGACCCAAACACAGTTCATGCACCGATAACAATAAAATGGCGATTCTTTTTTTAGCTATATTCAAGTCAAATACACAGTTATCACTTAATGGATCCTCAAAGGAAAGAAGATACAATTGGATATATGTTCGAGACAGAATGGCCAGCTGATATCGTGAGGGGAAGGGTGGACGATGCGAGGAAACGACGAGCAACAGGCCAAGTACCGAACAGGCGGACCCTCGAACCCGGAGAGACAGAAAAAGAAAGATTGGTGCGATTGTGACAACCAAGAGATTTGGCCAATGCTGAACGAGAACTTCCTGGTTTCGAAGTTCCCGGTAACGCAGTTCATCTTCAGACCGGAATCCACTGCGTCATTAATCACAAGGATTTGCATGCTGCTCTCCAGATGAAAACGCTCCTGAAAATGCTCCTGCACCTGAGTCAAACTGGACCAACAGGTCAGAGAGTCACTTGTAATCTTCTCCCCTGGTGAGCAGGGTAAGTGATTTATGAAAATGGAAATATACACTTACAGTACATTAGCATTGCACTAGCAATCATAAAACAAACTAGCCCTCAAACGCTATCATTCCAGCTGATTCATGAGCCCGGTGACCATCTCAACCGACTTTGGGCGAGGGCGGGGTACATCCTGGACAGCTCGCCAGGCCAATCACAAGGCCAACACTCACACAACCATTCACACTCACACTCACACCTGAGCGATTTGGAACCACCAGTTAGCTTACTGTACATGTTTTTGGACTGTCGGAGGGAACCAGAGTACCCAGAGGAAACCCACTCAAGAACAGGCAGGGAGAACATGCAAACTCCAGCCAGAAATGGCCGAGCCCGAGAATCAAACCTGGGACCTTCTTGCTGTGGGGCGAACGTGCTAACCAGTGCGCTGCCGTGCTGCCCACCTTTTTTTTTTTATCTGATATACTGTATAAATCCCACATGGGAAAAATGTGTATGTGTGTGATGGAGGCAGTGCTTGGTGGGTGACTAAATTAGAGGCAAAAATACAAAAGTTGCCCAATGCATCATGGGTGCGGAGTAGGAAGTAGGTGATACATGTATATATATATATATATATATATATACTCTTATGGCTGACTGGTGTATGTTCATCAGAATACAAAGCATTTAAAACAGAATCTAAGCAAAACAAAAACCATAACGTCCTTTACAATCACATCCTTTATCCTTGTTTCTTAAGTCTGACATAAAAAAACAATGTGAAGACAACTTGTATCCAACCTCCTGATGTTTTCAGACACAGTTGAACAGCACCTGTGTTTTTCCACAGCTTGTAGCACACTCACACACTCACACACTGCACACTAGACTCCACTTACACAGCAGGTCTGAGCTGGATGACTCACATTAGGGTCTTTCCCCATTCCTCTGCCTCTGCCTGATAACTCACTCTGACATAACACTGGAGCGTGACACATTACGCCAACGATTTTAGCCGTCCACTGTTACAAACACATGAAAAAATCACCATTCGGGTTTAGGTAGTTAAAGGGGCTCCGTCTCATTGTAGGACACAGTGGTGAAGTGGTTACCACGTGTGCCTCCCAGCAAGAAGTTCCTGGGTTTCGAGTCCTGGGCTCAGTGACGGCATTTCTGTGTGGAGGTTGCATGCTCTCCCCATGCTTGTGGGTTTCCTCTGGGTACTCTGGTTTCCTCCCAAAATTCAGAGACGTGCACATTAGGCTAACTGGCTGTTCCAAAGTGCCTCTAGGTGTGAGTGTGAATGTAAATGGTTGTGTGTGTGTGCTGCCCATGTGATGTCCCAGAGTCGGGTGTAGCAGCTGTAACAAACACTTGCTCACTCACTCACTCACTCACTCACTCACTAAGTTGCCAAACCGCTTAATCCTACCAGGGTCGCGGGAAGGATGGTGCCTATCTCAGCCGACACGGAGCAAGAGTGGGTTACACCAGGAGGGCAACACACACAACCACTCACACTCACCCCTACAGGCACCTCCAAACAGTCAGATAGCCTTAGTGAGTGACAGGGGAGCGTATGCCATCCCTCCCTCCCGTGAGAGCTCGGCCAATCCCGGTTGTGGATGTCTGCGGCATCAATCTGGATTCAAACTTGTGATTTTCTGGATAATAGTCATGCACCTTGTGGATATGTCGCTCGGGAGCGCAGGGGCAGTTTGGACTTTGGACTGTAGGAGAAAGCCGGAGTACCCGGAGGAAACCCACACAAGCACAGGGAGAACATGTACACTCCACACAGAAACACCCGAGCCCGGGACCTCCTTGCTTTGAGGCGGACGTGCTAACCACAACGTCACCATGGTGCCCACTCACTTGTAGTAGTTTCTCGTTAAATCCTGTCAGTAAATATTTTTGTATTAGACACATTTTTATTATATTTCTGTTATGTGTTACGGAGCGTGTTTATAAATAAAGCTCTGTAATCGCTATCCCCCTTCATCCTGACCGCCTATCAGACAGACGCCGTTCCCCATCTTAATATCTTAATATCTATTCTGAGACTGTTTATAACACCATGTGCTATATTTGTGCTCTGGTGTTCCATGACATGGGACCTGTGACGTAGCTTCACGTTGCAGTTTACTGTCACGACGTGTGTTTGTGCTTCAGACTGGCTGAAACCTGGAGTGCTTTACCCTCACAGCATCATTCCTCATTCAGGAACAAACCCGCCTGAGCCGCTCTGCGCTGCCCTGCTCTGAAATGATCGCTAGCACGTCAGTTGTGTAAGCTGCACCAGAGCCGGCTCTTTATGTAAGTTGTAAGTGTGTGTGTGTGTGTGTGTGTGTGTGTGAGAGAGAGAGAGAGAGAGAGAGAGGCTTGTATGGATCACAGCAGGCCTGTGGTGAGCCCCGACAGGGAATAAGCTCCAGTTGCACCTGTGATAACATGACACAGAGTAAACCCCTGACCCTAAATTCCAAAACAGAAAGGTTTTACGTTTGCTTATCACATGATTGTGGAGGTAAACAGGCAGAGATCCACTTCCCAGGATTTAAAATTTTGATTGATTTTGATTAAATTTCCTTCCATTTTCTTCCTAATATGGCCTTGTAGTGCAAACACAGCCAATCTTCCAGTCAATCATGGAGTCCAGTGGCTCACGCTGCATTACCAAAAAACCCATATCACTCATTTGCTAAACTGTTTACTCCTATTAGGGTCGTAGGGAGGCTGGAGCCTATCGCAACCGACTCTGGGTAAGGCGGGTACACCCTGAACAGTTTACCAGACCACACACAATTATCCACACAGCCAATTAGCCTAATGTGCATGTATTTGGATTGTCGAAGGAAACCAGAGTACCTGGAGGAAGCCCATACAAGTAGAACATGCAAACTCCAAACAGAAACGCCCTCGCCGAGCTGTAAGGTGGACGTGCTCACCACTTTTATCAGCTTTTTATTGTCTGACACATAAAAAGATGCTAGAAAGTTTTCTAAACATTAAAAAAAAATCTTCAGGCTGATTTAAAAGCTCATTCTTTACAAAAATACAAGTATTTCAAGTAAATTAAAAAAAAAACATTTAAAAATAGCACGCTGTTACTTTTACCCAGAGGAGAAATTGTAGCCTGGTGAGTTTCCAGCACTTTAACGACAGCACCTCTGCGTGTAATCTTTAAATAGTAATCCTGTTACCTTACAGTTCTGGCGTATTAGCATTACTGTTATGCATTAATGCTAACATGATGAGAAAAACACAAAGGTGTCAGCCTGAAAGCTTAGGAAAGGTAAGTGCTACAGGGCTAAAAGAGCATGCCTATTGAGTCTGTCTGCTAAGTGAGTATGTTTAACACTTCCAGGAAGGGAAACGCTGCGCTGTTCTTTATAAGCGACGAAGGTGTGAAATGCTCATGGTGTGGATCCAGGAAATGTCTCCCTCATGGCATCGCGCAATTCCAAGGTGTGAAGCTGCAAGTGGGTCTTATGTGAGATGGCGTGAGTGTTAAAGTGATCAAATTTACAAGATTGGCTCCTCTGCTCGGGCAAGACATCCCTGCTTTCATTCTCTCTTTCTTTCTTTCTCTCTTTCTTTCTTTCTTTCTTTCTGAGTTCTTCTTTTATTTTGCATAGAAGCTACAAGGCTAATGTAGCTAACGGATCATGAAAGTTTAGACAAGTAGATGAAGCAGAAAAACAGTTGAATGTATTATTCATTATTCATTCATTCGTTTTCTTCATCCTAATTAGGGTCGCAGAGAGGCTGGTGCCCTTTCTCGGCCGACTCTGGGCGAGGACGGGGTACACCCTGGACAGCTGGCCAGGCCATTGCAGGACCAACACACATACAAACTTTCACAATCACTCTCACATCTAGGGGCGAGTTGGAACAGACAGTTAGCCTACTGCGAATGTTTTTGGACTGTGAGAGGAAACCGGAGTACCCAGAGGAAACCCACACAAGCACAGGGAGAACATGCAAACTTCACAAAAATGAGCCCGGGACTCGTACCCAGGACCTTCTTGCTGTGTGGCGGACTTGCAAGCCACTGCGCCACCGTGCAGCTAATATTTATAATATACAATAATTTTTGTTCATTTTACAGGTGCTAATATTTTAAGTTTGTATTATATTATTTGCACAATAATGTCATCTATTCAGTGATTCAGTGATATCAACCAAGCATGAGATGAATGATTATTACAATAATTTAAATTCAATGTTTAATAATGTTCAAACATCTCGAAACAAGCTTGCTACACTTATCACTTATGTTATAGCAGCTATAAACATATCTTTCCGTCCCAGAGCTCAGAGCTGAGTGTAAAATGATATGGTAGATTGGTTCGGTACGGAAGTGTCTGTCTGACTCTTCATGTCCGGGACGAGCCATAAAGGTCAAGCTGACTGCATCAAACACCCATGAGGTGAGCACAGTACATTCTCCCACAAGCCTCCATTCTGTTTAGCTCTGCATCTTTTTTTTTACTCATGCTGACTGAAACTCAGTTGTCTCGGGCTATTTTTAGCCCCGGGGTAACACTGACAGTGCAAAGGTTCAGTACTTTATTAAGGTGGACATTCACACAATTAAGGACGAATCAGATGACAAAGGTCAGTTCACTTAGAAAAAATGTGAAAAATTTGGGCTTTGACATTCGAAATAATTACTTAAATATATACAATAAAAGCCCTAAATGAAAAATGTAAATAGGTTGCTGAACAGTAAATTATGTGTTAAAATGTCTAAAGATGAATGATTTACTCTTCTCTCCTTACTGATATGTTTGATTATATAAAAGTCATTGTACGGTTTTAAGCGTGCACTTAAATAATTGCTGTTTAATGAATTGTGACAGACCCAAATTATATATTACATTATCCACAATCTATCACTACTCTGGTTACAATGTAAAATGTTTGAAAAGTGAAGTAATGTAGTGAAGTTTACTTTAAAGAGGTACTGCAGGCTTAAATGTCTAATAAAGATCTACATAATTTGTATTTTGTGGCTTCACCCAAATGGGGATGGGTTCCCTCCTGAGCCTGGTTCCTCTCAAGGTTT
>JAOUQZ010000001.1:14272744-14283175 GCA_028564935.1 Neosilurus hyrtlii
TAGTATTGCGAAGAGCATATACAGTAAAAATGTGAAACATACGTATTCAGTGTCGTGTACTCACTTACTCCCCTAACCACAGCAATATGCAGCTTTACTGTAGTTTTCAAACGGCTGTACAAGTAGCCCTTCAGGTAGTGTCAGCAAGTTCGGACCTTTTTTTTGCATTGGAAAACACTGAGAGAATAAACTGAAAAATAATGAAAACATGACAAAGCCAATTGACTATCTTGTTCATAAACTATGGTGTCAAGACTTCTTATTTTGATCACACTGGCAGTTTCATTGACATGAATACTTGCTTTTGAGCAATGGACTCTCCATTTTGAGCATGTGACGTGGTTTTGCAGGTCAATTTGCAGGTTAATTGTTTTGAGAAATGCACTAACTGCTGTGCAAATGTAAATAGTGATGTGAGAAATGCACCAAAGCGACTGAGAAAAACTGTATTTTAGAGAAAGGAGAATTCCAGCTATGAAATGAAATTTCATTTTTTCAACAGTCCAACGAGGTTAAAATGTAGATTATCATACTGCATTTTAAAATGGTGGCACTTCTTTGCCTCACTTAGTTTGTACTTTGTTAGCCAACTAAATACTCTTGTTTCAGTTTGTTTTTTATTTCCTGTACCTCTTGGCAGTCTACAATAAACTCCTCATGTAGCGTTCGCATCCTCCCCACAAGCATTCTTGACAGGTGGCTTCCAGTTTGTTTCCATTCCCATGGAAGCTATTCAAAATCATAACTCCTAACCGCTAATTTTCAGGGTGATTCACTTCAGTCCATTTTTTTGCCTGCACACCGACCAATCAGATTGCACGAACTGTCTGCGCCATATAGTAAAGTACTTTATTTTTCAAGACTGTATTCAGGATCCTGGTATTCCATCAAACCGCATTCTACTCCACAGTCTTGTTGACTTTCAGACTGTTCTGATGTTCAGTAAATCCTCACCTGTCCTGCCGGTGCTTGGTGGCCAGAGCACGGTGCAGTTCCTCAATGATGCAGGTAGGGGGCAGCAGTGGATGCATGTTGCTCAGGTATGGGGAGCCTGTAGGGGTGGATATGCGGCCCCTCAACGTGTCTTTAGGAAGAGTGAAGTTCCGGGGAAGGGTGGCTGGAGCCGGACGTGTTTGATGTGTCGGGTGTGAACCTGTATAGTGGGAACATTGAGTTTATGTGTCATGATGTGGCAGAAAAACCGAGCACAAGAACCTCGAGAAGTGGCAAAGAAGTGACATCAGGTTTGTTCCCGTAACTAGCCCTGTGCTCTTTACATGTCAACGTCCAAGTTTATGTCCCATCCCTATAATTTCAGTGAAGCATCTCCACTGCTACAACTACATCATGGACTACAGTTTAGCGTCTGACATTAGCAACAGATTTAACATTGGAACTAAACGTCTACATTGGATTTCATGTCTTTTATTTGAGTTATTAGTTATGTGGTACTGACTATCCAGACTCCCCAATCTGGGCAGGAGCTTTGCAGACACTCTGGGAGGAGGAGTGCGCACTTCTCTAAGTGCCGGTGCTGCTTTCAACTCCTCCACACTACGGACAACCTCAGCAACAGGAACGATATCGTTGGTGGATGGTTCGGGATGGACCGCTTCCTCGTCCTCCTCCTCCTCCTCTTCTTCCTCTTCATCTTCCTCATTGTGGCTGTTCTCCTCTGCAGTCTCAGTGTATTCTGTGGTGTCTTGTACTGTCAACAGATACAAGGACTGATTTCAGGACTTTGTCACCATCTAGTGGGAAATGTTACACTCGTATCCTTGCTGCGCACAAAATCTCAATAATAAGTGATTTTCTCGACTTTCAATGGAAAGTGGAATTGAATGGAAAGACACAATATAGAAGGCATATACAGGTGACCATAAAATCTTTAAAGTCATTTTAAGTTGTGACCTTTCCTGTATGAACCATGGAAGACTAATTTTACCTGTGGAAGGATTGTCATCGTCTGACCCCAAGTCCTCAGTGTTGCTGGCCAGTGGCGCCATGGCCTCTTCTTCTCTCTCATCGCAGTCCGAGTATTCCTGAGTCGGCATCTCTGGTTCCTCTGAGTTACCCCCACATGCCAGGCCAGAACCTAAAATACAGCAACAGAGAGTAATTCTTACACTGTTGTGTCTTGGTCAACAAAACAACCATTCATTCGTTTTAAAAAAAGATTGGATTAAATTGAATTGAATTGAATTACAAAAAGATTGAATTGTTAGCAAGGTAGAAAACTTTAGGATATATCTTATACTGGGGTCCATGTCTGTGTTCCCCAGTACCTATGTTCCATAGTGCCTATGCTCTATTGTTGTAGCTTACTTCTATAAAGCACACAATACAATGGAAGATCCATTAATAATCCAGACCACTGTTGGGCCCTTGAGCAAAGCCCTTATCCCTCATTTCAGTTGTATTAAAAATAATAAACAAACAAACAAACAAACAAACAAATAAATAAATACATACATACCCAAGCAAGCAAACAAATGAATAAATAAATAGATAGGTAAATAAATAAATAAATAAAGTCAGTCACTCTGGATAAGGGCGTCTGCCAAATGGGGAACATCAGGTCTGGGAAATATCGGGACCGGGAAACATCAGTTCTTGGGAACATCGGGTCTAGGGGACATAGGGACTGGGGAACGTAGTGACTGGGGAACACAGGGTCTGGGGAACATCGGGTCTGGGTAACATAGGGACTAGGGAACTTAAGGACTGGGGAACATCGGGTCTGGGGAACATCGGGTCTGGGTAATTTTTGGGACTGGGGAACATTGGGTCTGGGGAACATCGCGACTGGGAAACATAGGAACTGGGGAACATCGGGTCTGGGGAACATCGGGTCTGGGGAACATCGGGACTGGGGGACATAGGGACTGGGGAACGTAGTGACTGGGGAACATGGGGTCTGATCCCCTTATACTGTGTAAACAAGGAGCCTGAGACTGCTAGTAAACTAGCTAACATCAGCATAACTGTTGTTAGCAGTTAGCAGTTACTAGATTAACCAGTTAGGCAAAATATTATATATCATATTCTATATTTACATAAAAGTTGCTAACAGGTTTGCTAACATGTTGTGGTAACCAGTAGTCATGGTTACTAGCAAATTAACATATAGAGACTAACAGTATGTGCTATAGTGTCTTGGTGGCTTAAACATCCCACCCACCCATACCTCATCCACCCAACATTACTCACTTACTCATTTGCAGAAACACTTAATTATACTATTGGAGCCTATCTCAGCCGACACTGGGGTACACCCTGAACAGCTCGCCAGACCATCACAGAGCAACACACACGCAACCTTTTACACGTACATCCATTAGCCAAATGTGCATGTCTTTTTACTGTGAGAAGAAACCGAAATACCAGGAGGAATTTTTGCATGAATATGAGCAGGGCTACGGGTGTTCCTATTAAAGTGGTAATGATATTTGTTAGTTAGGCAGACATAATCGAAATATCAGGTAGAACTACATCACTGTAACGGGAAGCATTAGATTTAATTTATTTACAAGAATTATTAAAAAAAATTCGGCTGCTGTTTCATTCACCCAGAAACACCAGTGTGGATTCGGTGATAAACGATGCAGCCGAACGCTGCTGCTGCTGTCATCACTCTTTAATAAAGGTGTAATGACTCCCTCGGTGGCTCTACAGCGTGAAACGAGTTGGCTTAGGTTCTCTGTATAACAGCGGAGAGTAATGGATGCGTCTGGAGCTGTGAGGATGAGAAAGCTGTTTCTCACCTGTGCCCGTCTCCGCCATACTCTTCCTCACAGGTTCTTCACGACATTGCCGTGCCGACACTTTCCTTTCCAAGCCTGCAGGGGCAGCACATGCATAGCATGGTGTTACTGTTTTTAAGGATTTTAAAAGACCTCACTCACTGTCAACGTTGAAAAGGTTTCCACCTGATGACAAAGCATTCATGATAAGAGATGAGTGTAACACAGCAATATAAAAGGAATAAGACACTCAGGGATGTGCTGGTATAGGAAAATAATCAGCGACATGGTAGCGGGATGTGGTCTAGTAAACTCACCCATGTCACATCCGCATATTTTCCTATAACAGCACATCCGAACATGGTTTATTATATCTGCCAAAGCAGTTATTTTTTACCATGGGATGTGTGTTTGTTTTGGGGCGCGGCAGACCAAGGGCGGGGCTTTGGACAAGGAAGACCCCATTAGAATTTGGAGATGACCCACATCAAATTCTGGATCCAGGAATTTTTTCAAGGATTCTTTAACACTGCAAGATAGTTGAACATGTAGTATTACAGCAGGCCCAGCAGATGGTGCTGCGTACTTCATTCATTCACTCATTCATTCATTCATCTTCTAAGCCGCTTAATCCTAATTAGGGTCGCGAGGCGGCTGGCGCCCACCTCAGCCGACTCTGGGCGAGGACACCCTGGACAGCTTGCCAGGCCATCACAGGGCCAACACACAGACAGCCAATCACACCTCACACTCACACCTAGGCGCGATTTGGAACAGCCAATTAGCCTAATGTGCATGTTTTTGGACTGTAGGAGGAAACCAGAGTACCTGGAGGAAACCATTGGAAGAACATGCACGAGGAGAACTCCACGCAGAAACGCCTTCTTGCTGTGTTAACCACTACTCCACTGTGCCGCCATGCTGTGTGCTAATTTTTTTATCACGGCAGAGGTTTGTGCCTTCCGAGTGCTCTTATTTCTTTATACCTCAGCTTTTTAAGATGTATTCATGACTATAGTATACTTTTTATCCATTTATAATTACAGTTTATGATGCAGAACATCTGGGAGTCCAGTTCCTGTTATGAATGATGTAATAGCTGGTATAAACCTTTTCAGTAGTATAAAAGGTAGTATATTAAAATAAGGGCTTGTAGGTATTGCATTTTTTACCTATACCACTCTACACACACTACCATGACAGTGTTACTCCTGTACTGATAATGAACCACCGCCTATAAACAAGACTAATAATATTCATATCTGCCCAGACCTTTATGTACATACTGTATATGTACGACCTTTACGGCTGAAGTGCCGTGTGGCAGCCCATTGCTCTGAGTGTGTATGCTCACTTCAGATGTGTTAAACGTACAGCCTAATTTCCTTGGTGGGATTAATAGAGTGTGTACATGTAGTCCCAGCCCTCACCTGCTGAGCTTTGCCTCAACTTCTCATTTTTCTTTTTCCTCCATTTCCAGGGTTTGAAGATTCGCCCCAGGCTGGCCAGCTTGCTGTTCCTGCGAATGGGTGGAGTCCTGACCCCCGTTACCAAGCATCCAGAGTGAAGTGTTCTCGGCTGCTCCATGACATCTACAACAGAGTGTGAGAGAGTGACACAATCAGCAGACGGTGCAGAAATTCTGCTGATCTTCCTCAATGGCAGGAGCACATCATGATCATGAGCTGTAAGCGCTGTCTCAAAAAAAAGGAGGCGTTAATTAAATATCGGGACGCTTGAGTGCGAAATGCTCGATGAGGACAGCACATCTGGGTCTTCTCCCTGAGGAGCGATTTGCTGTAATTTAGCATCAGATGAAACGAGTTCCTCGGTTATATTTCTGTATTTCTGGAGAAGGAAAGCGCACTTAGCACATGGATAGCTTAATGAGGAGGAAAAAAAAATAACTTTAGCCGAATCATTTCTCCCGGAATTTGTAAATCCAGAAGGAGACACAGAGCAGGACATTGAACGCAGTATCACATGACCTCACATACAGGAGTAAAAAACCTTCTTGTCCTTAAATTACCCACAGAAATCAAATCAGCTTTAGCTATGTGCCAGTAATTAGTTATACCAGGGCTTCTTAAGCTTGTAAACAGCATGAACAGGGTAAGCTCCAAGTCTATAGTTGTCGGGAGGCTGGAGCCTATCACAGGCAACACTGGGTAAAGGCGGGGTACACCCTGAACAGCTCACTAGGCCATCGCAGGGCCAGCACACATACAACCATTCAAACTCACGCTCACACCTCGGGGCAATTTGGAACAGACAATTAGCCTACTTTGACTGTTTTTGGACTATGGGAGGAAACCGGAGTACCCTGAGGAAGAATGGGGAGAACCCAGAACCTTCTTCTCTCACCATTAGAAATGAATGGGGAGGTAATGAGTCTTGATAAGCATATATTTGAAAATGAGTGCTGTTTTGGGTTACACAGACTCTCTTTCAAGGGCGGGGACTGGGGAGGTGGGGATACCCAATTAACATTCCTAAACTTCTTGAAATAGAAACTTACACAAACCTAGGGGTGCACATATTTTGCACTGCATAACCAGATTTAAAAATAAAAAACATCTCTCGTGTTTTAAAGCCAAGCTGTATCCCGTCTTCTCTCTCACCTGCTGTCTAGACCGAAGCCTTCCCAGATCAATCCCAAACCTCACATGTCAATCATGAATACCGGCAATTTTCTTGTGAGCCTATAAGACGGATTGGAGACTGCAGGGTGAGCAGCACCACAGGAGACGAGTTAAATGGAGAGCAGTGAAATGAGGAGGGGTGAAACGAAGCTCTTCAGCGCTGCTACTGCACCATGAGGAACGGCAGCTTAGACAGAAATAGTCTCTCCCACGCAGTCTGACTGGGACAGAGAGCTGACGCTTCTGGAACACGGCAGATGAGCTGTGGGCTGCGCCAAGAGTCGACGGTCCTCTGTCTTTGCATATGTCACACCTACTGGCTCATGGAGACAAAAACAACACCTGTTTGGATCTAATGAGAGGCTGGAGTATGACAACAGAAGTTACAAGACATTTAATCAGTGAGAGACTGTGTTATGGAAAGTCCTGATCGTCCAGGAGAAGCATCACTGAAACTCCTAAGCACAAGTGCTAGCATTATTATAAAGATTTAGGAATCCTTACCCTTGTTAAAAAATAGCAGAATTTACGAATATGCATAATTATGCAAATTTGGAACACCCCCAAGCATCCTCCAGCCATTTGTGATCACCTAAAATTGCTAATATTAGCAACACTTGCTAGGATACAAGCTTGTGCTTATCACATCAGTGGAAGTTCCGTGGCAGCTTCCACTGCCATTTTTTATCACTCAAACGAATTCAGTCTGTTGATTCAAATGAAAACTATACCTCAAGTGTTTTTCCAAGACTTGGCTGCCTTAATGCATCCACATGCACAACCTTCATTCATTTTCTTATTCCTTATTAGGGTCAGAGTCTGGCGCCCATCTCTGCCGAATTTGCCAGTCCATATAAAATGAGTTGGTGGGCCGGATTTGGCTCTTGGGCTTTAAGTTTGACACCTGTGCTCAAGAAGAAGCTGCTGCACACATTGTCCTCTGAACCCTAAACTGTAGACCGCACAACAGATTGAATGGCTGCTATACCAACTTACAGCACAGAGAACAAAACCTCTCTTAGATAAACGCATCCAACAATTCGAAAAATATAAAGGAAACTCCCGAGGGTAAGCTCCACAGCTCAAACACCACCGTACACAACTTGCTGGACACTGTTATCCTGCAAAAGACAAAATAATATCTGATCTCCTTCTCTAGTGATGCTGAGATACCAAGAATTGATACCGGAATCAGTCCAGAAGATCTCCCAACAGCGATAATGGACAGGAATTGCTGGCGTGACGTGGTACTAGGAGTGTACGGTAAAGTGAGGTAATGGAAGGGAGCATGATCTTGGGTAGGTGGGTGGAGTTACTCTGGGTGGGGCAGCCTGCATGTGCAATGCACGATTTCTAAGAGCCCTAGGCTGCGTAGGTGCTTCGCTCTGGTAGGTGATTCCTGCGCTGTGTTCAGTGCTTGTCCAATTTAAGGTGACCGATTTCCTTTTATCAACAGTTTCACATATAAGCATAATAACTATGATCTGGCCATTGTAAACGTGATACTAGCATTACTAGGCAATATAAATATGCATTATACAGGATGTAATTATTAGCAGATAACTGTGGTATGAGAGGAATAATCTAATTTCTTATATACCACACAGGAACAACCTGATTGGTTTGCTATCTCAAAAAAATTTTTTCATCATTCTATCCAGACCCACTGGATATGAGCAATCATGTGCTCTGATTGGCTTTTCTACTACTAGGATATCAGATCTTATACCATTAGTAGGATTTTCCACCAAACACAACTTTATCAAGGTGCCGTGAGGAACAGGCATCCAGTCCGCAGAATCCTGGCCTATAAGGACATTTCTGAGTCAAGCTCATGGAATAATCCATCTCACAATTGTGGGATAGTGCCTGAATCAAAACTGGAGACAGAAACGGTCAGTGAAGACTGATGGTCATTGATTCTGAAATCTGAGAAATTCAACAAAATGCCGTCCCCCCCAAAAAAACCCTGAAAAAAAGCTACGCAATGCGGCCTTCAAGAACTTTTTAAAAAACATTCAATGAGTTTCATAAAACGCCATAATGGAGTGCATGTGACCACTGCCACGCTTTTAAATTAAAAAAAACAAACCATAAAAATCTCGGTTCAATTTGCTTCTCTTATGTTCCCATGTGGGTCGGCATGGTGGCGCAGTGATTAGCCCATCCGCCTCACAGCATGAAGGTCCTGGGCTCGAGTCTTGGGCTCGGCGAGGGCGTTTCAGCGTGGAGTTTGCATGCTCTCCTTCGGCTTGTGTGGGTTTCTTCCAGGTGCTCTGGTTTCCTTCAACAGTACAAAAACATGCACATAAAACTAAATGGCTGCTTCAAATTGCCCCTGGGTGCAAGTGTGACTGCAACGGACTGGCAAGCTTTTCAGGGTGTCGGCTGAAATAGGCTCTAGCCTCTCTGTGACCGTAATACGATTAAGTGCTTCAACAAATAAATAGGAAAAAAGGAATGTTCCTGTGAGGTATAGAACACTTAAATGCTTCTTTGCCTCAGGCTTAGGGAATATCGGTCAACCCCAGTCCCTTTTGTACCTAATCATACCTTGATTATAAGGGCATTCGTCACTGTTAGAGGTTGTGGAAGTTGTGGAAGTACTGTTCAGGATTAAGTCTGAATGCAGTGGTCACTGATCTGTAACTCTGTAGCAAGGTTACATTGCCTCCAGCATTCCTCCAGAAAAGGACGGACAATGCATGCATCAGCATTCGCCGTTAAATTTCCAGCATGCGCTCCTATCCAGCACCCGCTTTTCACCTCCCCAGCTACAGCACTTCCAACCAATCCTGTTCAAGCCATCCCAACTAACCCAGACTGACCTACGTTCAACCAGAAAACATGGAAAACATGCTTCACAGAGCACGACTCAACACTGCTAATTGGTTTTTCTGGCATGACTGGAAATGTCATGATCTGAATATGATGATGAATGCACTCATTTCTGATGCTGCGATATTTAAAGTGCATCACGAAACAGAAGCATGTTTGGCGCTACCTTCCCCTAAAGATTGATTGGATTTTATTTGAACTCAGATAAAAACAACGCTCATTTTCCTGATAAACAGTCGACTTTCTCAGACTCAAACGATTAAAAGCCCGCGACTCGAACATACAGTCAAAAGCAAAAAAAATAAAAAAAATCCAGGTCAAGCCTTTTAGCTGCAACAGCCTGGGTCAGAGTGCGGTTGCCATGGCAACCACTTCTGGATGTTACAGAAAAGCCCCTTGGAGGCACAGAAGCATGAGTGCATAAGAAAAATGGGGGGGATGATGGGGGGAGAGTCAGGGGGTTGCTGGGTGGACAGAGAGGCTGTTGCCACGCAGAGTGACAAGGAAGGCCTGTGCAGCCAATCAGACACCAGGAAGTCAGGCATACCTCTATTTTTAATCCGTGCATGGTCAGGGATGTGCAGACGGAAGGAATAGTGCCTTACTATTAGGGGCTTCATATACTCTACATAAAATATTAAAAACACTATTCACATGTGATATTCTGAAATGTTGGTACACATGATTAAAGAAAAATACCCACATCCACACAGAGTTAAATAAGATATGATATTTTATGCTTTAGTTTGTACAGAAATGTGATATATATATATATTCATTCATTCATTTACGGAACCGCTTAATCCTAATTAGGGTCGCGGGGAGGCTGGTGCCCATCTTAGCCGACTTTGGGCGAGGGCAGAGTACACCCTGGACAGCTCACCAGGCCATCGCTGGGCAGAAACACGCTGATGGCTATGCAGTTCTTTTACATGCCTCTGACCACAGACAATGAGACATGGCTGGCCTTTGATAATCCAGTTAGCTGCACTGGGGGCACAGCACTGACAGCAGTGATAGTGGGGCTTGAACCTGCGACTTTGGGATCAATAATCAAGCACCCTACCATCAGTCCACCACTGCCCCATGATATATATATCGAAAATTGACTCAAGACCTTATATAGTCTCTCACCTTATATATATATATATATATATATATATATATATATATATATATATATATATATATATATATATATATATATA
>JAOUQZ010000001.1:14292225-14334265 GCA_028564935.1 Neosilurus hyrtlii
ATTTAACTTCTCCTTATATTTTTATTTCTTACTTTATATTTCATATAAATGTTCTTTATGTGCAATATTGCAGGGACTCTGACTCCAAGAAGTCCAAGGCGTTTCTGTGTGGAGTTTGCATGTTCTCCTTGTGCTTGTGTGGGTTTCCTCCAGGTACTTGGGTTTCCTCCCACAGTCCAAAGACATGCACATTAGGCTAACTGGCTGTTTCAAATTGCCCCTACGTGTGAGTGTGAATGGCTGTGTGGATGTTGCCCTGCAATGGTCTGGCGAGTTGCTCAGGCCGTACCCCCCTTTTCACAGTGTCGGCTGAGATGGACACCAGCTTCCCCGCGACCCTGGTACAATTAAGTGGTTTGGCAAATGAGTGAGTGCTAATGGGGAACAGATTTGTGTGTTTTTGGCCCTAAAAAGGCACACATGATTGTCTTGAGGAACAATAATGAACCCTCTGTGGCATGTAAATGTAGAATGTACTCTGGAGAACAGAAATAAAATCCTACTACAGCTCTCTTACTGCCATATATAATATCACCATGAGAAACAAAATGAAATCATATCATCTGGAAACATGATGTTTATAGTCCTGGTGTACCTTTTAAGCTTTATTCTAAAAGTAATTAGAATTATAGTCAGTCAGTTTGCCGAACTGATTAATCTTACTAGGGTGACGGGGAGGCTGGGGCCTATCTCAGCCAACTCCGGGCCATGGTGGGGTACACCTTGGACAGCTCGCCAGTCCATTGCACGGCCAACACAGACACACACACACACACTCACACACAACCATTCACATAGTAGCAATCTGGAACAGCCAGTTATCCTTATGTGCTTGTTTTAGGACTGTAGGAGGAAACCGGAATACTCAGAGGAAACCCATATATTTATATATATACACAGATAGAACATGCAAACTTCACACATCGAGCCCAGCACTCAACCCCAGGACCTTCTTGCTGCGAGGTGGCCGTGCTGACCACAACCCCTTCGTGCCGTCCTTCCAAATATGTCTTATGTCTTAAATATTTTTATAGCCACATGTACAAGTGAGAAATACAGCACAGATAAAAGTATAATGAATATAATATAAGAAATTATACACTGTTATTCTCACTTTTTTTGGAGCCTCCAAAAATATTCATTGAATCCCAAATGGTCTATCATGTTTAATTTTTAATCACATTACAGTAGCAGAGCTCATGTCGGCTCCCCCTGAGCTGCTCCCCTCTCCCCCTGATTTAACCCTTCCATGCACTGACATTTCTAGCATCCAAAACCATCACAGCTATTAGACAAACAAGATATTCGGGGTTTTTTTGTTGTTTTTTTTGTTTGTTTGTTTGTTTTTTTTTGCTCCCAGTCGCGTGCACCGTGCAGACAATAACCCACAGTAAACACACAGAATGTGAGGAATAGTCAATGCACCCTCTAATATTCTAATCCGTCCGACTCCACGTCATCTCTGTGCAACAGCCTAACAGGTCTGTCTGTGATTAACAGAGGCACAAATGAACAGAGACACGTACTGAGACACGAGCACCACCACCATGATCATCATCAGCATCATCAGCATCAGCACCAGCACCGTCTCCTCTCACCTGCGCGGTGTGCGAGCTCGGCGCGAGCCTCGGTCAGGACACTCGGGTCGCTCTGAGATCGGCCCCGCTGCGGCACGCGCTCCTCCGCGCCGTCCGGTGTAGCCATGGAGACACAGGGACGGAGGAAAGTTGAATATATAAATATAATAATAATAATAATAATAATAATAACAGTAACAATAAAATACTGAGTGCAGAAAAAAAACCCGTGACAGAAAGACGAGTGGAGCAGGGCGCGGGTCCAAACAACCAATAGCAGCGATGGACGTTAATGCAGCTCGACTGTCGGTGTGTGTGTGTGTGTGTGTGTGTGTGTGTGTGTGTGTGTGCGCGCGCGCGCGGGCTTGCTTTTATATCTTGGTGAGGACCAAATTGGAAAAAATGACAAAACTGGGAACATTTGGCTCTTCTTTCTTTCTTCCTTTCTTTCTTTCTTTCATTTTTATCCCCTTTCCCCTCCTTCTTTCATTCTTTCTATCTGTTTCTTTTCTTATTTCTTCCCTTATTTCTATCTTTGTTTCTTTCCCTTTTTCTTTCTTTCTTTCTGCCCTTTCTTTCTTTCCTTCTTTCTTTCTTTAATTTCTATTCCCTTTCTCCTCCCTCTTTCTTTCTTTCTTTCTCCCTCCCCTTTCTTTCTTTGATTTTACTCCCTTTCTCCTCCCTCTTTCTTTCTTTAATTTTTATACCATTTCTCCTCCCTCTTTCTTTCTTTCTTTCTCTTTCTTTCTCCCTCGCCTTTCTTTCTTTGATTTTATTTCCTTTCTACTCCCTCTTTCTTTCTTTGTTTCTTTCTTTAATTTTTACTCCCTTTCTCCTCCCTCTTTCTATCTTTCTATCTTTCTTTCCTTATTTCTTCCCTCCAATTTTTCTTTGTTTGTTTCCTTTTCCTTTCTTGCTTGCTTTCTTTCTTTTGTTATTTTTCCCTTCTTTCTTTCTTTCTTTCTTTATTCCTCAGTTAGATACATTAGAAAATTGTGTGTGTGTGTGTGTGTGTGTGTGTGTGTGTGTGTGTTTACATCCATAATATTAAATATATAAAAATATATAAATTTACACATTTTCCTATCAGCTACTTTCAGTTTATTTGTCACTGTTAAAAATGTACATTAAAAATTTAGGGTTTAAAAGTATTAAAATAAGACTTTTATTACTTTAATTAAAATGTATGCATTTGTAATTATTATGAGCTACAAATGTTCATAACCTTCACACCTCAGAACACACTGTCTCAGCTCTCTGTGTGTATTTTCACTCCTGAAAGGATTACAGTGTTTTGGTTACTTGTGCTCCACGAACAAGTTGTAAAAATTAACGTTTTTGGCGTAAAATAAGGTAAAATCTATCGGATCAGGAAGGAAAGTTCCCCGTTTCTTAAATTCACAGAGCTGTGCTGCTGCCCTCATGCGGCGTCACTATGGCAACGCACGCTCTCCGTGGGAGCCAATCGGAGTTCAGGACAGGCCGTCACGTGAATACCAAGGCAAGGCTTTCACCCAGTTCCAGTCCAACATGGCGAACACCGGTGCCGAGTCGAAGGAAGTGACAGATGCTGACGCTTCTATGAGTTTTGCAGAGTCTCCGGATCTCAGAAGCGTCTTGGTGACAAGTGTTCTGAACTTAGAGAAGCTTGACGTCGACCTTTACAGGTAAACAAACAAATAAACGAACAAACGTGTGCCTTGTTAACCCCTTCCTGGTTTTATGTAAACATCCCTGGTCCTGTAGTGCCCAGGTGTGTTAGAGCAGAGGAAACACTATAACCTGCAGGTACTCCAGGAATGTCCTGTACGCAGCTTTTTGCTTTCTCAAGGACCTTCTGTTCGGTTAAATGTGGTATGTGGTGTTCTGACAGAGGGAAGCATCACTGGGTTCCTCGGACTCGGCGCCTATTTGGGGGCCAGATTGTGGGTCAGGCTCTGGTGGCTGCTGCCAAATCTGTCAGTGATGACCTGTACGCTCACTCGCTACACTGTTACTTTGTACGAGCAGGTAAGAACAGAAATTCCCCAATGAACGATATGTTGACCTGGTAACCATGCATCGGCTTTTTAACAGGTGCATCCATCCTACTGGTTATTTCATACATACACCTTTCGTAAGTGTTCATAAGTACAGTAATGGCTGTCGTATAGTGGGTCCTGATAATTGTTTGCACATTCTTCTTCATAAAATTGCTCGAGTACTGTACGCAGTCTTAAATAGCATTTATCCTGCCACAGTTTCTTGCCCCCCCCATCCCCTGGTATGCTTGGACTGTTTCAGAAACCCTGCTTATAAAATGCATCCTCGCAGCATGACACTACCACCACCACGCTTTACAGTATTGATGGTGTTCTTAGTTCTTAGTTTTTAGTTTTCACCAACCATAGTGCTTTGTGTCAAAGCCAAAACAAATGTAAATGTAGTCTTGTAAAACCAGATAATATTTTTTGTGGGTCATTTTTTTTGTGTAGAGTAATGGCATAGAATAGAATAGAATAGAATAGAATTCAACTTTGTCATTGCAATGTCACTAGTACAAAACAACGGAATGCAGATTGCATCCATCCAGAGTGCTTTAGAAGAAATAAATATGTATAATACAAATGTACAATAAGATTATAAGTATAAGCATTATATATAGTTATTGCAGGCTATAGATATGAGGCTGTAGAACTATAATTATTGTATATGATGTGATATATACACAGTATTGCAATTGTGATCAAGTGAAATTTTATATATATATATATATATATATATATATACATACATACACACACACATATAGATAGATATAAATAGATTATACATATATAAATATCTACAATAGTGCAGTGGGAGTTAGTTGTTTTGTTGTTTTCCTGTCCTAAAGTGCAGCTTTAGTGGTGGGATTGATGTCAGGGGACAGAGTTCAGCTGTGGAGAAGAAGCTGTTCCGATATCTGGTGTTCTTAGTCCAGAGGCTCCTGTAGCACCTCCCAGAGGGCAAAAGGGTGAAGAGTCCATGTGCTGGGTGACTGGTGTCATATAATTCCAGTTAAGTCAGTGTAGCTTGTGAGTGGCTGGTTTACAAGTTGCACTTGTGTGTGTAATGAAAACACACCCATCATGAAACTTATAAGTATATAGAAAGCGCTGTATGCCTTTTACCATGCGGTATTCTACCTTGTGCTAAAGGAGACCCCAAGATTCCAGTGCTTTACCAGGTGGACCGAACTCGAGATGGACGTAGCTTCTGTGTGCGATCAGTGAAAGCCATCCAACACGGTCACCCCATACTGATATGTCAGGCGTCTTTTCACAAGCTGCAGCCCAGTCCGTTAGAGCATCAGTTCACCATGCCCGCCGTCCCCTTACCTGACGCCCTGCTCACAGTGGAGGAGCTCATACAGCACTACCTCAGGTAGGAATGACAAACAGACAGGCGTTACCCGTTAGCTGATTAATTCATACAGTGAATTTTTCATGTGTCAAATCTTTCTGGTTTCTCAGCGACCCGAATTTAGCTGATAACACTAAACAGGGGCTGAATAAGATCCTTGCTGATGAAGTTCCCATCGAGGTGAAGCCAGTAAATCCACCTGACATTTATAGACGTGTCCCCATAGAGCCTAAAAATCTGTTCTGGGTGCGATCGAAAGGACATATCGGTAAGTCAGAAGAATCGCAATCAGTTATATGTCATTAGAGGCAAAAATAATGGATACAAAATCACCGTCATTGCTGTTTTTTTTTTTTAGGAGAGGCCGACATGAAACTGCACTGCTGCGTTGCTGCATATGTGTCTGACTACTCGTTCCTTGGCACCACATTGCTACCGTTCCCCCAATACAGAACCCAGTTCTTGGCCTCTCTGGATCATACCATGTGGTTCCACAACAAATTCAGAGCCGATCAATGGATGCTGTATGAATGTGAAAGTCCTTGGGCAGGTCTGTAGTATTTTGTTATTGTTTTTTCTACTAAACCAAAACACAAAGTACGACTCCTTCAATGAGTGAAAGGTAAGGGCAAGTTGACTGTACCAGAAGTGAACCGTAACCTTAAGAAACCTCAATAACATGTCATAAGAATGTTTGTTAGCTGTACGTCAGGAAAATAAACAAGAAGTTCTTTCTAATAGTGCAATGATTGTAACTGTAACACTGTATTTTTTTATTATTTAAAGGATTATTGCTTTCTATTTCTGTCTACATTTAATATTGAACAATTAAAGGTGGATATTGCTAAATAGAACCAGAGACGGAACGTCTCCACTGAATCTGAACTGTTTTAGTATATACTACACAGGAATATGGGTTAGCATGTCCACTTCACAGCAAGAAGGTCCTGGGTTCGAGTACTGGGCATCTGGAGTTTGCATGTTCTCATAGGTGAATAGTTGTGTGTGTGTGTGTTTGTCCTGCAATGGGAGCTGTTCAGGGTGATCAGCTGGTTCAGCTGGTCCATGGCTTCACCCAGAGTCAGCTGAGAGGCACCAGCCTCCTTGCAACCCTAACAGGCTACTCTTGACGAAAATCAGCAATGGTTCTTTTACATTCCTCTCACCACAGACAGTGAGAGACGTTGCCAGCCTTTGATAACCCAGTTAGCTGCACTGAGGGGACAGCAGTGTCAACCCGTCGATAGTGGGGCTTGAACCCCTGACGTTGGGATCAGTAATCCAGCACCCTACCACTAGGCCACCACTGCCCCCAATCAGCCTACTGTTCATGCTTTTGCACTGTCAGAGGAAACCCATGCAAGCACCGGGAGAGCATGCAAACCCTACACAGATACATCCCGAGCCCAGGAATCAAACCCGTGAGCATCTTTCTGTGGGGCGAATGTGCTAACCACTGCACCATTGTGCCGTTCAAAAAGACACTCCTTCTACCAAAACAATCTATATTTTATTTTTTTTTATGTTGGGGTAGTTTATGTGCACATCAACATTAATGTCATGATAGAGACAGACTATGAGTGTTCTAGTTTTAAACCGAGTAAAAAGAAATTTCTTCATCCTCCTTTTTTATTCTGTTCCCAGGAGGCAGCAGAGGCTTGGTACAAGGCCGCTTGTGGAGACAAGACGGTGTTCTGGCAGTTTCCTGTGCACAGGAGGGAGTGATACGAGTGAAAGATATGACTCGGAGTAATCTGTAGGTAAATCTCGATTGAGTAGAGTCAGTCTTAAGGCTCTTCATGGCCCTGATCATGTGACTGCAGTGATTAATAGTAATTACCATCGATTTACACACTCACAATCGGATGACGCCTGATGGACCGTTCACAGAATACTCACTGAGAACGTCGAGTCATTAGGTTATCAGGTTCCTTAATGCTTCGGGGAGTGGCTCCATCTTCTGTGACACTGCCAGTGCTTAGGTAGTGAACTCAACTACAGATCAGGAAAAAAAACATGACATGAGATGGATGAAGGTGTGCTTGAGTTCATTTTAATTCATGGTTATAAATTAGACAGACTGTATATAACAGTGCAGCAGCACTATACATGCTTGTTATAACTGATGTGTTATCGTTTCCATAGTAACAGCTAACGACATGATTGACTGCTGAAATGGCAATGTTTTCTGTCCGGAGATTCTTCAAATCCAATCCATTTTTATTTATAAAGCACTTTGTAAACAACACCAGTTGACACAAAGTGCTGTACAAATGAAAAATTTTTGACGAAGTCTCTAGTGTAACAGTCAATGGGAAGCACACACACAACCATTCACTCTCACACTCACCCCTAGGGGCAATTTGAAACAGCCAGTTAGCCTAATATACTTGTTTCTGGACTGTGGGAAGAAACAGGAGAACCCTGGGGAAAACCCACATGAGCACGTGGAGAACATGCAAACTCCACACCGAAACACCCGAGCCCGGGACCCGAACCCAGGACCTTCTTGCTGTGAGTCAGACGTGCTAACCACAGCGCCACCGTGTCGCCCAAATGCAAATAAATACAAATGAATAAAAGATATGCCGTTCTTTAATAAATGAAACCTAGTAGTGCTGGGCTGCAGTATAAAAATTAAAACTCTGGGATGTCCTAATATGTGTACACTGTTGATTAGTTTCCTGCAACAGCACACCCGATGTGTGTTATTCTATATTAATGTTGATTGAACTGTTAAAAGGTCCAACATCTTCTCAAAGAAAGATTTTTTGTAATTGTAAGTAAATCACAGATTGTATTCCGTTACCCCAGTGCTTGTAAAGTTAACACAAATATTTTAAAGGTGTAATGTGTTTATAATTTATATTGTAAATGAATAAAATCATGTTTAATGTCCAGAACATTGCTATGTTATCTGTAAAAACCACCATGTTATGCTGTTTATAGTTTTATATTTCAGTATTTTGTAGTAAACTATGAAAAACAGTCATAAAAATACACTTTAAAGCCAAATGTTTGTGAAAAGTAAAATCACACTTGATAAACATTCCATTCCATTCCAGTTAATGTCGCAGTGAGGCTGGCGACCATCTCAGCCAACTCTGGGCGAGGGCAAAGTACACCATGGACAGCTCGCCAGGCCATTGCAGACTTGATAAACTTTAATCCAAATGTAGTCCCCAGTTGATGTCGTTTTTGTTTATTGTTTGTTTTTATTTTTTTATCGCCACTTTGATTGTGTTTATGCTTTCATGAGTTCATGCATCTGTGTTTTCGCATCACAGGAGCATCAGTGAGCATTAGTAAGGTCAGACAACAAGGCTTGGGGTGGGTGGGTCGGTGTGCCAGTCCATCCCAAAAGTGTTCAGTGGGGTTGTCAGAGGCATTGTCATGTCAGAACTGCTTCGAATCTCTTGGCTTAGTTCACTCACTCATATGAAGAACCACTTAATCCTGTCTGGGTCTGGCTGGAGCCTATCTCAGCTGACACTGAGTGAAGGCAGGGTACACCCTGAACAGCTCACCAGACCATCACAGGGTCAACACACGCACACAAGCATACACACTTACACTCACACTTCTTAAGGGCAATTTGGAACAGGTAATCAGCCTAATGTACCTGTCTTTCAAATGGAACCTGGAGGAAACCCACACGACATGCAACCGACACACAGAAATGCCCTTGCTGAGCCCGGGACTCAAACCCAGGACCTTCTTGCTGTAGGGCGGACGTGCTAACCAAGTGCATACTGTATGGCTGTGATGGTCGGATATCTGCAAGGCGCAGCGTTTCAAATAATGACACCTAAAGTGGAACATGTGCGCACACGCACATACACACACATGCACACTGATTTGTATGCTTTATTGCTTGCTGTGTACCGTTGTGGGGCCAGTGGTGTAGCGGTTAGGGGGCCGGGCTCACGATCATGGGTTCGAATCCCCGTTGGACCCCCACCGTGCTAAGACCCCTGGGCAAGGTCTTAACCACACGTGTGCCTCTGTTCACCCAGCAGTATAAATGGGTACCAGTAAAAATACTGGGAAGGTACTGGGTAAGTAAAAGTACAGTAAAAATACTGGGAAGGTAACAGAAGGCTACAGAAATCAGGGATAAGCATCTGCCTGATGAGCCACTCAGGTATAAAAACCCAACAGACTTAACTGTGTACTCAAAAGTCATTACTTTTTTGTAATTTATCAGTAGGAAATATTCCTTGTGTATTTCCTCGGTGGATTGGCTAAAGCAGTTTTCTTCACATAAATTAAATAAAAATTACATGAAATTACGAAAAAATAATGCTTTGCATATTATACATATTATCACTATTATTAAAAAATGTAAATAAATAAAAAATTATACTAATCTGTACCCGTTACTTTTCACCGGATATGTCGTCACTGGTAGCGGTGTCGTCACAGCTAATATAAATCCAGAACGGAAGGGAACTGTTTGATCCACACGAAAGTAGCGGTGCAGGCTGTCGTGGGGAGCGAAGACGTGTTTACCAGGTGTTGTTTTCGGAGGAAGTCTGTTGGGTTTTTTTTTTTGTTCTGAGATAAAATTAAAGAATGCCTCGTGTATACGTAGGCAGGCTGAGCTATCATGTCCGTGAGAAGGACATCCAGAGGTTCTTCAGCGGTTATGGAAAGCTGTTGGAGATTGATTTGAAAAACGGGTACGTTTCAGCAGCTAACGTGGCTAACTAGCCAGGCGCCATCTTTAACGCTTATTTATTTATTTGTTTGTTTATTTACTGCTAACAATAAACATGTTTACCTGTAAAATCGACTCTCCGTGTTATCGGTTATAAGTTATATATAGTTTATAGAGTTACTAATCGAATATTCGAGAAGATTATATTCGGTTTTGTGGAACTTGGGCCGCGTGGCCAAAATGGCGGACAGTCTGACTGGAAAACAATGCCGTCCGTCGTGTGTACAGGCTGGTCTACCGTATTGATGTCCTCTAAAGGGGTTTACGTGCAAAATTTGATTATCTGTAACTCGTGTGCACCAAATACTTGTATTTTATTTGGAATTAAAAAGCTTGCTGAACCTTCAGGCTTTGGTTCGTCGCACGCGCGAGCTTTTATTTGAGGCCCTTGCGTTAGCATTTGGCTAACTCAAACTCTGTCAGACAAACAAACGCACGCGCACACGGACCACTGCTCGTGTTACAATATTGTACTTATTTAGACATCAATGTAGTGCTTAAAGTCAAGACTCGCACCATGTTCGCTTGTGTTGTAACCGATTTATCGTGATATCGCGGTTGACCGCTGAGTGGGGAACGAGTTTTCTGGGTGACGTTGGATGGTGGTTTGTAGTGGTTGAGATCATCTCGTGCAGGAAGGGAAAAACTTTTTATTCACGTGGTGTTTGCACGAAAGAAATGCGAGTTGAGTACGACTTGTGAGCAGATGCTGCCATCCACCTTGTTTAGTGCAATAGCAGCAAGTCTCCAAATTCCCCAGTGGAGGTCTCCACCTGGTCGCTGTTACCCGTTAATGGGAAACGAATTGGTGAGCGAAGTGACAACTTTGGGACCTTTGCACGACGTGTGTGTGGACTTTGAGGATTTTTTTTTTGACGAACCAGGTGACCAAAATGCGACGCTGCGGGTGTCAGGAGACAATTTTGAGAACGTTTTGAGAATAGGAAGCTGTCCTTCGCGTCAGTAGTTTCTAGTGTGGTCGCCCGTTTGAGCTTAAGCTCTGGGATCGCTGACCAGAGATCTGGTATCAGCGCTCCATGCACGCGCAAATTGGATGGGTTTTTACTAGTATTTAGTTCTCTATTTTTAAGCATAGGCAAGTCTGTTGGGCTTTTACGCCCGAGCCTAGTGGCTCATCAGGCCGGTGCTTATCCCCGGTTTCTGTAGCATGAAGCGACTAGGAGTTCGACTCCTCCTGGGTGTAATGCTAGTCCATCGTATTGTATTTTCACTGTGCTGGGTGGACAGAGGCACACTTGTGGTTAAGACCTCACCCAGGGGTCTTAACATGGTGGGGGTCCAACAGGGAGTTAAACCCATGATCTCTTGACAGTGAGCCTGGGTCCCCTAACCGCCACACCACTGGCCCAACATTTTTAATTTTTAGGCATACCAAATTATCTTTGTTTGCGTGTATGCACATGATGTGAGTATTGCTATTGAAATATATCTGGACTCCTATAGGGGACAGTGTATGCATGCATGCTACAATTAATTTTAAGCAATGTTAAATATCAATCATTGGTTTAGTTAAGATTACTAGATACTTTGACTACTGGTTGTGCTCAGTGATCAGCTTTGTGCTGTGATGTCATTTGTTCATAGGCAGATTTTTTTTCTTCATGCTGTGCATTAAATTAGCCAAAATTGCTGCTGTTTTAAATTACCTTGTATAAAAGGAACTCCTGTCTATTCCCCGTCCAATATTTATTTGATTCGTCCACGTAATTAAGTGCCATCGTAGTCATTAACAGAGTGTGTGGTAAGGTATTGGATACGGAGAGTGTTTTAATGAAGAACTTGCTCCTAAGACTCTGGCTTACTGATCAGGTCTGTGGTTCGGGCCCAAGTACCACCAAGCTTCCACATGTGTGTATTTATAACCACTAACTTGCTGCTTTGCATTGCAGGTATGGTTTTGTGGAGTTCGAGGATACCCGTGACGCAGACGACGCTGTATACGAACTGAACGGCAAGGAGCTGTGTGGCGAGCGCGTGGTGGTCGAGCATGCCAGGGGCCCCCGGCGGGACCGTGATGGATATGGTGGGGGTTGGGGTTATGGGCGCAGTAAGTCCACCATTATAAAGATTGTGTATTATAATAACTTATTTATTCCAAGGTGTTGCAGAAGGGACGGCGAAACGCAACCTGGTACTCAGTAGTTATCCAGCTGTTCCAGATTCTTGGAGAGAGGAGTTGCCCTGCTCAACTTATCTTATTAATGCACACAGCAAAACCAGGCCAGAGTCAACGGAGGGGGGGGGTGTTTTTAATTTCTAACAATTGGCCTGTTAAATTTTAAAATGTATTTGTTTTAATTGTGTGGCTGGGTTTATTTGGGGGGGGTTAACACTTTGTCAGACTGACCAAAAATGGCCTGTTTTAAGTTGGATTTGGCAACGCAACAGTGTTTACATGTCAGGTGATGGGCATGGTCAGTGGAAAGTTATTTTTATTTTTATTTTCTTAATGTGCCTTCAACTCAAATTAAAACCTAACCATGATGCCTCGTTGACATGTAAACAAAGGTTGTGACGTGTGATCATGCTGTGTGTGTGCGTTTGAAATCAACATTAACAAGTCCTTGATGTTTCAATTTGAAAGAGTCCAGTGCGGGCTGTGTCCGAGTCCATTGAGGCTAAGATGACTGCCTGTCCCGTTTGGCCTTGGCTTTCACCTTACAATGTGTGTGTGACCTTTGCCCTTTGACCCTTGGCTGACCTAACCGGAAGCCATGATGACAGCAACCTTTTGCCAATAGACCAGGGTGATGGTGAGGAAACCCATTGGTTTTTATGTATGACGAAATATTGGAGAGGTTTTATGGGTTAAAAAAGAGAAATGTAGCAGTCATCTAGTCTTAAGCCAGAAAAAAGCAGTGGGCTTCCGTTGCTCTGTGTGGTCAGTATGAAAGGTAACGTTCGTCTTAGTCCTGGTTATTTTTTTTTATTTATTTTGTCTTTTGCAGAGGGTAGTGTGTAAAATATAAATTTTGTTTAGGCGTTAGAACCCATGAGGAGACCCCTAATTTTTTATTATAATGCATCATTGCACTCAACTTAATAACTTAATGTTAAGACCCGTGTTTACACTATCATTTCAGTACAGATCATATTCATTCACATAGGTCACCTCATGGATTTCGCATCAGGGTGTCAGTGATATTCAGGCTGTTGATGTTGAATAAAAATTTGATCTCTTAACCTCTGCCTACATCTTTTTTTCTTTCCTTTTTCTTTTTAAACGATCCCTTCAGAATATCAGGTGCTGAGGTAAACTGCGTCAAAGCGTTTTTTTTGTTCCTTCAACCAAGTGAAAATACAGCAGAAAGTTCAGATTTGAATTGAATTTAAGTTGTTTAGTGAGTGACCCAGTGGCATTCTCCCTTTTCTGACTATCCTCTCCTTCGCTTTGTGTCTGAAGGTAGTGGTTACAGCAGTAGGAGCCGCTCTGGCAGGGACAAATATGGTCCACCTGTCCGCACGGAGCACCGGCTCATCGTGGAGAACTTGTCCAGTCGATGCAGCTGGCAGGATCTTAAGGTGAACAGCTTGCGCAGTGAAACAAGAAATTATCTTGTTAGTCATATTAGAAGTCATTAGCTTCTCTCTGGAGTATTTGATTTAACAATGTATGTATTTTATTTTCCCCTTCTTTCAATTGTTCAGGACTTTATGCGACAGGCCGGCGAGGTGACTTATGCCGACGCCCACAAGGAACGGACAAACGAAGGGGTGATAGAGTTCCGCAACCACTCGGATATGAAGAGGGCCCTGGACAAGCTGGACGGCACTGACATCAATGGGAGGAAAATCCGGTTGGTGGAGGATAAACCCAAACGCCGCCGCTCGTACTCAGGCAGCAGGTCCAGGTGGGTTCGGTTGTGTGATGTAGGTTAAGGTTTTAAGATTTTGCATAAACCATCCTGACCATGGTGGACACTCTGGTTAACAGGTCCCACAGCAGGCGTCGCTCTCGTAGCAGAAGCCGTAGGAGCAGGAGCTCACGGAGTCGTTCAGGGTCTCGCTCTCGGTAAGGGTTTTTATTTTGTAATATTTACTATTTTTGTTTTATTTTTCTCTCCTATTTTTTTTTTTAATTATTTATTTATTTGCCTTTTTTACACAATTATGCCATGGTGATTTATTACAGAAGTAACTGAAGTTCTTTGTGTATTACCAGTTCCAGATCCCACAGCAAACGTCGTTCCCACTCCAGGTCCAAAAAGAAGTCCCGCAGCAAGTCTCCCGTTAAATCCCGCTCCAAGAAGTCTCGCTCTCGTTCCCGCTCCCAAAAGTCCCGCAGTCGTTCAGCAAGCCGCAAGTCACGCTCCAAGAGCCAGTCGAAGCCTCGGTCTGAGCGTGGCTCCCGCAGCTGTTCCAAGGAGAAGTCCGTGAGCAAGAAATCGCGCAGTCGCTCGGCCTCGCCAATGGAGAACGGGGACAAGAAGTCCGCATCACGTTCTCCTTCTCCACACGAGGATCGCCACAGTTCCAAATCGCCCTCTAAGCGGTCGCCATCTCGCTCTCCTTCTCGTTCCAAATCTCGCTCACGATCCAGATCCAGATCCGCCTCGCAGGACTAAGCCTGAATGTGCGTGTGTGTGTGGTTGGTTTTGTAGCTCTAAAAAGCAGCACTTGATAAAGTGCATCAGATTTAGATCAGATCATATGTGTTTGACATTGCATGAGAACTGAAGGGCTGAGTTGTAAATATTCGAATGGGTACCAGATTTGTAAGTGAATCTTCAGTAGCTGTCTTCAAAATGTTAAATTTTTTTTTTTTTTTTTTTTTTTTAATATAAATAAGTTTTCTGGGGGTTTTTGTCCTCCCACATTTATTTCCTGTACTGTGTTAATTCCGTCAGCTGTTCTAACCTGGAGGGAACCATTGTACCCAAGTGAGTGATGAATAAACAGACTTGTGTTGCTTCATATATAAAACGTAACGATGTGATTTTGCTGATTTGAGCAGATTTACTTACTTGCCAAAGTGTGGATTGATAAACTTGTTAAATTGTATAACCTGTGCCCCCCCTCCCCCCCCCAACAAAAACAATTGTTAAAGCCCCCTGCTTCCGTCTTCAGTTTTAAGGATGGTGTCTGAGTGTTATGCTATTTTTTAGTTAAATAAATTTGATTTGATTTTCTCTTGTTTGTTGATGTGGATTTTTATTTCCCTCACTCTTAACTTCATTTGTTAAAGTGTTTGAATGGGGGGGTGCAGTAAAGTGGTTATCAGAAATTTACACACAGGGTGGAGGAGAGAAGGGCAACATAATTTCATGAACTTGTGTGTTAAGTAAAACTTGAATTTATGTTCTTATTTATTTAAAATTAATGTTCTCTATGCCACACCAACACTGGCTTTATTAAAGATATAGGGGCATCAAAATCACTGATGGCTATATGAGGCTTCGTCTGAAGATTTGACTCCGTTCCAAGGAAGTACTGCGATTTTAAGGTTTTTTTTTTTTTTAATGTGGTATGTGTCAGACACCAAGTCGCAGGAAGGGACTTGAGGTCTCCTGAAGAGCTCTAATATTTCTACAATGCCTGTTACATGCCATACAAGCAAGGCGATATGCAGCAATGAGTCTTTCAGCTTCATGCATTTTCTGTGTGTGTGCCCTCACTTTGTTCCTGTCAAATATTTGTAATCCAGCTGATTCCAATATACTGATAATTGAGCCACCTGAGCAGCAGTAAATAAAGATGTGTAGTACAAGCTATACTGAAATAAATAAATAATTAGTTGTATGGGGTGACAATTTTTGAAACCAAGGAAATCTATCAAATAAATACATTACTGCATATTTAAGCCCTGTTTTCCTATCATGTGTTATATTTATGTATAATTTTTTTCTCTGCTGATAATCTCAACACTAGTAGTATTGCAGCTGTTGCTATGGAGGAAGTCTTCATGGTTACCGTTGTTTACCCATAATGCAACACGGCCAGGATAGCATCTGAGTTATGCTAAACCTTGAGGTAAATTTAACGGGTTAAGCATCAAAATATGCGACTTTGTGTTCGATAAACTGCAGTTTATAATCGTGAAATTTATCCGAGGATTTTTATTTTTAGGTTTTGGCTCAATGTTAGTGCTTCGAGAATGTTTTTGCGGTAGCTTTGTGATGCTAGCTAGCTTGCTAATACGGTAGCTAAGCTAGTTGTAATATTTTGAGTAGTAGCTAAGCTAGCTATTTCTTTCATCGACTTGATAAGTGATTAAAGTCGTTATTTATTTATCTATCTATATATAAATATATTTATAATGAATAGACTGTTTAAACGTTAGATATTTTTATTATATTTAAAATATTTTCTGATTTGTCTTTTCTGGCCAGAATTATTTAGTCTTTAGAAGAAACAGCCCTGAACCACAAAATGGATAAAGAGCAGCGGAATGTTGTGGTTTTTAATTCGTCTAAAAGAGAGCTGTTTACTGCTAATACCGGTTACAAGAGTCTTCAGAAGAGACTGAGGACGCAGTGGAAGATTCAGGGGTACCAGTGCATTTCATAAAGCCATGCACTCTTGTGATGATGGCTTCCAAACCTCCTATTTATTTACATCAGCACTGTTTTTGTATAAGCTCTGGGTAACTACTGAAAATCGATCTTTCTTTGTCTCAAAAGCATCAAAGAGGAGATTACAGCTGAGAAACTGCATGGTGTGAAACTGTGGATCACTGCAGGGCCTCGAGAGAAGTTCACTGAAGCAGAGGTGAAATGATCGTCGCCTCACCCATCATGCACACTCACCCAGTATGGATCTCTCACTGGTTGTGACCTCGGATAGCACGACAGTCTGTCACAGGGCAACATGCACACACTTATTTACACCTGGGGCAAACACATCATGCCATAAGCAGGGAAAAAAAGTGATTTCTAGACAGTTTTTGGTGGAAGCATTTTCTGAAAAGTAATTTTTTTACAGAATACTTGCGGTCGTGTGTTGCAAAGACATATAAATGCACAATATTCGTCATCATCATCTTCGTCTTGATCCGGGGTGGGGTCACGGGGGCAGCAGCCTAAGCAGTGAGGTCCAGACACCCCTATCCCCAACCACTTCCTCCAGCTCTTCCGGCGGACACACAGAGGCGTTCCCAGACCAGCCGAGAGACATCGTCTCTCCAGCGTGTTCTGGGTCGACCTCGGGGTCTCTTCCCGGCTAGAGGTTCTAATCAGATACCCAAGCCACCTCAACTGGCTCCTCTCAACACAGAGGAGCAGCAGTTCTACTCTGAGCTCCTGCTCGATGGCCCGAGCTTCTGACCCTGTCTCTGAGGGAGCGCACCGCCACCCTGCGAAGGAAACTCATTTCAGCCGCTTGTTTCCACACTTTCTCATTTCAACTGCTATTATCTGGATACAAGTGGATGAATGTACAATATTGATATTATTTTTTTCAGATTTTTTTGTTTTTGGGAGCCGTTGTATTCATTTAAATCAAGTGAACATGCATAATAAAAAATTAAATCTAAAAGCTCAAAAATATATAATAAATTTATGATATATAAAGATATAATATATATAATAATAAATAAGTGTAAACCACTGGAACAAAATTTAATATACATATATAAGACTAATTGGAGACCTGCAAGTGTTCTTAAGAGCTTTGAGATTTTTACTTTACACAAATTATATTTAGAAATCCTAGTAATATTAAGGTAAAAATAAACCCATGAGACATTGATACATGGGATAGATCAGATTCACTGTAGTGACAATAGTGCAGACAATAGTGCGTCTTTTATCACATTACACAAAATCTATATTAGATCTTTGCTGTTTTAAAGTTGCACTTTGCAATTTTTTAAAATAATTTTTTGTATGTAATATTAAAGATACCGTGACATCCTGTCATGAAAATTTTTTGTAGTCAAACTGGGTAAAAGTAGTAGAAGTTTCTTTGTTTCAGTGTGTTTAAAATAAGTAAAAATAAGGTGACACTGTGGTGTAGTGGTAAGCACATCAACAACACAGCAAGAAGGTTCTGGGTTCGAGTTCTGGGCTCGGCGAGGATGTTTCTGTGTGAAGTTTGCTGGCTGTTCTAAATTGCCCCTTGGCTTGGGTGTTGTGTGTGTGTTGGCTTTGCGATTGTCTGGTGAGCTGTCCAGGGTGTATCCCAACTTCTCCCATTGTTGGCTGGGATAGGCTCCAGCCTCGCCGTGACAATAGTAGGATTAAGCAGTTTGATAAATGAGTGAAAAACTTGTGTGTCCCTATAAGGCAGCTCTAAACAGCATGTATAGCGTTTACCCTGTTTAAATGAGATTGCAGTTTACCTCAGAGGCAGCGGAGGGCTGTAAACATTATAAACCGCAACTTTAACGTGTGATTTTTTGTTTGTTTTCAGCTCCAAGTCCTGAAGCAGTATCTGGATGGTGGCGGGAATGTTCTCGTGATGCTCGGAGAAGGAGGAGAAGTGAAACATGACACTAATATAAATTTCCTTTTGGAGGAGTTTGGGATCATGGTGAACAGCGGTGAGCAACAGTACCTGCACATGCAAATAAACCAGACGGGCCATTGACGGCCATCGAGGCGACGGAATGATCACCTTAGTTCTGCTTTTCCAGATGCTGTAGTGAGAAACGTTTACTACAAATACTTCCATCCCAAAGAAGCACTCGTGTCCAACGGGGTTCTCAACAGGTCATTATTCAACCTGAGACTTGCTGATTGCAAAGTGACTCGGTCAAAGAATGCTAATGAATGTATCATTATCGCAGGGAGATCAGCCGTGCAGCTGGGAAAGTGGTAACGGGAGTCATTGATGATGAAAATCCGGGTAACAATACACAGTAAGTGCTCCCTGATTCACACTCAATTCACACTGACTGCCACAGCGGCTTTATTTTCATTCAACTGTTTATTCACTCAGAGGATTTTATGAACACGTTCACATAAAACGACAAAACTTCCGGTTGTACAGTTTTGGAAACATGGGTGATGGTAAAAAGGAGTTTAAAAAGTTTTCAAAAAGATTTTTTTTACCTCATTCACCTTTAATCCAATCTGATAATGGATTTTTTTCAAGGGTTTTACATTTTATTTACATTTAGATTAAAGAATGGCAAGCCTCTCAGCCACTTTCATTTTCAAAGCAATTTGCTAAAATCCATTTTTATAGTTTGCTTTCACCAGTTTGAAAAAGCGAAATCGTGAGAACAGGACGTGAATTTGTTGGTTCATATAAGGCAAGATAATGGCAAAAATAACAGTATACAGATATTAAACTAACAAATCGGATATAAACTAGTTAACTTGTGAATAAAATAAAACTAGGCACAAATGAATATATATGAGCTGACATTCACATACATCAGACATGTAAGTGCCCCTTTATAGGAACTGATGGTAAATTCCGCTCTGTATTCATATGCACATGACTTTTATATTTACCATTGAATACACATGAATCACGTAAGACTTTTCACAGTACTATTTCTTCCCCCTGTGTGCAGATTTATTCATTTTTTTCATTCATTTATTATTTTTTTTTAAGGAAGAATATCGTAATAACAAAAGGGTGTTTTGATGTGCAGAGACATATGAGATGTATGCAAGCTTTTATTAAGTTTGGTTTTAATTTCCCTACCTGACCTATCAATTTATGATTGTTTAGAAATAATTCACTATCATAAAAAACATTCAAATATTTTAGATATTTGACAGTTGATTTTTATTCAGTTATGTTGTGTTACATTTAATAGTATTCATTCGTAATTAGGCTGCAATTAGAAATTTTGTAAATTGTTAATATTTTAGTGGTAAATTGATAATTTGTGAAACATTAATGTAATGTTTTTTTAAAACATTTTTACAGAATTGATTTTTACAGAATTGATTTTAGGTAAATAAAAGTTATGGTTAAATATAGGGTGTTTTTCTTTAATTTTTTTCTGAATTAAATCTCTGATAAAACTGTTAGGTTTAAAGGAACGGTGCCATTATTGAAATTATGATTTATATTATGCACTGAATGTCCGAAATACTAGTCTGTTTGTTAAATACTCTTTTAACTTGCAAAACAAAAGACCTTTTAATTTTTGAACTTGACATGGATGGAAATGGACTGCAGCAAGGACTTTTTTGAAATCCTGTTGGACCGAACAGATTTCAGAGATTGAAATCCTACTGCAAGCTAAGCACATTTGTTGTATAAACCTAACTCGCATTTACTAACATCCGTCAAATTAATTTTTATTTATATAAATTATGTTTTCCTTGATAAGTCTTTTGATGTTATACAGGCTATTTTCTTCAAACGACAGTGACACTGCCCCCTTAATGATGCGTGAAATGTATGATTCTGTTTTAAAAAGCAGCAAAAGAAACATTCCAGATTCTCATTGATTCAGTTATACTCATTGGTTTCTATTGTAAGGACTTAATTATATTTGTTTGTGCTGCACTCAGAGCTCTGACGTTCGTGTACCCGTACGGCGCGACGCTGAGCGTGATTAAGCCAGCCGTGCCGGTTCTGTCCACCGGCTCCGTGTGCTTTCCTCTCAACAGACCCGTTCTGGCCTTCTCCAAGGTGGAGGTAGCATCTCCTCTCTTCTTCCACAACAGTAACGTCAGCATTCGTTTTATGTACAGTTGATCCATATGATGTTTATGTGTCTGTGTGTTTGTGGAAAAGAAGAATGCAGGCAAGCTGGCGGTGTTGGGCTCATGCCACATGTTCAGTGATCAATACCTGGACAAAGAGGAGAACAGTAAAATAATGGTCATCTTTCAGCAGCCTACATTTGTATTTATTTTGCGGTATTGTTCCTTATATAAATTTTATACGTTATTTTACATACTTTGTTTTCTCTTACCCCCCCATACAGGATGTTCTATTCCAGTGGCTGACGGCTGACAGCCTTCACCTGAATCAAATAGATGCCGAAGATCCCGAGGTGAGAGATACAGAACTTCTGTTGTTCTTTTTTTTATCTGAAGTGCATCAGATAAAAAAAAAAATCATAAAATAAATTAATAAACACGCGAAACAGACAATAAATAAATACATAAATAACACGGCAAGGGTTTTGAAATTAAAATTAATAAATAAAAACCCAAAAACTGAATAGAAATAAATTAATAAAATGTGATGAGATTGTATAAAATAAAAAAAAGAAATACATAAAATTGAATAAAAAATAAATAAACCATAGTAAAATTTAATAAAATTAAAATAAATGCCACATAAAATAGAAATAAATAAAATGTTTCATTCAGCCATCCATAAAAAAATAATTTGATGATAAACAAATAATAATAATAGGTTTCACGGTGGTGTAGTGCTTAGCACATCTGCCTTACAGGAGCAAGGTGCTGGGTTTGAGTGCCGGGCTCAGGGAGGGCGTTTCCGTGGGTTTCCAACGGGTACTTCAGTTTCATCCTGCGGTCCAAAGGCACGCACATTATGTTCCAAATTGCCCCTAGGTCTGAGTGGGAGGTATAGGAATGCTAGGAATGGTTGTGTGTCTTGGCCCTGCGGTAGTTTAGTTTGGTGTTCAGGGTGTACCACACTTTCGCCTAGTCAGCTGAGAACGCTCAGCCTAGGCTCCCCATAACCCTGGTGGTAGGATTAAGTGGTTCAAATGAGTGAGATGAGAGAGTAAATAATAAATAAATAAACACAATAAAAGATTGCTTGATTGATCGATTTTACTTAAACATCTGTATTTAGAAGCCATTAATCGTTTTTATACACAGGTCTCTTAGGCTGTTTTCTTGGGGGGGGTTTGGGTCTAGATCACAGACTACACCATGTTACCAGACACAGGGTACCTATCCGAGAGACTCCGGGTATGTCTACAGGAAGGCGACGAGAATCCACGTGACCTCTCCTCTCTTTTCGATATGTCACTCTTCAGACTGTCCACAGACTCCCTCCCGAGCGTTATCAGGTCACACACACACACACACACACACACACCACCATCGCTATTAAACATTTAAATACATGCAAGCAGAGCATTGACCCAAATTTCCTCTTCTCAGGGCATACAAGCAGCTGAATGTCAAACACGAGCCACTTCAGTTGATCACGCCTCAGTTCGAAACGCCGCTACCGCCTCTGCAGCCTGCCGTAAGCAATTTCTGAGATAACCGTCAAACATTGTACAAACAAAAGCCTTGTGTTTGTTTCCGTAGATCACAGTACGGAAAACAGCATGTTATTGTCCTCACAGGTTTTCCAGCCGGCGTTTAGGGACCTGCCGCCTCCGATGCTCGACCTTTTCGACCTGGACGAGGTATTTTCTTCTGAGAAAGTACGACTTGCTCAGCTGTCAAACAAATGTAAGTGCGCAGGTGTGATATTTGGTATGAGTGTGAGTGTCACAGACAAAGAAAGTAGTCTTTAGGTCCTGGATTCATAAATCGCCTTTAAAAGGGGTTTGTTAAGACAAAAGTTGTTCTTATAGTGTGTTAGACAATTTTTTGAAAACTGCTGACTTGATTACTTTTAAATCATGTGACTCACACGTCCTTAGGCCCTTCATCTTCAGCGTGCTGTAAACAAAAACACTGCGATTTCCACAGCATACTTTTTGCATCATATCCCACCTCCTGCCCTCCGTACCCAGGTTCCACCCCTCACCTAAACCAAATGGAACTTTTTCAAGACATGAGAACGTGCCTGATTAGTGCTTTGCGCTGCAATATGACCAAAATATCATAAAGATACATCTAATGACAAAGCATATTATTTTCTGATCTCATTAAATAAACCAGAGGGGAAATCATGGAGTAGTGAAAGATACCTCCGCTACGCAAATTGATTTTGGTGACAAGTGCATTGACTCACCTGAAAAATTTGCTTAAGATTACAGGTTTCATTTTGAAAACTTGCTGTACTCCCCAACTGATACGATACAGACATCATTTTTTTGTGTCATGGCATTTTACAGCCGGATGCTCTTCCTGATGAAAGCAGCCGTTATAAGCGCCGGGCCTTGTTTTTATTCTGCCATGATCTGGTTGCAAGGCAACAAATTGCACTATTTAAATCATAGCTGGTACCCTGACAGGTGCTTCCAGTCCGGGTCAGAGCGGACCAGGGAGCAATGGTGATTTAGTGGTAGTGGTAGCTCCACCTTTTCCAAGACTCAAATCTTCCTGGATTAGGAACATATATAAAGTGGCTAATCAAAATATTACAAAATAATTATACTAATAATAATAATGAGTCCTCATTTCATCCTTGTATTAATTTATAATTTTAATTTCCTAAACAATGTGTTTACTTGTAATTACTATGGGGAGAAAGCAAACTCTAATCCTGAAACATTTCCCTGGCTGTGTGTGTGTGTGTGTGTGTGTGTGTGTGGACTGCATTGGGTGGGTAAATCAGTTTAATGAAGCTCAATCTTTAACCGGCCCAGGTACAGACGATGACCTCGAGTTTTATGTGCGGAAATGCGGAGACATCTTAGGAGTCACGGGAAAGCTGGCTAAAGAAAAGCGAGACGCCAAGCACATCCTTGAACACATTTTCTTCCAGGTGGTGGAGTTTAAAAAGCTGAACCAGGTGTGCTTAGTGTCCCAGTGAAATATTTGACTGTACTTGTAATTATATTCTCCTTTTTAAAATAAAAACGTATTTGATCGTCATTGGTCATGTTCTCTTTCTCTAGGAACACGACATCGACACGGCCCAGCCGAGGATTTCTCCATGCTGAAGCAGCAAGTCAGGTCGGCGGAGGGACTTGGAATATCTGGGATCAGTTAACGGAACATTTCAACACTATTGTAATTAGCAGCGTTCATAAATACCACGTGCTCGATTTGCAAAATGATTTCTATCAGAATCGAAGTGATTGAGTCTTAATTTGCATATATTTGAAAATGAGTGGAAGTCCAACTCAGAGGGCCACCCACTTCTGCTCAGAGAGTGATAGTGTTTAAATTTCTTGACCTCAACAACATCAATTCCTTTGCCGAGCCTCCCAAACTCAAGGAGGCTGGAGCCTTTCTCAGCCGACCCCAGGCAAAGGCAGGGTACACCCTGAACAGCTTTCCAGACCATGACACACACACACACACACACACAAATAAATAAATAAATAAAAATCACACTCACAAATTGGGGCAGTAAATCATGCAAAATATTTTTGGACTGTGGAAGGAAACCCTGGCAAGCATGTGGTGAACACACCCTCACGCTTGATCCCAGGACCTTCTTGCTGTGAGACAGACCATTATACCACCGTGCTGATCTCAACAAAGACTGGAGCGCTCATCCTAATGTTTGTACATGGCAAAAATTTGAAGCTGCATCAGCACCATCTTTGTGAGATCACTTTATACATCACAGCCATGTGAAAGTCTGATGACTTGAATAGGTCAAGAAAAACCTCATCACATGTGATATATACATTTCATTCATGTCAAATTTCATCACTGCTGAATGGTTTCTTTTCAGGATCACCTTCAGCTGCTTGTTACCAACTTAATCAGTGAAATTATCAGTAAAGTCACATGAAGCTTGGTCTCACCAATATGGCTGCTGCCAGACTTTAAAACTGAAACGCTGATTTGTTGGTCCATTCGTTTTTCCCTTGACATCAGGGCCTAGAGAAGTACCAAACGGTCGAGTCCACATACTTATTTTACACAGTAGATGGTGTTGAGACATTCAACCCGTAGAATCGCAGATGTTTATGAAAAGTAGTCATTTTCTTACTATTAACACAACCATCGATGCATTTGTTCACAGTACAGGATTTGCATCTAGTACCTCTTTAAAGGAATTCATTTATTTTAAAGCACCAACTCAGACTCTTTGATGAACATCAGACACGAGGCTTTAGAAGAAACAGCAGGACATTTTGACTAAATTGTGAGTTTAAGCCTTTGTGACTTTTTGCTGTATAAAATGTACAAAGGAATGAGGGCATTATATCAAATCTTGCAGCTGGGTACTACTGTCAGAGCTGCTCCTATGGAAAAAAAAAATAAGACACCTTTCCGATGAATCAGATCAGATTTCCAGAACCACAGAGAACACTACAGTTTGTGGGCTTCCTACATATGCCTAGTGATATAATCTAGATTGCAGCCATCCTTTGAGAACTTGTAGCAGCTTGTCTATGCTCCATGTTGCACTGAAGGGTTTATTTTGAATAAATATGTTTTCTATAGTTCCACTAAATGAGCACACTCATTATTATAAATAATACTTTATTTAAAAAAGAAAAAAAAAAATCAATAGTTTTCCCAAGTCACCATATAGATCCTGCAAAAGAAAGAAAAATGAGTTCATACAATTTCTAATTATAATCTCAGCTTATGACTTTAAAAAGGTCTTACCTAGCGCAAGCCTCTGTATACACAACTACATGGCCAAGTGTCGGGACAAATTCTTTTTCTGCTCATCGGTAAGCTCCAACACAGCATGGCGCAGGTTTGAATCCTGAAAGGTGAACTCCCTGCATGACCGCAGACCTTCTGGAGGTGTTCCTGACCAGATCAGTGAGGAAATCTCTGCCAGCGCTGGAGGTGTTGTTTGATAACATGGACTCCACATGAACTCCACCTTACTGGAATCCAGGCACAGTTTCGGGGTCTCCGCATTAGGTTTGATCTGTGAGACTTCCCATGAAGGGTGCGAGGTAGTCAGGTCGATAGAGGAAAGGTCCAACAGGTTGACCATGACTGGTTTCCGGAAGGTCATCCTCTCATAAGGGGTGGAGGACTTGCCTTCCAGGAGACTGCTCATTCCAGCAGCATGCATGGTGTTAGTTGGAGACAGGAGGGACATCTTAGACATGGGATTGGAAGGAGAGAAGACGGTAGAGGAGTGGTTACAGGAGGTAGAAATGGTCGGATGGGGATCTGCATATTCGATCACAATTCTTTTGGGTGCTTTCAGGGTTCCTTCGGTGGATAAAGTGGACAAGCTGCCATCAATGAGGAACCCTTGATCCATTTCTGAGAAACAAACATTCTCACAGATCCTAGCTGTCTCTACAACAGATTTATCAAGACATTTAATCAGTATTTTTTTTTCATCATAAAACACACAAGGCAGAATATTAAACGCCTGAGGCTTGTTTTTACCAGATGTGCCACAGTCTCGATCCATCATGCTGCAGGTCCATCATGGTAATTAGATTCAGCTTGTATTTATAGACCTGATTGATCTGAGTCTAGAAACAAACAATAAATAAACAATGTTTACTTTGTAACGATACACATGTTACTGATTTCCGAATTTATTTTGTAACTAATTCTTAACAAATGATTATTATTATTGTAATTAGCATATTATCACTAGCCACGCCCATTTCCCAATAAACGCAAATAAGTCGGCACTAATTAATATGCAAATTTATGACAATTTAGTGTCGGTAATACATTTTGTTTAATACATTAATACATTTTAACTATTATTTTTACTTACAATACACTGTATTTAAATGAAAGTGGTATTTGTTGTAATGTTTGCTTCTACTTGACATTTTTAATAGTGGAGCAAAGGCCACGCCTACTTCCGATCCGGAAATGAGCTTAACATGCAGGCTGTTATCCCCTTATTTGTTTTAACCCCCAGAAAGTTTTTTTAACAAAGCTAGAATATAGCTTAAATCTTTTTAAAGCAAAATGACAGAGGATATTTCAAAGGTTTGTTTATTGTTAGCTCTTGAAACCCCACTTCCGGTTGTTACTGTTACAGAGAGGCTCCATGATCTGATTTATGATGTTATTAAAATTCCAGTTTCATGCTTTGGGTTTGTCACAGTGGGTTTTTTTTTTTCATATAAATGCATGAATTCATTTGTTTTATATATTAAAAAGCAAGATCATAATCATCATCATCATTAGTAGCAATATGATATATTATGTAATTAATATAACTTAACTGTCTTATTTTATAGGTTTCTTTAGAATTCAAGTTTATTTTATTTAAATGTCAACAACAGTAATATAATACCATTTACATTTACTTAATTTACTTACTTAATATTTCTTTTCATTGTAAATTATATATATATTTATATATATATATATATATATATATATATATATATAAATATATACTGTAATAAAAAGCGATACTGTAATTTTACTGTAATAATTAAAATATATATATATATAAATATATATATATATTATATTAATATAATTAATATAATGTATTATTACATTTATTTGTTTGTTTGTTTGTTTGTTTGTGTGTTTTTAAGGGGGGTAAATAGTTTTCCCTGCGTTGGCCTGGCGAGCTGTCCAGGATGTATCCCGCCCTCGCCCAGAGTCGGCTGAGATAGACTCCAGCCTCCCCGTGACCCGAATTAGGATCAATCGCTTCAGAAAACGAATGAATGAATGAACGGATTACTTTCAAGTGGTTGCTTGCTGTGCGCGCATGCGCGGCTCGATGACGTCACTCCAGGGAAGGGGGTGCAAAAAAGAAGCGCGAGATAGAAACAGTGGAGGCGGTCACGGAGCTCGCGCCTCTTCGAGCTGTCTGTCTGTTATTATTATTATTCTTGTTATTATTTGTTTAGGAGTTTTAACAGCTACCAAATCTGAACTGGTCTCCTCCGTCACCAGGATTTACAGATGGTTGGAAGTTAGCGCGCGACTCCGTGTCGTAAATTCGAGTTTAACCGGAAAGTCGGACAGAAACAGACATGTCGTGGTGGGCGCGCGGGTAAGTTCAGAGGGGGTGCCTGGTGTTTGTGCTTGTTTTTAGACGTGTTAACGTGATGAAAACGTGGATTTGAAAACGTGAATATTTCAGTATGGTGATTGTTTGAAGTTTGGGCGGCCTGTGATTCGCATCTGGGGGATATTTTGGAAGTTTAGAGGCTTTTATGATCAGCGCGCGCTCAATAAATAATTCAGATCCATTCTATAGAAAGTATCACGCGCATGCGCAATGCAAGGCAAAGTGTTTTGTATTTTATTATATGTATGGATATTTTTTCTTTATTTTTTTTAACCTGTAGGTAGTAGTATTTTTTCCTGAATGACTGGCTAGCTGTAGCTTTTAGCTAATAAGCAAGTAGGACAGATGTTCAACAAAAGAATGCTGAGTTGTTTATTTATTTATTTCTGTTTAAAAGTAATTAGCACAAATCTCTTGGTGTCAGTAATATTTTTATGCTTTATATCAGGAGTCCTTGTGTTTTCCATGAACAGGAAAGTGGATGTAATCATGTAGGTGCAGCTCAGGCCCAACTATAACTGCTGCTCCTATTATTTCCTCTCATTCACTTTTTAATCATGTGTGTAAAGTTCTAAGGGAAGAACTGGTGCAGTCCCAGTTTCTGGTGGTCATGTAACAGTTCTGTACACGTTTGTTAACACTTGGAGGTAAACGTCACACTGTCGGTAAACCCAGCACCTTGTTGCTAGTTCCTGATGACTTGTTTTCTTTCACCCCCCTCCCTGTGCTTGCAGCGAGGACGCAGAGTGTCAGGACACAGATTCGGACGCGGCCGACCCCAAAGACTACGGGAAAGTCAAAGTGAAGTGGACGCAGGAGGAGGTGGGGACTCGAACGAGTGCCGCGCAGCAGCTCGGCATGTGATGGCGTCGGCTTTTGTACTGAAATGAAGTATGGAGATCGATGGTGACCTGTTCCTTCTTGTTTCATTGCAGGATGATAACCTTCGAAAGCTGGTTCAAAACCTGGGGACTAGTGACTGGAAATGCATCGCAAGTTTCCTACCAGTACGTCATCTTTGCATGTACTGGAACCACCTGTGTGTGTTTTTTTTTGTTTTCTTTTGTTTTGTGGCCACCACTGAGCGTTCTGGGTGTTTTACCAGCCATCAACTTTTCCAATTTATACATATTTATTAAAAACATTCCCCACTTTTACCCAGTTCTAGTGTATTTCTGAAGCCCCCTTCCACACCATCACTTATTATAACCGTCCCTCTGTTGAGTGCCGTTACACATCCACTGGAAATACTTTGTAAAGCTGTTTATTCTTCTCAGAAATGTATCTTTCCCTGACATGAAGTCAGAATCCAAAATAGCACTAAAGCTAACTAACTACCAACATTTATCCCAGTGCGACTTTCATAGACGAAAAAAATTCAAACATCATTTCAGATTTTTTTGGTGTTGTTTGTTGACCACATTGCGTCTGGCAGTGTTTGAAATGCTGTTTAGGAGGATGATGATCCTCAAATATGATCCAGGAGCTTTGTTATACTATAAACTAGACTATGTGTTCAAGAGGTTTATCCTTTAGCTTAACAAAATATGTTGTTTGCTAGAACCGGTCAGAGCATCAGTGTCAGCACCGCTGGTACAAAGTTTTGGATCCGGATCTCGTCAAAGGGCCTTGGACTAAAGAAGAAGATGAAAAGGTGAGACTTGTGCATGGAAAGGTTTGTTGAAAGGGTCCCTGTGGTGAATTAGTGTTACTAGCTGTTTAAAACGATCATCACGTAGGACATCGGCGGTTCCTTCTGGCAGCATCAGTCCACGCCCGTTTTCAAAGTATGTGCGAGTGCTACGACTCGGCATGCTCAGAGACATGACACCTTTCTGATTGGCTGTTCCAGTCTGGTAGCGTCTCGAACCCGTTGGATTGGCTGGGCGACGTCACTGACCCTGTGCATTATAACACGTGATCGTCCGGCGCTGAGCTGCACAAACAAGCGCAGAAATCGCAGAGAAAAACACCCATTTCTTTTTGTTCCTAAACAAAGCTGAGTCTACAAAACGTTAGCTGCGTAAAGCCGTTTTGCATTTACTGTCACGCTCATCTCTGACAGCGTTCTCATCCTCAGAGTCACTAGAATGCGACGTCTCACCGTCTCCAGAAGAGTCCTTCGTCTCTGGTTCAAATATGTAACCATTTACACCCATTGCCTCCAGATTGCTGCCGGAGTTGCTTTTGAACACATTTTTATCACCCAAAATATCGCTCGCTGAATACATCTGCTTGTTTTCTTACACTGAACATCCCCGCCCAATGTTGTCACGTCACTTCCAGGTGAAAAACGGCTGCCAATCATTGGTTCAGCCCCCGCCACTAATCCACAGGATGAAATTAGTTTTTTTGAGCCTGGAAAGTATTACTTTATTATTCTGTTTAATACGATTATTTCTCTCACTGTTTTATAGGTTAAACTCGAAGTGTCTTCGTGCAGGTTTTTTGGCTTCATCTGGTGTTTGTTCTCTGTGCAGGTCATCCAGCTGGTAAATAAATACGGGAATAAACAGTGGGCCATGGTGGCCAAACATTTGAAAGGGCGACTGGGGAAACAGTGTCGCGAGCGCTGGCACAACCACCTCAATCCGGATGTGAAGAAATCCTCCTGGACCGCAGAGGAGGATCTCATCATCTACAAAGCCCACTGCATGCTGGGAAACCGCTGGGCTGAAATCGCCAAGCTGCTGCCTGGAAGGTGGATACTCATGGGATATTTCCAATAATAATTATTAAGAGGAACCTAATAAATGGTGGTGTGTTGAAGGAGCCCCCCCCCCCCCCCCCCCCAAACCCCCTGTTAATACTCCAAAGCAAATTGCCAACAGTGAGCTCACCAGACCATCACAGAGCCATTAACGCATCCATTCACACATCCATTTACACTCGCACATATGGTCCATTTGGAACAGCCAGTTAGCCTAATGCTCATGTCTTTGGTCTGTGGGAGGAAACCGGAGTACCCGGAAACCCACACAAGCATGGGGGGGGGGCATGCAAACACCACACTGAAACACCTCGAACCCTCTGCTTTGAGGTGGACGTGCTAACCCCGACGCCACGTGCCGCTTCCAACCAATCAGAATTCGGAACATAATGGTTTTTATTTATTTATTTATTTTGGTTTTGTCTCCCCTCTCTTCACCTGTAAGGACGGACAACGCCGTGAAGAATCATTGGAACTCCACCATTAAGCGTAAGGTGGAGCTGGGGTACTACACGGGCGTGGATACGGCGCTGCACTTGATTCAGCAGTCTGAGGAAGGTGACGTCAGTGCTCAGCGTGACACTGAACCACTGGTGGGTTTTAGAAGCGTTTCTTCCAGCTTCTGGTTCTTCTTCTTTTTTTTTTCTTTTTCTTCTAGTGTGATGTGTGTAATGTTGTGATGTACGATCATACAGGAGGATTTCTGCTATGCGGAAGAGCTGGAGGCTGCTGTTGTACCGCTGGTCAAACAGGTAAAATACACTCGGCATAGTTGGTATCACTCCTGGACTATTTTAGATTTTAAATACAGACTAATGTCCGTATTTAGATTTTTGGGAAGACTGTTAGTCATTAGGGTCCGACCTAGAAGGGATTTTTTGGCACCAATAACAATAAAAAAAAATTTTGATACTGAACTTTCAAGAAAAACAAGGACAAACATCTTCAGTCAAATAGAAATATCTTAAAATGTATAAAACATTAATTTTATATCATTAAAATGTTTAGAACTATACACAACAGAATTACTTTAAAGTGTATCTATGTACCTGTCAGTGAACCTGAAACAGTAAAAATGAGGGGATTTTTTAACTTAATGAAGATTACTAATTTAAAGCAAAGAAAGTGTTTATTCAGATTGAAACCCCACTGCTATGCTCGGATCGGCTGATTGTTCTGATCATTTTTGTTTTTCAGGAGTCTATCAGTTCTGTAGCTCAGAAATCCGCTCCCACCAGCACGCCGTCCCCTAAACCGTCTCGAGCACCAGCGACACCCCCCAGTGACGAGGAGAGCCAACAAAACTCGGGCTTCCTGTCGCCATCGGCCACACCCGCCCTAAAGGAAGTGATTGACATGATGGAAAAGGTGAGTTCACCTGGGATTTAGTATCAGATATCGGTTAGAATTGAATTGGGAAGGGAAAGATGGGAAATCCTGATGTTTATGGTTAAGTTACAAAGTTCGTACCAAAAAAAAAAAAATTATTTTTAAATTGAAGTGTGTAAAATATCATGGATGATTTTTCTCTTCATTGCAAGTCGTGGACGCTCCAGGGAATAATATAGCGATTTGATTGAGTTACGCAGGTCTCAGTTTCAACCTCGTCTTAAGCGCATGGCGGTGTTCATCATCGACCGGCACTGTCCGCCATAAACCGCGAGATTTTACAAGTATTGGAAATTTCATAGTGGTTCTCAAAACCATGGATCACCATATAGCTACCTAGTGGCTGCCGTGTTTCTCAACATTTATAAACCACGTTCAATACAACCTGATCATAAGGTGTTCACACCGTGTTGCTACTGCACCATCATATTTTGGTTGTTCTGCTTGGTTTGTAAGTATTCTGAACCGCTGTCAGAACCATTTTGATGCTTCAGAGTGAAATATCTTTTGTTTTAAAAACTCACCAAGTTAAAAAAAAAACATCTTGTGTAAAACTGCAGTAGAAATAAACTACTAATTCTTATTCAAGCAAATCTTTGTGTGTGTGTGTGTGTGTGTGTGTGTGTAGGATCTGGAAGGTTGGTGTAACATAACTGACTTCGAACTGCCGGAGGAGAGTCAGAGCCCCGACGTGCTGCAGTTCCGGCTGGAGGGCAGCGCCCTACACGAGCTCAGTAAGGGGAGCAAAGGCGAGCTCATCCCTATCTCACCCGGAGGAGCCACGCCCCCGTCCATCCTGAGTCGCCGCAAACGCTGTCGCGTCGCCCTCTCCCCCGACGCCAACGACTCCATGACCCCCAAGAGCACGCCGGTGAAGATCCTTCCCTTCTCCCCGTCTCAGGTACGACCAGGAGTGGAAAACCTTGGTTTTGTTTTTACTGTAAACTTGGACTGATTTTTTAACTGAGTTCAGTTTTAAAAAACTTCATGTAACCTCAAAGGTGAGATGGATTACAGTCCCGAAATGGCAGCTAGTTAAAGATGGCATGGAAAAATCAGTCAAGGAAAGTTTTAATACTAGTTTTTATTGCTAAAAATAAACAAAACTGTCAACTCAGAGATCGCAAGTTCGAATCCGGGTTGATGCCACAGCCATCCATGACCTTGAGACCGTGGGAACACATTGGCCGAGCTCTCACGGGAGGGAGGGATGGCATACGCTCACTTCCCTGTCACTCACAGTCATGGGCGCCAATCATGGGCGTCTGTGAGCTCATTCGTACGAGAGGGCAGTTAGCACTTTCCCTCCGAGTGTGTTAGGCTGCCCGCAAATACGCATGTGCAGCAGTTCGAAAGGGGGTGGGCGGTAGCATCGCATGTCACGGAGGGGGCATGTGCTTGCTTACGCCCCTCCCTGGTTGGTGGCGGTCATGTGATAGAGAAGGCAAAAAGTTGATGGGTGGGAATTGGAAATGACTAAATCAGGGAGAAAACTAGGGGGGAAATAAAAAATTAAAATTTGAAAAACCCCAAGTAATATTTTTGAGTGCTAAAAATACATTTGTGTGGAAAATTACATGCTAACCACTAGCATAGCATTCGCCACCTAGCCAGTTGCTTTCAGGAACTAACTTTATTGCTTTGTAGTTACAATTTCAGCCCTGGACTTTTCATGAACTTAGATGACGGTCTTTTTTTCATTCTTTTTTTTTTTCATTCTAATTCTAAGCATGAATTTCTTTTCCCAGTTTCTCAACATGTGGACCAAACAGGACACCCTCGATTTGGAGAACCCGTCCCTGACTTCCACTCCCGTGTGCAGCCAAAAAGCCATCGTGACTACGCCACTGCACAGAGATAAAACCCCTCTCACACAGAAGGAGAACTCTGCGTACGTCTGGCTTTGCACGTTTCTTTCTCTTAGTTAAAGGACACTGATGTATATAAGTGAGTCTGATTTCATATTTTTTCTACTCAGCTTCATCACACCAAACCACAAGGCCGACTTGGACAGGACACCCCGCACCCCGACCCCGTTTAAAAACGCCCTGGAGAAGTACGGGCCCATACGCCCCCTGGTGAGGAAACTTGGTTGGATTGGATGAAATTGTATGGGATGGAATGAGGTGTGATGTGATGGGATGAGATTGGGTGTGATGTGTTTGGGATGGGATTGTGATGGGACATGATTGGGCGTGATGGGATGTGATTGGAACAGGATGTTATTTGATGTGATTGGAATGGGATTTGATTGGATGGGATGTGTGATTTGATGTGATTGTATAGAATGGGATGTGATGGGATGCAATTTGATTGGATGGGGGTAGGATATGAATGGATCAGATAGGGTGTGGTGGGATGGGGTATGATTGTACCAGATGGGATGGGATGAGATTTAATTGGATGTGGATAGGATATGATTGGATCAGATGGGATGGGATGAGATTTGATTGGATGGAGAAGAGATTAGATTGGATCAGACTGGGTGTGGTGGGACGTGACTGGATGGGATGGTTTTTGATTGGATGTAATTGAATGATATGAGATGGGATATGATTGGACGTGATCTGATTGGAATATTATGTAATGCGATGTGATGATTCCCGGGTTAGCCTTCGACGCCCAGCCTGGAGGAGGACCTGAAGGAGGTTCTGCGCACTGAAGCAGGGATCGAGCTCATCGTGAAAGACGAAAGTCCAGTTGAACAGAAACCCAAAGCCGTGGTGAGGATCCCTGATTTTTACTGCAATCTCATAACATCGGTCTTAACTTTTCATGTGTTCTTATTGATGAGTTTTGTGTAAATGATAAGAATTCATTGTTATAAATTTTTATTTTTAACTACTACGGATTACTGTGAAAAATGGACATGCTAAAAACCCAGTATCCTTTTACTAAAAGTAGTTAGTAAAGTAATGACCAATGAAATGGAAATGATTGACTGTTGTGCAGATGCTCCGACATTAGTGGTCTTCCCACAGGAAGCACACATTGCTACAAGGGTTAAACTCATGGTGACATCTCTGTCTTGTGTCCAGCCAATCAGCAACAAGGCTTTGCTTATCCTTTGTATGAGCTTGAACAGCTCTTCGTGCTAATTGGCTGGAATAGTGTTGCGTGACTTGCTCTGAGCCACTCTCTTTTCGTTTCTCAAAACACAGAGTGTGTCTGAACACCAGACTTTTTTTTTGGGGGGTGCATATACTGAATGAATAGATAGCACACTGTCAAAAGATATACACTCACACCTAGGGGGCAATTTCGAACAGCCAGTTGGCCTAATGTGCACGTCTTTGGATTGTGGGAGGAAACCCACGAAAGCACAAGGACAACATGCAAACTCCACACAGAAATGCTCTTGCCGAGCCCTGGGCTTGAACCCAGGACCATCTTGCTGTGAGGTGGACATGCTAACCACTACACCACCAAATCTATAAAATGAAATGACTGTACAGTAGAATAACGTACAGGCAGAAGATTGTGGCTTCTTCACCACAGTACTCAATTCTACTTCCACACGCGTAGCCTTTCCTGTCCATTGATACGTTTTCATTACTTTGATTTTTTTTTCAGCACCGGCCCCCAATGAAGAAAGTGCGTAAATCCCTAGCACTGGACGTTATAGACTGTATGGAGCAGCGCCCTGCCCGACGCCAGCAAGCCAGACCTCATACCAAATCCTGCAGGAAGGTAAAAACGATCACTGGACGCTTTTAATGAGATCTCATGCTGAGAGCAGGATGTAAAAACAATTGTTTGTTTTCTCTCCCAGGACTATTCGTTTTCATCTTCCTTCAACTCGTCGTTTACCATAAAGAAGGAGGAGAACGTCCTCGACCAGGGTTTTATTCTCGAGCCCAGTGAAAGCAAACCTGCTGTGAAACAAGCTCAACCGAACCCCAAAGCCGTTCCACCTGCTCTCGTAAGTCATCCAGGGACTAGGATTTATTCATTTGAAACGTAGTTACGGCAATGAGATATTAGAAAGAGGCATGGCTCCACCTCTAAATGTCATCTGACCAATCAGAAATGATTATTCAGAACGATAGTACAGTAGTTAGAGTATGTTCTGGTAATAACATGACTGCTTGAATAATAATAATAATAATAATAAAGTTTGTCTCCTCAGCATCCTTACATGATTCAACGCCTGTTTAAAATACCTCTTTCTTTAGATGTCTCCAGCATGGGAAGCGGTGGTTTGTGGCCGCACTACGGATCAGCTGATCATGACGGAGAAGGCCAGGCGCTATCTTCGCTCTCTGAAGTCAAACGCACACAGCCGAGCCCTCATTCTATCCTGAGCCTGCACTTCATCACAGTCCCAGATTATTGCATTCTGCAATATTTAAACATATGGCATTTTCCTCGTGTTGTGAATTAAGATGTAAAAGTGTCTTGTTAATAATGTAATTGTGAAAATGTATAATTATATTTTTGGAGGGGTGGGTAATGAAAACTGCGTCTTTGCAGTCAAAATGAATCACTAACGGTGCTTTTTTGGCTCTTGTCTCAGGTTCTCAAGAGTTTAACATATACCGTTTATCAGGCGTTCTGATTCGGTTTGTGTATAGTAACCATTTTTATTTTTTTCAGCATACTTCTTCAGATATCAGGACGTCAGAGGACATTAACACTTTTAACTGGCGCTGTTACATTTCTGTGAAAATCTTTTCATTATAGTGCAGGGTTTATTTCTGGTATTTTTTTTCCACTGGCAATATTAAAAATGTTTTTTTTTTCCCTCTGACTACAGTCAGTATTAAAAAAAGCATACTAAAAAATGCCAGATAGGTTTTTCTTAAATGACAGCAAGATTGAAAAAACAATAATGATAGCTTTCTATACATCAGTAATCTTGCTCATGTCCACTACTACATAACTGTAAATGCTGTAACTGTGGAATTAAAAAAATTGCATTGTTATGTAACATAACAAATAAAAAAGTAATAATTGTTTTAGTGTGTATATGTGTGTATTTATACATTCCCTCAATGTATCGTTATCTCTTAACATTTAACAATAAGATCTATGTGCAGAATATTTCTGTCAAAACCCTTGTGTGTGGGTGACGTCACACTCTATCTCCTGATTGGACAGCGCGTTGCAATAGAATAGCCAATAGGAAAGGGACACAATGCCAAATCAACGCTCTTTTAATAAAATAAGACACGTTTTAAAATAATTGCATATTATATATATATATAAGATTTTAAATCACGTGAAAAGATATTGTGCTTAATAAATAAATGTTATATCTGCAGCCATCAGAAATTGTAATTTTTTCGTAATATTCAAGTGCAACGGTTGGTTTATACCATGTGAGGGTTACAGGGGTGGACATGTTCTTAATTTTTTAACGGTTTATGCTTCGTGAATGTTTGTGATATTAATTCGCTATTAAAGGGATACTAATTAGTTAATTTGTTGCGGTATTAAATATTCAATGAAAATTCATTGCGATTAGGCAATGGATCAAAAACGACCCCCCCCCCCCTTTGTTATTTTAGTCGGAGTAGGTTTCGTCCGTCTTTCCCGGAAGTCTTGCGAGCGCTTTTGGTGACGCTGCATAGGGCGACATGGCGGTTCTGCGTAAGTCATTTAACTGAGATTATGGTCCAATTTACAGAAATGTGCCACATATAACTATATATCATTAAGAATATAGCGTTTGGTGGATATTTGCCATGTACACGAAATATCTTTATTCATTTTAAATCGCCACAAAAAGAAGTTTCTGTCAATGCTATCAATGGCATTTTGCATAATGCTAGCATGCTAACTGACTAGCTGGTCAGCTTGCTAGCTAAGATGTTTATGTGCTTGTAAATAGTTTTTGAGAGCTTTTAAAACATGAACTGGTTCCAAACTGTATCATTTCTTTCTGTGTTTCTAAATGGAGACTGATTTCTTTGTCTGTGTGGTACATTATCAAGCAGTTAAAGTAAATACAGCTGCTGCATTCCTAATGACTTCCATTAATTGGTTGCATTAATTGGTTAATTAATCGACATTTTTTAAAGTAAATAATGCACTTCTGCAGTGGATAGTGAGGTATTTGGAACATAGCTAGCTTCCAAGTACAATGGATACAGCCATATTGGAATTGCTGTGGTGCATGCTGGGATTGTTTGGGAACAAGTAATATATAGAAACAAAAGTACGAAAAGCTGTAGGTGCATTTCAAACATGAATTATTTCCAGTTTGCTCGCTAACATATTCTCAGTCTGACAATACCACACTCCAGCGTGTTCTGGGTCGACCCCGGGGTATCTTCCAGGTCGAACATGCCCGAGGCGTTCGGGAGGCGTTCTAATCAGATGCCCGAGCCACCTCAACTGGCTCCTCTCAACTCTGAGGAGCAGCTGTTCTACTCCGAGCTCCCCCTGGAGGACAGATCTTCTCACTCTCACTCTACGGGAGAGCCCCGCCACCCTGCGAAGGAAGCTCATTTCAGCCGCTTGTATTCGCAATCTTATTCTTTTGGTCACAACACAAAGCTCATGACCATAGGTGAGGGTTGGAACGGAGATCAGCTGGTGAATTGAGAGCTAAGCCTTCCGATTCAGCTCCGTCTTCACCACGACGGACCGGTACAAGCTCTGTTTTACAGCAGAGGCTGCACCGAAGTCTCTTGGCTGGTCTTCGAACGCCTTGGCGGAAGAGCTGAAGGAAGTGGCTGGGCAGAGGGAGGTCTGGACCTCACTGCTTAGGCTGTTGCCCCCACGACCCGACCCCGGAACAAGCGGATGACGATGAAGACGGTTCCAAACTAAAATGGTCTTTTTTGATATTTGGCTCCAGCACATCTCTGTCATCTAAAAATGTTTAATCTGTAACAGCCTCTATATTTGCTTTTGCTGGCTCCAAATTCATCCCAGCAAGCACTAACAAGCTCAAGTTCATAAAACAGCTCATTATAAGTGATGCAGAAAGTGTCATGAATAGATTATATGAAACTTTTTTTTTTTTTAAGTGTTTTCTGTACTAGGTCTGTCTGACTTGATCCCTTGAGTTTCGTTTGTTTGTTCCTAAACAGTCCCAACATGCACCAGACCAATTCCTATATAACATTATTAGTGAAACAGCTGATTCTGAGTAGTGAATATTAGTACCTGTTAAAAATAAAAAGAATGCATGTTTAATTGCTGTTTTTATCCTTTGCAATGTAAGTATCAGAATAGGAGCATGTACTGTATGTTTATTAACATAACATGATTAATGTATTGAATATGTGCACGTGTGATGAAAGGTTTGGCCAGCATTGTTGTCTCCATCCTGTCTCTGGGAACCTGGGCGCTCACCCCAACGCACCACCTGAGCGCTTCAGATGTGGACAGACTTCTGGACGTTTTGGATCAGCCCATCACGGACCTGAAGTCAGCATACCTGACAATTGTCGGTTTAAGCAAATTGGGAGTGCCAGTGTCCGACTCGAATGTGAGTTCAGTAAATATCACAAGGATATCAGTCCTGTACAAACGCTTATGTTTTGCATGTCTGTTAATGGTTTGTTCTTCTTGTATCTTTAGGTGGTTTGCAAATTCGTCATTTCCAACCTGGATTCCTCCAGCATCGAATCGCTGTTTTATGCAGCTGAGGCCAGTCGGGCGCTCCCCTCATGTCAGGTATGAATGTATGTTTCTTGTAAAAACTGTCCAATGAAACATGGATGTGTTTTTAGTGTGTGAAATCTATCTTGTTTTTGATTTTTGACAGCTTCATGTATCCAACGAGACTCGGGATCTGCTTCTCGCCGCTGTAAGTGAGGATTCTTCCATCTCACAGATCCACCATGCTGTGAGTGCGCTCAGCTCTCTGGGACTCCCTTTGGCTTCACAGGAGGTGGTCATTGCCCTCAAGGCCCGCATCGCTAAGGAGGAAAGTGTTGTGGCGTGAGTAAACTCTTGTCTTGTTCTTGGGTGTTAATGCAGACACAGAGGAGCAGTCCTCATAAACGGGCTGGATGTGGAAAAAGAACTAGCCGTGGTTCAGACGCTCTGTTCTAAACTAGTAAGACTTCGGTCGCAGGTCCTGTTTCAGTTTATATGAACCCAAATTATAACTACTAAACGAGTTATACACAGTTTTAAGGGATTACTTGGAACCCATCTATCGGCCAAAGTGCATATGACAAGACATCACTTACAGTACATGAGCATTAAAGGTTTTTTTTTTTGATGTTTTGTGCTGTATATGAATGATAAATGCTGAAATGGTGTACAGAAAGCCAGGTGATGTAATACTGATATACTTAATATATAATAATGATATACTTGAACTCTGAAAGCACGTCATCTGTGCATTTTGTGACATCACATTGCGACACAGAGGAATAGATTGGTAAATGTTTAATCGTGTATTTCTGTTTTAAATGATCTCTGTAGGCTGGAATAATACAATGAAATTTCAATAGAAACTGTTCTAAAATGCATTAAAATTGCAGTCACTGATGTGTCCGGTAGTTTATTAGTCTGGTTAAAGCATGAATGTTATAAATATGAGTTCAGTACAAAAGCACATGGACGTGATGTATAATTGAATGCAGTACATCATTTTTACTCTCGATCCAACACACAGGCAGTAAATTCACTTATTTTTTTGTGTTTGTTGTGCGTGTGTACGCAGCATCGTGCAGGCTCTGCAGGCGGCCTCCCGTCTCTCTCAGCAGGCTGATCTCGGAGGGATCCTGGAGGAAATTGAGGTGAGATCAGACGAGTCAGGCTGTAGGTGGTGCTGTAGCGCAGATTTAGAAATTTAACGTGGTTATGCTTAAACAATATAGAAACGCTGAAGGTTTTTTTTCACTGAAACACTTGATTTTTTTGGGGGGTGTTTTTTTTTTCTAAGTGTGTTGTGTATCTTGTGCAGGATCTGGCTGCTCGACTTGACGACCTAGGGGGGGTGTACCTGCAGTTCGAGGAAGGTCTGGAGGCCACTGCGCTGTTCGTGTCCGCAGCGTACGCTCTGTCGGATAAAATGGACGTGGAGCCTTCGTTAAAAGAAGTGAGACTCTGCAGTGGATCTCACTGTCACCTTCTGACCAATCAGATTCATCAGCAGTGTGTTTTGTAAATTTGGTAACGATGTGTCGCGATGTTTTCTTCAGGACCAGGTGATCCAGCTGGTGAACTCCATCTTCAGCAAGAAGTCATGGGAATCCCTGTCCGAGGCATTCAGCGTAGCCTGCGCCGCCGCCGCGCTCTCCAACAACCGCTTCCACAAACCGGTCATCATTAACGCCCTGGGATCAGCCGCTGTCTCACACAGCCAGCCTCTGCTGCAGGTACACGTGCACAAAAATCATGAACAGCCAGCAGTGTGATTAATGCTGAATATAACCAGAATTTATAAAGGCTGTAAATAAGTGAGGAGTTGAATCTTGGGAATTGTTGACATTTTGTCTCTGATGCGTCGTGTTTGTGCCTATGAAGGGTTTGTGTCAATCAGAGGATCCAGATGAATTATGGGTTATTTTATCTGTCTCTTGATCTTACTTACTCTCTTATTTGTTGCTTTCTTCCTTACTATTTTTTTTGTCCATCCCTAGTTGATGGAGTGTATAATGTTGGTTTCTTATTATAAAGTTTTATAAAATCATAAATATGCTAACCTGCTGTTATTTATTACCTCCCGCAGAGTTTTTAATAGTCGTCAGCATTTGTTTTGTTTGTCTGTTTGTGAACAATTTCCTGACAAAACTACTAAACGGAGTTTGGCCAGACATGGTCAATATTTTACCCCACCTGAGTCCTGGAAAGGATTTGCTTTTGGAAGGTGACGGTCAAAGCTTAAATTTGAGGAAAATCCTTATTCTGTAGTGTAAAGGATTGATTGTGGGACGCCCACTAGGGGGAGACATTTTATTATAATTACGCCAAGTTATAATGAAACCTGCAGTCTTGGTCAAATTTTTCGAGTAAATCAGTGCACACTTCTCACCGTAATTCATATGTGCCTTGTCCTCTGACTGCCCCTCTAGTTTTTGTACCCCTTTAGTAGTGTTATCGTTCACATACACATTTTATTCGTGTTTTTAAATTTTGGCGTTGTGTATGTTACAGCTCCAGGTGACCGATGTCCTGTGCCAGCCTCTGAGCTCGGCAAACGTGCTGGTGGAATCGGCCACGTCTGTATCCTCCAAGGCTGTAGTCCTGAGTCAGACCCCCTTCACCCTACACGAGTACGTTCCTGACACGTTACGGTTATTCATTCCACACTGGAATTTAGAAAGAATTGATCTCCTCTTTGCAGGTTGTCATGGCAACGTCCAAAGTGCATCTGAAATGAGTAGTATAGTGTCTTTTTATTTATTTATTTGTTTCCCCCCTTTTTCTTTGTTTTTAGTGACCTGTTTGAGCTGAACTTCATGGCCAGCCAGCCTGCCAGCGGTTACTACCAGTTGTCCTTGTCTGTCACTGGAGACAGCCGTCTGATAGCCAACCAAATTGACGTAAGTGGACCGTTGGAGGATATAAAGTATAACGCTAAACACTGGCGCGGTGCATCAACATAACACAAGCTGCTGCTGTTTTTTTTTTTTTTTTTTTTTTTTTTTTTTTTTTTTTTTT
>JAOUQZ010000001.1:14338484-14348530 GCA_028564935.1 Neosilurus hyrtlii
CACCATTTTGACCATGTAGTCACATGATCAAAAAAGAAGTTCCCAAGTATGGCGTACATAATGTCCGAGTCAATATTCTACCGGATATGGGCGAGGAGTTCCGAAAGGCATGACGGTTGAATCCCACACCCGCCCACTTTTTGGCACTTGAGAAATTCCGCCCCTTGTCGCTCATTTCGCTGGCGGTCATTGACTTTGTGTGCTGGTTGCTCGTCACTTCCTGTGTGGATGCAGCTTTAGGCTCAGGGTGAAGTTACACTTAAATGTTTTGGATTTTTTTTTTTTAATATTTCTTCATTCTTGTCTCTCTATCTCTATCTCTCTCTCTCTCTCTCTCTCTCTCTCTCTCTCTCTCTCTCTCTCTGTCTCTGTGTAGTGGATCAAGTTGGGTGCCAACATTTCCAATCTCAGTCTGTCCCCCAGCTGTGTCCTCTTCCACCTCGGTCATGCAGGTGAGTAAAGGGGAAATCAATATCGTGTCTGAGTTCAGTGAATAAAACGAGTAAAAAGAGAGAATCTTTCTCAGTTTAATAAAATCTCCTCCCTCATGTTTCATGATTTTACCTGAACTTCATACATTAGAGCTTCATGAAGCTACAGTACCTTCTTCCTCGTATCCTCATCTCTCCCCAACCGGATGAGGCCAAGCACACCTGTTCAGACTCAAGCTCTTCGACCACATCTTGGGACTTATTCCAGACGTCTGTGTAATTTAAAAAATTGTTGTTTTTTTTTCCGGTACAGCTCTGCTGGGGCTGATGTACGTGTACTGGACTCAACTGAACATGTTCCAGACTCTTAAATACCTGGCCATCGTTGGAAGCCTCACCTTCCTGGCTGGGAACCGCATGCTGGCCCAGAAAGCAGTTAAAAGGTGAGGGGGGGGGTAATTCAGTGTAAATGAAAACACCATGTGTAGCCTTGGACCACAGAAATGTTTGGAAGCTGCCGGATAAGGCACCAAGACATTCGCACCATACATCCTCAAGTGTTTTTATTCTCGAGCGCTGTGTGTATAATGATAAATATGCCTTTGCAGCCCTGTATACCCACCTGCATCCCTGCTGTAAGGTTTCCTCCTTCTCTCCCTGTCTGTTTTTAAGAAAATCCTCATTAGTGCCTTAACTGTCCTGTTTGCTGCTTTTTCTTCCTTCCTTCCTTTCTTTCTTTCCTTCTTCCTCGTCCTCCAGGATCGCTGCCGAGCAGAGTAGTAGGTTGGCTAAGTATAGGAGTCTACGGTGAAATCCCGGTTTATTTAAACAAAGCCCCAGTCTCCCCGGCTGAAGTAAGGCTCTGCATCCAGAGGACAGCATGGTGTCCTTTTCACCTCTGTAGTATAGAGTGCATGGCTGTGTGATTGCGCCGCTGTGGCATTCATTCGTCTGTCAGCGTGTTTCATTGTCACATTCCGGCAGCTGGTACTGAAGCACCTTTTTGCAACTTCGACACGCATGTGGTGAAGCATTAGTACACTTTAAACATGCGCTAAACACCCTGGTGTCGTCTAATACGGCTGTTCAACACTAACAACATTTATGGGTCAAAAAAGGTGGAAAAAGCATCATATTCCCCTCTTGTTGGATTTTTAGTGATCTAGTTGTTATACGATCTACATATTTTTATTTACCTGTATTTATTCACACTCCTAATATTAGTCAGGGACCGTCATGCAAATGTGCTTCATTGGTCAAACATGAATCAACACATTATGTAAGGCATAAATCACTCTCTAATTTAGTCATCTCCAATTCCCACCCATCAAGTGTCATACGACCATCAACAACCAGAGAGGGGCGTGAGCACGCACATGCCTAACACACTCGGAGGGCGCGTTGTCCGCCCCTTGTACGAACGAGCTCGTAGATGGCCATGATTGGCTGAGTGACGGGCGTGAGCGTATGCCGGGACTTCTCGTGAGAGCTCGGTTAATTAACTCCTGGTCGCGGATGGCTGCGGCATCGAACCTGTGATCTCCAGGTTGATAGTATTTTCTCCGACTTTGTGTTTTGCGTAGAAAGGGGTAGAAAGGGAGCTTCTAGATTTTAAGAGATTCCTCATCATGTCTGTGGTCTGCGAATGAAAAGTGCATGATGGATTAAAAAGATACTTTTATTTATTCACTTCAATCCACAATATTTATTCGTTTTAAACAAATTTTCTTTCCTCTTCCAGACAAGAAGCAAAATGATTACGGAGCCCAGCGATGAGGAGACTGGAGCTTCATGTCCTCCTCGTCTTTATTTAAGTGAAGAAATCTTTCACGAAAATATCCGTTTGGTGGAAACAGTGACGGCTCATGACAGTTAATTTGTGGGGGGATCTAAGTCAAAACTGAAAAATCAGAATGCAGTTTGATGTTTTCATTACTTTTGTTTCTGTATAAAACACAACTGAGTGCACTGTACATGATCCATTTGGGGTTTTGATGTGATTTGGTTGTTGCTGGTTTGGTTCAGGTGGCTTAACAGCAAGCTGTAAACATTTTTCTTGAAGATTTGGATGTTTTGCAGATATTAGTTTAATTTTTTGTCTGTATGGAGCGCATGTGTGATGATTTTTTTTTTTTTTTTTTTTTTGCACCATGCTGAACACTTCTCACCAATCTGTGGTTTTGTAAAGAAAACAAGTTTAAAAATAAAAAATATAAACTCCAGCATGTTGAATTCTTTTTCCCCTCCTCCCTTCCTTCCATTTGTTATTTTTTTTAAACACATCACTACTATATGGATAATTTAGCATGTATAAGCATGAAACACAGGTTGCAGTTCTGATTTATTCAGAGCGATCATTGCACATAATCCATTTTATTGACAAACCAAAAGAAAGCAATGCACTGCACAGATTATTTTCTGTGTCGAGACTCTGGACACTTCCCGTTCATCACCAGGCCACGAGCACAGCCAGTGCACTGAAGACTGAAACAATAATGAGAAAAATATTAGAGAAACATGAAAAACAGCCTTGGGAAGAATTAAGGGGAAAAAGGCAGGTCCTTATACCTCTGAAGGTGACACAGTCTGTGAACATGTGAGAATTCTTATGTTTATTAAGAATAAATAAGTGGAGGGGCTCTCAGAGTGTGTGCTACCGTCACCAGGCACAAAGGGATTATTATAGCTTGGTATAGTTGTAGTGAAATGTCTCCCTCTAGTGGACACCTGGGGAATATTTTGACAAGTATTAAAGAAGAGGTATTGTTGTGGGAGTTCAGAAATTGTTTATACAATGTAATGGATTTTTACTTGTACCACACCCTGCTCTAGAAACAAAATTCATCCAAATCCATGGATAACAGTTTTTTTTAGTAATCTTCCACACAACCAACACGGGAAAACATTCATGTTAATGGCATTTGACATCCAGAGTGACTTACATTTATCATTTCCGTACAACCGAGTGGTTTAGGATTAAGGGCCCAACAGTTGCAACTTTGTGGCACTGGAGCTTGAACCCCTGACCTTCGGATCAGTAACCTTCGGAACCCTAACCACTGAGGCACCACTGCCAAATTAAACGTTAAACAACACAAAACATAACCTCTCAACAGAGGTTAAAGCTAATCAGTTTATTCCAAAATTATCCGTGTAGGTGAAAATGATTCTTCATAATTCATTAAATTAAGACAACAGCGAAAGCAATTTTTATAAAACCCAATGCAAACTAAAGTTCAGGTCGAGTAGAGTTAAATTTCAAGAAACAATTTCAGTCATAATTTAGAAAATCAAAATAATCAGTGATCAAAATATCACAAACTTTGCCTCCGTTTCTCAAAGAGTCGACTCTTTTGAACCGACTCACTGAAAGACATTTATAAAAGGTTTCCTCCAGTTCTTCTCCAGCGAACCTGAAACCTGAATCTGTGGACGTGTCACTACCATTCAAACTTTCAGAGGTTTAAGGAAAGTCACCTCAGTCCTCGGCGTCCTCTCTGCTGCTTCCTGTAGCTGTGTTCCCTCTCGATGGACATCAGGTCCTGCTTGTACATGTCCTCGAATATTCCCGCCTGACGCTTTATGAAGTGTTCAGATGCTGGCCTGGTTCTGAACAAGCAACGAATCATGACGGTCAGTTTTACGTTTAGAGAATAACCACTCAAGCTTCCTTATGTGTACCACTCATACTCAACCTGTAACACGGTATATAAACGAGTGTGTCAGAACTGTGTCACGGCGGCACGGTGGCGTGGTGGTTAGCACGTCCACCTCATCGAAAGAAGGTCTGGGTTCGATTCCCGGGCTCGGTGCGTTTCCCCATGTTTGTGTGGGTTTCCTCCGGGTAGCCCGGTTTCCTCTAGGCCTCCTCCAGAAACATGTGTAGTAGGCTAACCTGCTGTTCCAAATTGTATCTAGGTGTGAGTGTGAATGGTCAGGTGGTTGTTAGCAAAGTAATGGCCTATCGAGCTGTTCAGGGTGTACCCCGCCATGGGTGCCAGCCTCTCCGCGATTGCACAAACCTCCATAAATACCCAAGGGACTCCAATATACCCATGATGCAATGCATAGCTTGGTGCTCCACCACCCGAGGCATATTTCAGCAACAATCTCAGAGGGTTTCAAGTATTTCTCCTATTTATTATTATTATCTTTTAAACCAAACTTTAGTTGATACAAATGAATATGAACACTCAGCCAAGCCTTTTATTTATCAGACCTGTACAGATGCATGTTGTGCATTTATTATATCTAATCAGCCAATCAGGTGGCAGCCGTGCGGTGAATACACTCAACCAGATACAGGGCAAGAGCTTCTGTTAATATTCATGACTTTGACCTGGTTGTGCATTTTTACACACAACACACACTAGAATTTCCACAGAGTGATGAGAAACTGTCCGACATGTTCACGCTGACGGGAAACTCGGTGGACTACTCTTTACAACCGCGGTGAGCAGAAAAGCATCTCAGAACCTTCATCACTTTCAAACTCGAGGCACATGTGCTAGTACAATCACAAAATAAGGGTTCCACTCCAGTTATTCAAGAACACAAGTCCTTCTCCTCCCCCCTCAGTTATTTCCCCGATTCGTTGATGCTTGACGATGCTGCAGGTGGTGCCACGTGATTGGCTGATACGAGGGTATGTCAAAACGTTCTCATGGCAAACACCACAGGAGAAGATTATCCTCACGATATTTTTTTATTATGGCCTCCGTTATCTTGAATGGATGTTTACGCTTCACTATTCCTTCGTTGAAGGAAAATAGGTCGAATAGGTTTTCCTCAACATCACGGACGACGCCATCAGTCGACCGCGCACCTGGGGGTTTAGTTTGGGGAGACGGAGAGACGTCGGATGGTGCACGTCGGGTGATTATGGTGCGTGGGGAAACAGTTTAAAGCAACACTGGTCTGCTTTTCACTGCAAGCTGTGCTGTGTGGACACGTACCTTGTCCTGAAATACGCCAAAACGCCATCTCGAAGATTTCCTCTCTCTGTTCTAAAATAGGAATCACGCTCCGGGTGAGACCGATAACTTTTTGAGGCCCCATCATAATTTGGATAACTGCATGGATGAACAGTTGTCTCATCCCATTCTCATTTGCTGAACCCTTTAATCCTACTAGGGTCATGGGGAGGCTGGTGCCTATCTCAGCTGACACCGAGCGAAGGCGGGGTACACCCTGAACAGCTTCAGAATCATTGCGTGGCAACACACACACACACACACACACACACGACCATTCCCACACATACCTAGGGGCAATTTGGAACAATCAGTTAGCCTAATTTGCATGTCTTTGGACTGTTGGGTGGAAACCGGACTACCCAGAGAAAACCCATGAAAGCACAAGGAAAACATGCAAACTCCACACAGAAATGCCAGAGTCTGGGAACCAAACCCAGGACCTTCTAGCTGTGAGGTGGACGTTCTTACCACGGAGCCACAGTGCTGCCCGAATTGACATGTGTTCCTAATATAATGATAAACGTCAACGCACCAAGTCCCAGTATCACTTTATAAGAATTTTATTCCGTTTATCACGTTACCCAGATCCTTTTCCTGTAATAGTCTGGAGGAATTTTCTAGCAGATATTTGACCAAGAACCTTCCGGTAGCTGTTGGTGAAGATGGCGTCTGCGTGCCTCCCAGACCTAAACATGCGGGGGGAAAGAAAGAAAGAAAGATAGAAAGAAAGAAAGAAAGAAAGAAAGAAACAAAGGAACGAATAAATAAATAAATAAACAAATAAATAAATACACAAACACCAACCAAAAAAAAAAAAAGCAGTCTCTAGATTTTCCCCATGATTTTTTTTTTCAGAGAGCCACTTCATAAGGGTGCAAAATAATGAACAGGAAGAAGTGTGCTGCCTGACCTGAACTCGTGCTGACTCCGGATGGATCTGTAGGCTGTCGGAGGGTGCGGAGGGTCATCCAGCGAGGAGCTCATCAGTATTGCAGTGGCTCTCTGACCAAACCTGGGAAATGTTTCACACTCGACATAAAACCTTATCTGCAGCAAAAAAATCATTTCATGTGGCATCATGTGATCGAAGAAACAATGGATTCTGTTTAACTGTGGATTAATCGCAGCTATGTACAGTAGAGTCTAATTAATATGCGCATGACGGGGGTCCAGTGCACCTCAACATATATTAAGAGAGGCCGCATTTTAGCATTGCTGCTAATATTTTGTATATTTGAGCTAATATACGGGTGTGAGTGCGCTTGTGGCTCATGAACGCCGCCATGGATCAATGCAGAATACCGTCACGTTGCCCTAATATGGTCAATTTCAGTGAAAAATTTAAAAAATGCACTTTTTGGTCATTCCCATGTTACACATTTGGAGTCCAAGGGGTGGATATTAAGTGGAAATGCATTTAAACTAAGTGCATATTAACAAGTCTTAACAGTGTAATATAAAAATGGAAACACTGCTTCTAAACGGAGCTCCTGATAGATAGCCGTCATTTTAATTGGGAGGTATGGTGGCGTAGTGGTTAGGACGTCCGCCTCACAGCAAGAAGGTCCTGGGTTTGAGTCGCGAACTCAGCCTCTTCTGTGAGGAGTCGGCATGTTCCCATCTGTGCTTGCATTGGTTTCCTTCGGGTACCCTGGTTTCCTCCGACAGTCCAAAGACATGTACATTGGGCTTCGAGTGTGAGCGTGAAAAGTTGTGTGTGTGAGTCCTGTGATGGTCAGGCTAGCTGTTCAGGGTGCCTTCACGCAGCGACGGTTGAGGAAGGCTTCAGCCTCCCTTAATAGGATTAAGTGGTTCGGCAAACGAATGAGCGAGAGAGAGAGAGAGAGAGAGAGAGAGAGAGACACCTACACACAATAAAGATTCATTGACCTCCGAGAATTTGAGGTCATCTGACCTTCAGTAGGAAAAATGAACCCTTACGTGTTTCCAGCCCGCACACACACACACACACACACACACACACACAGCATTTAAACAGCATTTAAACATTTAAAGAGTAATCACCCTGCCCAGTCGTAGTTAACACAACAAAAGCGCGGCGTTGTTTGTCGAGTGGAGCGACCCGTGTGAGCTGCTGGTCAGTCATAATCAGTGCTCAGCCTCTGCAGCTTCTCTCCAGTGTGTGTGAGAGGGACAGAACTTTTGTCTGCGTTTTCTGCCTCATTCACACTCATCGGCGTGAGAGAAGTGTAAGAGCATCACAGTATGGGTGTGTAAAATGAGTCCGAGGACGCAGTAATTAGATACAGATCAGGTACAATCTCCTAAATTTGGACTAAAGCATAGTGTCGAGTGTGTGATGGTTCGGCTGCTGTGAAAACCCTGAGCAGGAGAATTGGGTGAGATGAGGTTTGTCACATTCAGATGAGAACTGCAGATAGTATGAGCTACATATTAATAATAATAAGAAGAAGAAGAAGAAAAAGGGAGCCGATAGCCGACATGGCAGGATTGTGAGGAACATCAATTTTTTTACTATTTTAGCAGCCCATCACAGGGCAACACACACAATCATTCACACCTAGGGTCAATTTGTAGCAGGTATTTGATCTAACGTGCATGTCTTTGGACTGTGGGAGGAAACCGGAGGACACTGAGGAAACCCAAGCAAGCATGAGGAAACTCTACATGGAAACGCCCAAGCTTGGGACTTGAACCCAGGACCTTCCTGCTATATGGCGGACGTGCTAACCACTACACCACCGTGCCGCCCACACGTGATTCATTATACATGAATCATTTGTGTTCACTGTGATGTGATTCATTATTCATGATTCGCATTCACATGTTAGGCAATACAATTATTTCGGGACAGTGGTGGCTCAGTGGTTAGGGCTCTGGGTTGCCCCAGAGTTGGCTGAGATGGGGCCCAGCCTCCCCGCGACCCTAATTAGGATTAAGTGGCTTAGAAAATAAATTAATTAATGATTCTTCATATGTGACCCATTTAAATCCATATGAATCAGGACAAATGTATCATTTATTTATTTGTTTGTTTGTTTGTTTGTTTGTTTGTTTGTTTGTTTGTTTTTGCGCGTGCTTCCATATACATGAGTCATTTATATCTATATGATTCAGGACAAATGATTCATTTATTTTTTTTCCCCAGGTAATTCTTTATATGTGATTTGTTTATGTCTCTATGATTCAGGACAAATGATTCATTAATTTTGACAAGTGTGGGATAATTTTTTATTTCACCATGATTAGATCAGTTCAGTTCTATGTAATTCCTCTCTAGGTGTCTTTATTCAATCATGGCAGACACGTGACTGAAGCACATGCGTCCGTCCCTTGAGTCATGATGTTTTGTCCTTGTTTATTGCCCTTACTTTTAGCTTAGCCTTGGGTATTATCTATATGGTCCTCCTACACACATATCAATATAAAACCCTGCCATGTGTAACTTTTGTTGGAACGAACATAGAGGTTGTCTTTGTATTGTCATCTTTACTTCTGATGAAACAGTAACGATGCAGTCGACAGACAACACTGTCACCTATCTAGTAATGGGTATTCGGGATCCTAAGGGTGTTGGAGACCTTCCTGTCAATTTGTGTGTCTCTTGCTGATAACCTCATTAAGTTTTTTGAGAAAAAGCTCAGTGAATATTAAGCTAAGATATAGAGAAAGCAAAAGGCTTTGAAGGGTTTGGTCTTGCAGAACAAACAGAGCGCACTCTGAAGAGGGCGGATTTTTTTCTGCTTCGGAAAAATGCATCAAATGTGAAGTCCTTGAGGCAGTGGTGCAGGTGTTCAAGCAATGGCGTACTTCCCTAATAGAGAACGAGAAAGCATTGTACTCTATATATATACAGTATAAAGCCAGCAGACTCAGTGCTCAGCTAACTCTCTCCAATTCGAGTTTATCATAAACGTACATTCATTCGTTTGCTAAACTACTTCTAGGGTCGTGGGGAGGCTGGAGCCAACTCATCTCAGCCAACTCTGGGTGAAGGCAGGGTACACCCTCAACAGCTTGCCAGCCCATCACAAGGCCAACACACACACAACCATTCACAATCCCACTCACACCTACGGGAAATTTTGAACTGCCAATTAGCCTAATATCCATGTCTTTGGACTGGGGAGGAAACCTAACTACCTGGAGGAAACCCACACAAGCATGGAGACAGAACATGCAAACACCACACACCGGGTCAGGACTTCTTGTTATGAGGTGGATGTGCTAACCACTATGCCTTGGTATATGTGATAAACCGGCCAGCCGACACGGCATTTGGCAAACTAGCAAGACAAGAACAAAGACAAGACAAGACCAAAGAACAAAGACAAGAACAGAAGCACCACCAAGTTATGGACATAACGTGGAAAGACTACATCACCAGCATCTCAGTTCTTGAACAAGCCAGAAGTCAGAGCATTGAGTTCGCCAAAAATCATCACCTCAGATGGATAAGGGTCAAGACTTCTCTGTCAAGTCCTCTACAGTGAACTTTCAACCGGAAAAGAACTCAAGGAGGTGCTCTTCATCGCCAGAAGCAGATCTTCAAACACTGTGTTTCCCAGTATTTTTTTCACTGGTACCCATTTATACTGCTGGGTGGAAAGAGTTAAGACCTTGCTCAGGGGTCTTAGCACGGTGGGGGTCTAACAGA
>JAOUQZ010000001.1:14353303-14366224 GCA_028564935.1 Neosilurus hyrtlii
CTACTGTGCATGTTTTTGGACTGTGGGAGGAAACCAGAGTACCCGGAGGAAACCCACGCAAGCACAGGGAGAACATGTAAACTCCACACAGAAACGGCCAAGCTGGGAATCGAACCCAGGACCTTCTTGCTGTGCGGCGGACGTGCTAACCACTACGCCACCGTGCCGCCCTATCCAAGTGCATATATTGTATTTTGTAAATGTCTAATAACATTAGTGCATTGCATTGTATCAAAACAGCATTAAACCCACAGGAGCTTTTTATATACACGTACAAAACGTTCTTTCACGGCAGTGTTAGGTCAAGCCGTACAGTAGGCATACGTATCACTAGAAGATTGTACAATCTCACTTACAGACCGGATCTATTTTCCACACGAAAGGAATACAAGTATTTTATACACTCTCTCATACTGTAATCACTGAACACCAAAAATTACTAATCATTTCAGATATTTTTTATTTTATGAACACATACTTTGTTCATTTATTCATTCTCTAAAGCACTTAATCCTAATTAGGGTCGCGGGGAGGCTGGCGCCCATCTCAGCCGACTCTGGGCGAGGGAGGGGTACACCCTGGACAGCTCGCCAGGCCATCGCAGGAACACATATACTTAAAAGGTGTTATTTATGAATGTATATTATTTTATATCTATACATGTAATACATAATTGATACTAACTGGCTTTAAATTAGTGGAATAACATCAGACAAGTTGGATGTCCCACTGCACTCTCATCACAACTTTAACTGCAGAAAGTTTTTCAGAGTTCTGGGTACAGTGGATTACAGCATAACTTCAGGAGAAGGAGAAAGACGAGGTTGATGAGGAAACAGCTGTTTATAACAGCTGCTACAACACACAGTACCTGTCAAAGGGTTGGACACACCCACTCAATCTAACTGAAATAGAAGGTGTGTGCAGACTTTTGACTGACACCTTTAAATCCCACCTCACCCAAACTTCTTGTTTGGGTATTTGTTTATAGAAATGTTGGATTAATGTATTGCTTTATTATGGGATGTCTCATGTAATGGGCATTATGGACATTATTTGGCAATAAACTGAAGTCAGGTAACAACCTGAGACTCTTTGACACGGTTATCACATCATTGTATGTTTTCTTCCTTGATGGCACAGAAATAAAATTGGGGAATAGTGAAAGAGTGGTTCAGGTAGCATGAGGAATCTTTTTTACACAAGTCCCAATTTCTCAAATCCTGTCGAAAATCTTTGAGATGTGCCGGAGAAGACTTTATGGAGTGGTCCGATTTTCCCGTCATCAGTTCAAGGAATAAATGTTGTGATGTTGCTTAAGTTTGTCGAAACAATGCCATGGAAATGAAGTGCTGTAATCAAGGCTGTGAGGCAGTGTAAAAGAAGACAAAGTGGTTAGCATGTCCACCTCACAGTTAGAAGGTATTCTTTGAGGTTCGAGTCCCAGGCTCTGCAAGACTGTTTCTTTGTGGAGTTTGCATCTTCTTCCTGTGAAAGTGGCTGGAACATGTTTGTAAGCACCCCAGCACAGGATGCTAAGCATCCCACATGAATGCCACAGGCCTGGGAGAAGAAACCGACAATGGAATGGAACTAAAGTACTGATGATAATCACAGTGTGGCAGTACGGAGACAGCAGAGCCCGTGTCTACAATGAGCTGCATCTCTTTTACAGAAACAGTAAATAAATCATCCTCATCAATTTTTTTAGTTTGCAAATAACAGAAAGAGAGTGGAGATGTTAACTGTAAATAATAATAATAATAATAATAATAATAATAATAATAATAATAATAATAATAATAATATTAATAACAACAATAATAATAGTAATAATAAAATAAATAATAATACTAATACTAATAATAACAACAATAATAATAATACTAATAATAGTAATAATAATAAAATAAAATTAATAATAATAATAATAACAATAATAATAGTATTAATAATAATAAAATAAATAATAACAATAAAATAAATAATAATAACAACAACAACAATAATAATAAATAAATAAATACTACTACTACTACTACTAATAATAATAATAATAATAATAATAATAATAAGCAACAGCACAGATAACCACCATTTGACCATGTTCTTCTTAAACCCATCTTAACAAAAATCACTCTCATCTTTACCCTGGAGTGCCCCCTAGGGGAATATTATTTAGTTACACTATTTCGTGGCCACAACATCAGAATGTGTGGCTCACTCCAAATTGACTGTCTTCTTACCTAAGGGCACACTATGTTTTTAATGAGAGCTTGTACAACTAGCCACCCTATATAGTACACTTTCAGTTGTCTGTAATTGTCCACAGATAGGTCCTGTCTACAAAATAAAAGTCCCTGGTGTGTTTTGCTATTAGCATGAATTAGCTAGTCAGCAGAACCAGTTTTATGTTTTGAAAAAAATACAGAGTAAACATTTGTTACTTTATTGTATTTAGTATTATTTCTTGAAGAAGTTAATTAAAAAAAAGGTTTTGTGAGCGTCAGATGAGTGTGTGTCTTTAGACTTTTATTATGAAAACAAACTTTTATAACTCGGCAAGTTTGGAAAGTGAGATTACATGTGATATTTTTTAAATAATATATATAATACGTTATTTTTTAATAGCTAAGCTAAAAATTAGAAAAGTGAAAAAAATAAAAATGATAATAATAAGCCCAGCTGGTTTGACCGGAAATTCCTAACAGCTCAAAAAAATTACCTCAGGAATATGGTAGCTAGCTTGTTAGCGTCTTTGCTAGGCGTTTAACCTTAGCTAAGTCACTACCTGACTATTAACTTCCGGTCCAGGAGCCTGGTTTTTATTAAAGATAAACTTATATAAATTAATTCAGTTAATAAGTACAAATGAAAGCTGCAGGGAGTCTCAGACTGTTTATGTTTATCGTTCATAAAAATGTAGCCCGCCGCTGTTATTGCTCTGCACGTGCGACTCCCACCGTTACCAAGGAGATCAGACTGAGGGGGTTTAAAACCGAACTCAGGACCGGACCGAGTTTAACAGACTTTATTCAACATTCCGCTTCAAACAGTCAAAAAGTGCTTGAAGGTTGTGACTATGAGGAGCCGTATCTTCCAGAAAACTCTGCTGAGAGGAATCCACGTAAAGGTGAGAGAGAGAGAGAGAGAGAGAGAGAGAGAGAACAGTGACTTCATTTTCACTAAATACCAAAACAAATGTTCACAATTCACAGCAAGTCTGACTGAATAAAACACAACCTAATTTTATATAAACACCACCACCTTTTATATAAACACGACCTCCCACCTCCTTTCATACGTAGTTTGCTGTTTGAGACATAGCTATTATTTAAAAAAATTTAAAGTGGTAAAAATCATTAGCATGTTCAAATTATTTTAAAATAAAATATTAATAAATAAAAAGAAAAAAACAATATATAATATAATAAAAATAATATAATAAAAATAACAATAAATAATAAAACATATTTTTATTTGTTCAAATAAAGACTACATTTTTTTGATGCCACATTTTAATTTTATATAATTTTCTTGTGGGTGGATTATATTGGGAATAAGTGACATCAGTAAGTTTTTAATCCTCTCCACAGTCACAGAAACGGAGGTTAGTTGGTTTGCTAATAAGTCATTTATTTTACCAGTTTATAATTAAAGCTGAAATAAGCTGTTCTAGACAGACACTGTATTGACTCAAAACCTTTAAAGCTCCAGGATGTAACTTTTTATGTACACATTTGTCAAATTAAAAAAAAAATATATGTTTATTATTTATTCAAATTAATAAAAATGAAAAATAAAAAATAAATCTGCAATGAAGTAATTACTGTAGATGTCATGTTTTCTTTTCTACTTGTTTAGTTGTGTGCAGGTTATATTAGGAACGTCTACAAAATGTTTACAGAGGTGTTATTTCCCTCACACATTGCTCATTAAATAATTTTCTAATGTTTTTCTGCAAAAGGGACGTACAATCGAATGTTTTTCAGGTCTCCAAATCCTGACATGCTCAAAAGTCACTTTCTGAAGTTTTAAATGTGTTTTTGAAATTCCTGTAGTTCTTCCAAACATCGTCTTCCTTTTCCACGTTTTCTTGTAGTGTATTTTGAAACGTACGGCTGTCAGATGAACGTGAACGATACGGAAATCGCGTGGTCCATTCTCCAGAAAGGAGGCTACCAAAGGACAGCTGAGATCTCAGAGGTAACTTCACTCTGTTATCTATTTTTACGTGAGTAACGTACGTGCCATTTTATTTATTCTGACTGTTTAAATTCTGTCCCAGGCAGATGTGGTGCTGCTCGTCACCTGCTCAGTAAGGTAGGAATTCTTCTGCGATTAAAATCACGGGGAAAAAAAACATGGACAGTGTGAGCCTTTGGTCTCAACTTCTTACTTTAGTACACACTTTTAAAGCAAAATGATAAATTCCCTAAATGTAACACTTGAATGAAGTTTAGGTGAGTTTTTATCTGACAGGTGGATCTGCAAACCTGAAAGATTTTCTTATTTCAGTGAGGAGTATAGGAGCATTTACTGTAAGCTACCAGGATATAATATAATATTAATAATATATAATCGATATATTTGAAGCTATTTAAACTTTGCTGACATGTTTAATGAAGGGCATTAACTGTGTGATGACTCAGCAGTAATAAAGTTAAGTTGTGTTTTCTGTGTTTTGTGCAGGGAAAAAGCGGAACAGACCATCTGGAACCGACTCAGACAACTCGGAGCCCTTAAAAAGAAGCGGCCTAAAGCTGATACCCCGCTGAAAATAGGAGTGTTGGGTAAGTCTTGTATACAAGATTCTTTTTTAACTCGTGTGCTTTTGTGTTTGTAACTGTCTGTGTGTGTATGTGTGTGTGTTTGTCACTCATCCAGGTTGTATGGCAGAGCGACTGAAGACAGAGCTGTTGGAAAAAGAGAAAATGGTGGACGTCATTGCAGGACCCGATGCCTACAGAGACCTCCCACGACTCCTGTCTCTCGCTCACGGTGGACAGAAAGCCAGCAACGTCCAGCTTTCTCTAGAGGAGACCTACGCTGATGTCATGCCGGTCCATCACACTGGACACAGTGCTTTTGTGTGAGCGCTGAACGTTCCTGTGCTTTTTTAGCTCCCACCACATAGTGGGGAGTAGCTATTGGAATGGGTGTCGTCCGTCTGTCCGTCACATTTTGGTTTCCGGACGATAACTTAGGAATGCTTGCTCTGATTTTGATAAAATGTGGGATGCGGGTTTGTCTTACAGGAAACTCGCCTGGGATTGGTGCACGCCAAAATCCACACTTAATTAATGAGCCAGCTGGACTTCATTTAGCACAACAGTTTTGATTTTGGTTTAAGGAAGATACAGATCAAGTTTAAAATACACATTCCTGGGCGGCAGAAGCTTTTTTTTATTTTTGTTCTCTGTGATTTTTAGACCCCTCTCCCTTCTTATTGGTGTTTTTTCCTGGACCTTCATGCTTGGTTTTATCCCTTAGGTCTATTATGCGTGGTTGTGACAACATGTGCGCCTACTGTATCGTGCCCTTCACTCGGGGAAGAGAGCGCAGCAGACCTGTGTCCTCCATACTGGAAGAAGTGCGCAGGCTCACTGACCAGGTGACTTCTTTCGCTGTACTCTAGTTATTATTTATCTTATTTTATTAAACTTTTACTACATAATGTGTGGGGTTTTTTTTGGCTTCTGTTTGCTGTAGGGTGTAAAGGAGGTGACCCTGTTAGGGCAGAACGTGAACAGTTACAGGGATGTATCGGAGACAAAGATCAGCACCTCCACAGTGGTTCCAGGTCTCAGTCGGGGATTCAGCACGGTTTATCGCAGGAAGCAAGGAGGTCTTCGTTTCGCCGATCTTTTGGACCAAGTCTCCATGATTGACCCCGACATGAGGATACGCTTCACCTCTCCACATCCCAAAGACTTCCCAGATGAGGTATATGAGTTATGCATACTGTAAGTTCTCACATGGGCACACATATATATGGCAAAATCTGATTGGGCCACTGACTGGGGGATTACTGGATATTATCTCGAGTGGATAATGCATGAATAAAAAATGGATACCCATGGGGTCATAATTATTTATGAATTAAAAATGAGAAAAATAAACCATAGAAGTCTCATTTAATTTGTTTTTTCTTCTGTTTCTGTATTATATATATATATATATATATATATATATATATATATATATATATATATATACACTAGAACTTTGATCTTATTAACTGTGAACCAATCAGATTACAGGATTTCTGTATAGTGTACAGTAATAATTACTACTTCATAAATAGACTTGATTATTTAAAAAAATATTAATATGTACCCAAGCAGGTATGTGTGTGTTACAGGTATTACAGTTGATTCAGGAAAGAAACAACATCTGTAAACAGATCCACCTCCCAGCACAGAGCGGCAGCAGTCGGGTCTTACTCTCCATGAGACGCGGGTAACACACTGATAATATTTCACAGAACCTGGAATGTTTGTGTCCGATGCCTTGACCTGACATTAAACCACATTGCTCTGTACTGAATCTATAGCTACACCCGGGAGGCATACCTCGAGCTAGTGGAGAACATTCGAACCATAATCCCAGGTTTTTCCTCATCATTAACCTTTCATCATGCCATCCAGTAATCCACTGCGTCCTATAAATTCTGTAAATACACTCTGTTTCTACACACAGGGGTCAGTCTGAGCAGCGACTTCATCACCGGTTTCTGTGGCGAGACGGAGGATGACCACCAGCAGACGCTGTCTCTTCTCAGAGAGGTGGGCTACAGTGTCGGCTTCCTGTTCGCCTACAGCATGAGGAAGGTGCGCAGTGTCATCTCTTTTCCTGGACCCGGACGTTGTTCCTAGCAGACGGCAAAACCTGATTTTTCTTTCTATCTCCTACAGAAAACGCACGCGTACCACCGTCTTCATGACGACATCCCTGCCGAGGTGAAGCAAAGGCGTCTGGCGGAGCTCGTATCCGTGTTCCGAGAGGAAGCCGCTAAACTGAACGCCGCTCTCATCGGGAGCACGCAGATCGTCCTAGTGGAGGGTGTGAGTGCTGCAGTGAAGGAATTCTTAACAATTTATTGCTAGTGTTATTTTTAAATTGTCTTTATATATTGTAGGAAAGCAAACGATCACCTGAGGATCTTTGCGGTCGGAATGACAGCAACATCAAAGTGATCTTTCCTAGAAAGGACGTGCCACCTGGCCCCGCAGACACTAATCCTGCCCCTGTTAAAGCAGGAGACTACGTACTGGTGAAGGTGAGTTCTAACACTGGAGTTTTAATGATGCGCACTGGTGTTGGTGAACCCACTACTGTACTTTCTGTATAATTTACTGTGTGTTGCTGTAATACGGTTGCAATTTTCCCCATTATAGATCACTTCAGCGAACTCCCAGAGCCTGCGAGGCCACGCCTTCAGCCACACCTCCCTGACTGACAACAGGAAATGTACTTGAGCAGCATCCTAATAAATAGGCTGCTGAATATTAATTGAAGCTAATTTTATAGGTATGAGGTAGAGCTATTTTAGGTATCACAACGATGCGTACACAAGATGAAGTATTTGTACTTGTATGTAATGTATGGGTGACCTTTAGGAGGCGCTGTTACATAAAACACACCAGAAAGTACTGCTCTTACACAGAGAAGAATAAGACAAAGAAAAAACCGCAAAGAAATTTCATTGTAGGAATAATAAAGAGAAAATAGCACTGATATAATGTTGCTATCATTCATTCATGCATTCATTTTCTGAACCGCTTAATCCTAATTAGGGTTGCGGGAAGGCTGTTGCCCATCTCAGCTCGCCTCGCCATCGCAGGGCAGAAACATGCTGACGGCTATGCAGCCTACTCTTGACGAAAATCTGGTTCTTTTACATGCCTCCCACCATAGACAGTGAGAGACATGGCCGGCATTTGATAACCCAGTTAGCTGCACTGGGGGGACAGCAGTGACAACCAATGTTGCTTTGAAACAAATTTTATTAGAGCAGAGAGAAACTCATCAAAAGCTGTTACAGTATGTATAGTATGTGTTTAAAGTACTTCAGTATCTCTAGCACTTAAATCCACAGGGTTAGATACAGGATTAAACCGGCTGTTATAATGAGCTACAGTCTTTACAGAGCCTCATAATTAATATATTTATATTTGCACGTCTGCCTCACAGCAGGGTGGTTCTGAGTTCAGGTCCTGGATTTTGTGAGGGTTTTTCTGTGTGGTGTTTGCATGTTCACCATGCTTGTGTGGGCTATCTCAACATCCTGGTACTCCCGTTTCCTCCCACAGTCCAAAGACTGGCACAGCAGGCTAATTGGCTGTTACAAATTGCCCCAGGTGTGAATGGTCGCGATGGATCAGTGAGCTGTTCATAGTGTACCCCACCTTTACAGAGTCGGCTGAGATAGGCTTTAGCCTCCCTGAGACCTGAGAAATATTAACCACTTTAGCGAATTAATGAATATAGAACAATCGGCATGTGGTGTCGGCACTGTCATACCACCAAGCGGACTAACTGGGTATAGACATGCCACGAGTTTATTTATCTTGAACCCAGAAGAAGGTAGAGGAAACAAAGGGTTATGTTATGGAGAAAAGAAGAAAAAGGGATTGTGTTATGAAAAAAAAAGAATGATTAATATCAGGAGGTTTGTTTTTGAATAATTTACAGTTAGAGGACATCAGGGAAGTCCGATCCTATGAACTGGACGTCTGTCCCGATCAACACGTAATCCTGGAATTAGGTTAGAAATCAAGGATTAGATACAGTTTAAAAAAAAACACCTGTTGTAAAGGCGACCAGATTGAATTCTCGTACCTTCAGGATTTGAAGCTGAGTGTCGAACAGCTTCATTTCTCCGATGGAAGGTAGAGGATAACCTTGCTTTAGGTGAGCTATGGAGAGTATTTCAGTGATTTAAAACAAAACCACTCCAAAAAAGTAAACTTAATAAAACTAAATGAGATCACGTACTCACCATTAACCGTGGGTATCAAACCAACATTCAAGATAACCAGAAATACTTTGTTAAGCAAATCCACCTGAAGGACATGAAAGTAATCATTTAGATTTGGGATTATTTTCTTCAATAAATGTAATTTTATGCGTGACCTTGTACCTGAAACGGTCCCACGTAGCTCTTCTCTAATGTCATGTTAATTCTATTGAAATGATAAGCAGATATCAACAGATAAATTTTAAAATGAATAAAATGTACTTCTAATAATAATCATCACATTCTCTGACTTACTTGTTAAGAGTCAAATTTCCTGTCACTTTAAGGTCACTGACATAAATCTGAGCGCTCACGCTAGCATTCTGCAACACAATACCTGTGTGTAAATGTACGTGAAACTCCTCCCACAGAATCACGTCACATCACATCTGTGGTACTCACCAGGTTGAGGATGAAGAGAGGAGACAGCGTGGCATTGGGTTGAATAGCGTAGGCTGTAACCGTGCTGCTCGCCTGCATCGTCACATTGTTGGGCTCGAGCAAGAAGTTCGGCTCCTTCGCAGCCTTCACCAGGAGTTTCATCTTCAGGTTAGGGTACTGCTGAGCAATCTGGAGCCACAGATTAAAAAGGTATTTTAAGGAAGCATGATATTTATGAATTAGGAAATAAAGCTTGAAAATCAAGTTGTAATTTTTTTAATAAATAAATTATTCTTGCATGATTTAAGATGTGGGTCGTTCTCTGAAATTGGGTCAAATTTAATTATTTACATTTTGACCTAATGTTTTTCAAAAATTATAAAGAATTAAAAGAGCAATCCCTGCCCAAAACATACCACATGGACACATACAACATGTCAATTCGGATACATCCAGCGCGAAAAAAGAAAAATAAATACATTAAAATTTTCCGCAAAATTGGTTGCAGTATATGGATGAAGGTTGTGACATTTTTAGTTACTTAGGTTCCCGCCATATTGTCACTGAAGTACCAGCTCAAAGTGCAAATCGTCAGGCTTACAATAAAGATCTTGCATTAAAATTAATATCCAAAGTAGAAATTCCTGTTTTTCTTACTTTGTGGACTGAGAATCACACATCCATTTCTGGTTCCGTGTTAACCAGTGGTGTCCACGCCAGTTACATACAGAACTGACCCATCTTTCCTGTGAGGGGTGAGGTTCCATGTTACGATGTTCACTGTACAGTTGAGTTCCTCCTGAAGTGGATTTACTTCACATGTAGTCAAGCCGTAATTATTTATTCACCAAAAACAAATGGGATGAATTTTGTGTCCATTTGTGAATGAATTTGAAGATGAATTTGGTCTCCATACGGATTTATTCCTGTTTGTTATTAATAAAAGTGCAGTTGTGTTCATGAAGTAGTTCTCTCACTGTGTTTGTAACAATGGTTCATGAATTTATGGTCAATATCGAGGGAAATAAGCAGGACTTGAGGATTGCGAATGTCACACTTTATGGTAGCAGTTTCAGAGAACGACCCGTGTATAATCTGTCTTTGAACAAATCGGGTCTTTTGAGTATTTTTGTGTATGTCAGATTAAAAAAGGTCACATTTTATACTTGTGGAATTAATGCTCCAAACGTCTTGGTGTCCAGTCGAAAAGGAGAGATGGAAGGGATCTGGAAGGAGGAAAATATTTAAAGTTATAAAATTTATACTTGAATTTAAAACTAGTTGAATTTTATAGAATAGTTTTTTTTTGAACAGTTAAAGTTTATACTTGCCTACACAAAGTAAATATATTGTTGATTATGCAAATTATACAGTAAACTGCAGATATAATGGCATCATTTCTTAAGAAAAAAATACTTAAGCCATAGTGGTTTTCTTTTTTTTTTTTTTTTTTTTTTTTTTTTTTGGGGGGGGGGGGGGGGGGGGTGGGTTTCTGTTGCAAAAACACTGAATTTGTGCCATGTGGCTATTTCTCTGTTGAGTTTGGTGTTGTTCAGTCAGTTTCTTTACAGTCCACAGTCCTTAACTTCAGGAAAATCACGGCTGCTTTTGAATACTCTTTTAACTAATGTCGGTTTAGTACATACGTACTTTTGCCCCTCCCCTCTAGTATGTTCTAGTAGTGCAAGCAACTACTAAGCTCATACAACACTGCCATACTATACTGTCATCTTTCTTCTCCTTTAACCTGGATATTTGTAGCAGTAGTTTAGCATTAATATAAATTGTGTTGAAGTGAAATGAAGGGCAAGCCTTCAAAACTCTCCTGTTACACATGAAGGTATGTATCTTTTTATTATTGGTGGCTTTTTCAGGTGGTACTTACATTTTTGGGGTTGCAATCTGCTTAAAATCTTTTGATAGATTGCACTGGCCAGTTTGAAAGTGCGAGAAAAATCGCAAGAATAGGACGTGAATCCACACTTCATTTAAGGCAAGTTATTAAGGCAAAAATAACAGTATACAGATATTAAACTAACAAGTGAAATATAAACGTGAACTTTTGAATAAAATAAAACAAGGCACATATGAGCTTCCATTTGCATACCCCAGACAAACATCGGCTCATTTATGTGAATGCATGTTATAACCTGCATATTACTTAATCCCTGTTAGACTCTCATCGTGCTAAGACTCCTGGGCAAGGTCTTAACCACAAGTATGCCTCTGTCCACTCAGCAGTATAAATGGGTACCAGTAAAAAATACTTTGAAGGTAATCTGCGATGGACTAGCGTCCCATCCAGGAGGAATTGAACTCCTAGTCTTTTCACGCTACAGAAACCGGGAATAAGCACCGGCCTGATGAGCCACTGGGCTCGGGTGTAAAAGCCCAACAGACTTATGATATAATCATAACATTATTCTTATCCAAGTTTCCCATAGGACTCAATCATGTGCAACTTTTTGCAGTACTGTGTCCATGTTGGGGATTAATATCTTTTGTCTGAAGAAGCTTGTAATAACACGCCGTTTTGATGTGCAAAGATGTACAGGACGTATTCTAAAATATGATACAGAAATGACTTTCAATGTGATGATCTTAGTGTGTAACCTTCACATGCTCTGGATTTAATATGGAAACTTCTACTGACTATAAAATGCATACTGAGGATATGGGCAAAATACAAACTGCGTTGTACCTACAAACAATATGGAAGTGTGGGTGTTTGGATGCAACCCAGATATTGGATTTATGTTAAGGGAGTAGATCTATACAGCAGTTACATGTACAGTATTTCTTTTTTTAATAAGATGCAGTGGTTTGAACTCACCATATCGTCTGTGACGTAGAGTCTGAGCACCCCGGCATTGTAGTACACAAAACCAGCTGAGTTCAGGGTGAACACTGATAGTCCCATATACAGCATTTTGTTGTCTTGAGCCGGCAGAGAGAAGGGTGTAGGGACGAATGGCGGTTCTTTGTGCTGCCCGATGTTGTAAAACTCCCCCTGCAGAGAGAGAGAGAGAGAAGGAGAGAGAACCATGAAAAGATACCGTAATAATAATAATAATAATAATAATAATAAATATATCAAGTTTTTAGGTGAGGAATCAGCTTCAGCTTACCTTTAAACCAAGATCAACTCCAGAATAAGAAACATATGGCGACCCCACCATGGAATAGTCAATTTCAGCGTACTTATCAACATGTGCAAGAACTAAAACGGAATAAATCATTGAAATATCAGATTTTATGATGTAATTTGTGCTTTTATAGAAGTGTAAGAGATATGTTTAACATAAAAGTGCTGTGTGTGTGTGTGTGTGTGTGTGTGTGTGTGTGTGTGTGTTTGCACCTGTGCGTGTGTAATAATAATAATAATAATAATACATTTTATTTAAAGCGCCTTTCAGGGCACCCAAGGACGCTGTACAAAACAATAAAAGAAAAAACTAACAGTTCAGGGTAATCAACATAAATAACACAATTTAAAAACCAAAACATGAAAAGCAGAG
>JAOUQZ010000001.1:14366324-14383918 GCA_028564935.1 Neosilurus hyrtlii
TTGGAGTTGGAAATTATGGATAAAATGATGATATGGTCAAAATAATCACTTGCCTAATAATTGTGCACACAGTGTAGTTCTGAACATCAACTGGAAAGCTTTGTAAGAGAAATTTCTACCACCTGCTGTAGCCTTCAGTTTTTAGGGTATTAACAGCTATCCTGAACCTTTTAATCTAGCTGTGATGGTTCACAAAAATTTAAAGTTCCCTAAGATAGACCACATTATCAGTGCTTTATAGGTCAATAGTAGTATTTTATAATTGATATGAACTTTTATTGGCTGCCAAATGCAGTGGAGATAAGATAGGGGTGATGTGGACATCCTTTAGTTCTAGTGGTTCTAGTAAGGAGCTTGTTTATGCTCCCACTGGAACATCCAGACAGTAACACATTACAGTAATCTAATCTAGAGATAACAAAAGCATAAACAATTTTTCCCATCCGTACAATGTATCTTAGCAGTATTTGTGAGATGAGAGTAGACTATCCGAGTAATATTACTAACATAATAATATATATAATATTAAATATTATATCTATATAAGATTTAAATGACAATGTCACCAAGGTCTTTTACTGCACATGGTGAAACTGAACACCATCCAGAGTTACCATGAAATCAGAAAGCTTACTTCTGGCTGCCTGTAGACCCAGCAAAAGTACTTCTGTCATATCACAATTTAATAAGAGGAAGTAAGAAAGCATCCATTGTCTAATGTCCTTTACTCATTCCTTATTTTTCATTTGTATATCACCATGTATACAAATAAAATTTCCCAAAGGGAGCATGTATAGGGAAAAAAGCATAGGATGTAGCACAGAACCTTGTGGAACAACAAAGTTAACGTTGACATGTACTGAGAAACCACTTACATCTACAAACTGATAACGACCAGTTAAATAAGACTTAAATGAGTAGAGGGCCTTTCACCCTGTGATTGTCTAATCTATGAAGGGGAGGGGAGACACTACCCTGATCAAAGGCCAACAGTATGCCTAATTCAAACTGATACATTTCATGAATGTTATTCCTACATAGATGCAATCATAACTGCTGTGCTACAGTATTTGATGAGATCTTGGAAATAATGGAAAGGCTTGTTGTCTATAGTTGGACAGATGACAAGTGTCAAGGTCAGATGTTTTAATCAGAGGTTTGATAACTGCTAGTTAAAATGACCTAAAGCTACCTTAAACCGCCTGTTATGTTGAAATACATTCTCTACAGAGCCTCACACATAATATATTTATATTAACACAATATACTAATGTTAAATTTCTGTTTTTGGCAAAAACCTGCAGCATGTGATGCTGGAAATGCTGGAATCACAGCATTGATGGTTAAGGTGGTTAAGGTGATGGGTTACTGATCCAAAGGACAGTGGTTCAAAACCCACTATCACCACTGTTGTGCCCTTGAGCAAGGCCCTTAACCCTCAGTTGGCCAGTTGTATAAAAAAATGAAAATTGTAACTGACTCTGGATAAAAGCGTCTGCCAAATGCTGTAAATGTAAATGTAAAAAAAAATGTAAATGTAGAGTTCATTGCTACTATACATACAACAAGTTCCCATGAGAGGTTTCGTGGCTCCTATGTGAAATAGATAGAAATAGATAGAAATTAGATTATTAGATTAGTTTTGTAATGTTAATTTATTTGGACTGTTATTAAAATATTGCTAGCATTTTGGACTCTCCGTGGGAGTTTTTAAGCATTTTTTTTTATATTAATGATTGATCATAACAATTTTTATTGATTACCTTTTAGATTATCTTTCTGTTTACCTGTGTTTGTTTTAATACACACTGTCTGACTAGTTAACATTTTAAAAATTATTCAGTGGAAAGAAAAAATCCTTTCATTTTTTAATCACTTGAGTTATACCCACGTTAATAATAAAATGTTGAAATGTTACATTTAAAGTCTAAATTTTTTAACGCTGTCATTGAAACAAAACAGAGGATGGTCATTACTTGCAGTGATAAGTATTTGTATCATTCACCCCTAAATTTTGTTACCCCCTGATGTCAATACTCTACGTTCTTCAGGATGTCCTCTGATTATGTGCTGGATGGACCCCTAAACAGAAATAGAAATGACACTAGCTTATGGCACATAAACTCATAAAAAGGCAGAAAACAAAGGAATTATGTTACGGAGAAAAGAAAAAAGCAATTAGGGATTATGTTGTAAGGAAAAGAAAAGTATTTAATATCAAGAAGCCACTGTTGGTATATCAAGTAAATCTGATCCCAAGACCTGGACGTCTTTCTCCGGGTAAACTGGTTTCCTCCTACAGTCAAAAGACATGCACATTAGGCTAATTGGCTGTTCCAAATTGCCCCTAGGTGTAAGGATGAATATTCCTGTGATAGTTTGTGTTCTGAGTGCACAACAACATCTAACAATTCTTAACAAGATTAAAGGGTGCCTGTAGTGAATTTGTATTACTATCTCTTTAAAACAATCACATGTGACATCAGCAGCTAATTGTAGGCATGTGCAAAACTAGGCATGTGCAGCGACATGTTGCCTTCTTCACTGACTGCGCATGCCAGATCTGTTTATGAAGAGGGTAACTTGGCTCTGCTGAAACGTTTAGCTCCCCAAGCCTCACCACAAGTGCACTACCTTGGCTCTGACATCACACATGGTGAACGATGCCTTCACTCTCAGAGACTCTCTGAGTGTTTCTCAGTCCTAAGTTTGCCAAGTTCACACTCTTGTACTTAAGAGTACAAATTTACCAGATGGGAGGATTTCACAATTGGAACAGCAGCATACTTTATGCTATATTCCTTTCTGTTTTCCTTCTGGTTACCTTCACAGAAAAAATATACTTTTTTATTCGTTCGTTTGCTGAACTGCTTAATCCTACTATGGTGGCAGGGAGGCTGGAGCCTATCTCAAAAGACTTTGGGCGAAGACAGGTTACACCCTAAACAGCTCACCATAACATCATGCAAATGAATCTATTGTGCATGTTTTTGAACTGTAGCAGGAAGCCCACACAAGCATGGGGAGAGCATGCAAATCCAAAAAACACCCTCACTGAGCCCAGGACTCAAGCCTTCTTGCTGTGAAGTAGATATGCTAACCACTACGCCACTAAAGTATGTTTACAATAAAGCTATACATGATATGAATTAAGCCTACCTTTTGTTGTTTTTTCTTCTTTTTAAGATATAAAGATATAAGATATAAATATTAATAAACAGTATCCAAGATCCAGGCCATATAAAAAGCCAGTGATGACGAAAGGTGCAGGAGATTTTTTGTAATGAATGACAGTAATTGTGTTTGGAATTTATCTGCTGCGGTGAGGGTTGTGGAGCATTACTGAAATCTGTTATATCTTTCCTTGTGCATCATTTTCCTGTAAATAAGAAATAAAGTGGGGTAGTAATAAATATCACTGGACAATTTTGCATTGCTGATATTTGAGGAAAAAAAAATAAAATTCCTCTTTAACTCCTGTCTGATTTGTGCTAAAACAAATATACTATACACAAGGTAAAACTGCCACACAAGATGCACTACTCCCACCTAGAGTTCCTGTTAAGAGGCTGCAGATTGATTTTACACATATATCCTGGTAAGAAATTTTAACTTCTTGTTGGTAATTGTTGAAAAGTTTTCAGTGGTACACAATGGTAAAGATTCTATTTAAAAAATCATTCCATGCTATTGAATTGAATTCTGCATTCTATAGACAGTGACAATAGCACATATTTCCGAAATAACACAAAAAATCTATAAATGCCTGAATTCTGAGTGGAGTTACCCTATTCCTTATCAACTGCAGAGCTCAGGAGTAGTAAAAAGGATGAACAGGACTTAATACAGACTGACTGAAGCTGAGATGAAAACTTGTAGAAATTTGGTTGACTTGCTCCTGTCCATTTTCTGCAAAATCTGAATGAACTTCAAGCCAATACTAAATTGTCTCCCCTTGAAATAATTATATGTGGACCATTACATTCCCAAAGGATTAAGGGTAACCCTGGTGTTTCCTTTACCGAAGATTTGGATGTGATCCTGGAAGATTATACTGGGATTCTTATTGCTGTCAGGATGGGGAAATGATTGTTTATTGTTTGCACCTCAAGGAGATTTTACTTTCCCTAGATGTAATTTTACTCAGCAAATTTGTTTCCACAGTGATGGCCTGGTGAGCTGTCCAGGGTGTACTCTGACCTCGCCCAGAGTCGGCTGAGATGGGCGCCAGCCTCCCCGCGACCCTAATTAGGATGAAGCAGTTCAGAAAATGAATGTAATTTTTAAATAATTTTTAAAAATTCAGTCTGCTTTGAGTGGAATGTTACTACATGTGGGTCAGCTACTTAAATTCTTGTATACACATGTTTTGTCTGAACCACTGATCCAAACTGGGGTTGTAACTTTGGTTGTAATTGTTCATATGCTCAGCATGTCGCCCAAGGTAGTAACAGATCTGATGATTATGGTTGGATCTGTGATCATACTGCTTATAGAAGCCTTCGTACAGATTGGCCTCTATCTTTATCATACATATATATCCTATAAATCCTAGATAACGGCAATAATTTTTCCACCTGTTGAACACCAATTAATATCTAAATCCTCCAAAGATTCCAATGCGTTTTTTCCCCCGATTTGATCTGGTATTACCCAAACCTGGAGAGCTATCGAGGTAATTCATTTTTACCTTTGCTAATGCCACACTATTCACTGTTGTCAGTGTAGAACAACTGCCCATTGTGACAATTCTTATTTTAATATGTCCCTTTGGACCATGCCTTTAGTACTTTCTCTCTATCTTCGGTGACCATACTGTAACCAAAATAATTGCTGTTCCTAAGGAGGGATGGGAGGATAAAGTGGAGTGGACTATTTAAGCATAATTAACCAGATTGTTGAATCAGCAAGGCTTATTGTATATTTGTTTTTGTATGCTGAGTGTGTGCACCAGTAATGTTCAGTACCAAAGAGGGCACTGTTAGGTACAGTTGGGACACTTTTATTTCTGTTCTTTTATTCTTTTTCAGACCCATGTAGAAATTAAAAGGAGCCTGCACATGCACAGTTGAACTTTCTTTGAACTCATCAATACAGTGTTACTTTACCACACAAAAAAATATTGTTGTATAAAAAGTGAAAAGTTGCCAAGTAAAGCAGAGAACATTACTGAGTCTGTTTGTATAAGTGGTGTTCATTCCCGGAATCCTAAGAGAGAAAATTTGTGGGGAGCAGAGGGAAAGGACTTCTATTCACACATGGTGATTCCTTTGTCTCTAAAAGTTCTTTCTTTCATTGATATTCAGGGTAAACCAAAAAAAAATCAAAAATCAAAAATCAAAGGGGAAACAAACTGAAACCTAATATATATCTTGGATTTCTAAAAAGTTACTGTGAACTACTTGATGTCAGTCAAAAAATATATACTATATATTGTATAGAAAACAATTTGTTTCTATCAGCATTGCTGTAGAATTACTGTAGTACACCTAATAATAATAATAATAATTTAACTACATACAAGGTAAGCATATAAGCATTACATGTATATGTGGTGGGCAGTGCCATATACCTGCTGAACCTTGACTAGTCAGTCAAAAGAGAAAAAAATGTGCATGTGACTAAATGTTTGTATTATTTCCCATTGAGACCTTGATTGGAATCCTGGTTTAGGTGAGAATGATGTTATCATCTGTACCCATAATTAGTTAAGTCTTCTGACCAGTTACCAACTGGGGTTGCACATGGATGCCCCATCAGCTCAGAATTAGAGGATGTAAAGGCAGCATTACTTGTTTCTGCCATCTTGTCTGTTCCCGGTGTGCTACCTCTCAAGAGTGTTCTGTTAGCTTAAGTTGTGTGTTAAATAATGTTTTTTCTGCTAGCTTTTGTTTGGGTAATGTTATGTAATGGTAGGTAAGCATTAGAATGGCACCGGTACAGCGCGGCTCATGAATATTCATGGAGTAACGTCATCGCTCATTTCCTACTACCTACTTGGAGGCAGCCACGTATCTCGTAATATGTCACATGCTGTTGGCAGCTAGCATGCACGTGGTTCGGGGGTTCGATTCAAAACTAGTTTTACAGTGTACAACACACTGTATAAAATTATCCTCTCTTTATGTACACTCTATAACTAGTTTTGAAAACCCCAACTCCCCCATCTCAATGTGCATGCTAGCAGTAAACAGCGCGTAACATTAGGACATAAGTGTCTCCAAGTGGATAGTGGGAAATGAATGATGACATCACTCTATGAATATTCATGAGCTGCTTACTGTTTTTGGTAGTGTCACTGAAAGTGTATAAGATTAAACTCTTGAAGTTTAGGTTCAGTTCAAGATTACAGATAGATGCATATTTCTAAAAAAACCTTTCTGTTTTCTTGCAGATTGCATCAGCAAACTAAGCCACACCTTCCTGAGCGTCAACAAGAAATGGATTTGCGAGCAGCGTTGTAGTAGTAATGAAATGGCCACTGTATAGTATGTTAATTTAACTTTTCAGGCATAGAAATATAACTTTTTTATTTGAATATGAATTCATACAAAGGTGATGGATTGTTCTAAACAATGGAAGGAACAATATTGTTTATAAAAGCAGTGGAGTCTTAGTAGACATCAGGTAACGCTCATCCTGTGAACTGCACATCTGTCCCGATCAGCAAATAATTCTGGAAAAAATGTTCAGAATCGCGGAATATACATATTTTTATACATATAATAAAGGGACCATGTATTATTATGTTGACAGAGTTAAATTATTGTACCTTCAGGATCTGGAGCTGAGGGTTGACTAGATTCATGTTTCCGAGGGCAGGTAGTGGATAGCCTTGCTTTAAGTAAACTGTTGAGAGCATTTAAGGAGTGAAAATCTTTCAAAACTCAAACAATAAAATAAATCACAATAAATCAGATTTAACAGACTCACCGTTAGCCGCAGGAATCACAACAATCCTTAAGACCATCGTGAGAATGCTTTCAAGGGACTTCACCTGTCAAACATGAAAATAAAAAACTAAAATTTGGATTTGCTATTTGGCGCACGTCATAGAATTTGTCTTGCTTGTCCTCGTACCTGGAACGGCCCCACGTAGCTTTTCGCCAAAGTTAGGTTAATTCTATAAATGAATAAATGTATTAAAATCAAATATATTCTGACAGAATATTTACTGTTTATTACGTTCTGTAACTTACTCATTGAGACTCAAAGTTCCAGCCACTTTGAGGCCGCTGATGTTAATCTGACCGCTCACACCGGCATTCTGAACGCAAAACATGCACAAAACAAACATTAATAAATAAATAACCTCTCCTATAAAGTCATGTCATGTCTGCATTACTCACCAGATTCAGGATGAAGAGAGGAGCCAGGCTTGCATTGGGTTGAATAGCGTAGGCTGTCACTGTGCTGCTTGCCTGCAGCGTCATGCTATTGGGCTCAAACGAGACATTCGGCTCTTTGACAGCCTTCAATTGGAGCTTAACCTTCAGGCCAGGGAACTGCTTAGCAATCTGGAGTTGCACATTAAAGCTACTTTAAGCAAACATGCTAATCATAAATTGAGTGCTTGGAATTATATGATAATAGTTTCTGTTGACTGTGAATAATATGTTTAAATATAACAGTATGATTTAAAAATTTCACTAATTAAATATATATAGCAAAGGTCAGGTGGTTATACAAGAATTAAATGATAATAATATATAATATGCGAAAAATATAATATAGATAAATAAGTGTTTGTAGGGTTTTTTTTAACATGAGCTCTGTGCATATGTGTGAGCAGGTAAAGAATAAGCAAAATAAGATTTTTATAGCTTTTTTCTTTTTCTTTTTCTTTTTTTTTACATACTTTAACTGTTACAAAGATAGTACAGGTGAACATGCGCCGAGCTAAGCACTATTGTAGCTAATGTCATCTTTTTATAGCTTAGCGATTACTACATACTACACAGAAACATACACATGAAGACAAAATTATTAGCCTAATGGCTTATAGTGAGTTAGTTATCCTTTTTGCTGGATAACAGCCTGCAGTCATTTGTTGTAGTTTCCTGCTGAGGAATCCAAGCCCATTTTTCTTTGGTGAATTTCTAATGCTCTTCCAGATTTTATATTCTTCTGACATGGACCTTGGTCCTTAGTTCACCCCACAGATTTTCAATGGAACTCATGTCTTTGTGCAGTCCAGGCAATAACATTCACTTTGGTCCTCTGGAGGTAATTCTCCACCAGCAGTCTTCACATTTCCTTCTTTCTTCATGATTCCTTCCACCTTGATTAGATTCCCATTTCCAGACGCACTGAAGCATCCCCACAGCATCGTACTCCCACTGCCATGTGTCTTGGCAGTTGTTCTTTAGTCCTATATTTCACCAGTTTTCTTTCCAGTCTTTGAAATCTTTCGCTGCCAGGCTTGTTCTGTACTGGGTTTCCCTCTGGGTTTCTTGCTGATAATTATCACCTGAGCTCTTGACAATTGGAAATGATGTGGTAACTTTTCGGATCGTTCTCCTGCTTTGTGAGCATCAGCAATTCTTTTTCTCAAGTCTAAACGGATTTATTTTGTTTTTGGCATGACAGCTTAAACCCTTACCTACATTTTTTTGTATGTACATACAGGGAAATGTTTTGACTCTCAGTTTTAACTTGATTTTAAAAGACTTGTGCATTACAAAGTTAAAGCACATCACTGCACAACAGTGGTTTGTGCTATAACTTATAAAATAGGTCAGTTGTTAAGGGCCTAATTAAGTAAAATAATGTAAGCATCCAAAATGAAACTAGGATGTTTAGAAATGCTGTTGGAATTCCTTGCTCTTTTAAAAAAGGACTGAAAAAACTTTTCATAGGGGATCAGTAATTTTGTCCTCAAATAAACCCTGCTTCGTGACTGTTTTTGTACATAGTAAGGCAAAACACATGGTAAACTATCTGAAACATTTTTATGGTTTATTTTTCCATTTTATAGTGTGGTAATGACAACAACGCCTGGCCCAAGTGATCATGACAAACCATGGGTGTCTGTTGTTTTGATTCATGCATATAGGAGCCTGTTTAATTTAATCCCCAGATAACAGGCCAATCAGATTATTTTGTAGTAGTATTTTCTAAAAATAAATTAGTGTTGTTTTGAGAGCGGAATTTATTTGAATCCTTATCCTATTCATATGTTTAGCTTTTTGGCTTTGAAAACTGCTCTGTAAACACAAGATAAGCAGGATGTCTGTGTTTGTAAGAAGAAAAGAAAAAGGCAAATTTGTTTTCTTACTTCTGGGATAAAGGTCCCCAAGGTTTTTGTGTTCAGACGAATCGGAATACCGGAAGGGATCTGAAAGGACAAATGATTAATAGTCATTTATATAGTCTACAGTCACTTAATCTACAGAGTGAATGGGATTTAATGCATCACAAAGTCCATAGGTGGGTAAAAAAGACAAATTTCTTTATATAAAAGTTAACTTGAGAATTAATGGCACTCTTTATAAAACTAAACAAACAAAAAAGTCCTGTTTAAGGACACTTGTGAAGAACTTGTGAATTGTCTATAACTAGAAGTCCAAAAAAGTAAAAATTCACCGTGATCTCTTGCTGGGAGGGACCACATACTCTCTGTCCCCTTTCAATCACAGGAAAACTAGGCAAATGTGGGCATCTGTGAGCTTGTGTATGCAAAAGAATGCAATAGCACTTTCTTCGGAGTGTGTATTTTTCCTGCCCTGTTATGTTGCATGATTTAAAAACAGCACTACTGACTGGCTTCATATGTTCTTCAGGAAACATTTAACAGTCTTTACCCTCCCTGGTTGTTACCTTCACCAAGGAGGTTATGTTTAACTTTGTTTGTTTGCAGCATTACACAAAAATGTTTGGATTTTCATGAAACTTCTGCAGAAGAGAGGCTTCAGCTCTGGGAGATGATATGGGTCAATTTCTAGGTCCAGAAAATGTTTTAAGAATTCTTTAACACTGTGAGATAAGACCATTTTAGACATTTCACTTCATATGGGATTGCTGGGCTTGATGGTGGTTGGCGATCTCCAAGTGCTCTTATCTGTTACAGGTTGGGGAAAGCTGGTGGGAGGGAACTAGCTAAAAATTAAATTGGGGAGGAAATGAAGGGGAAAACTCCAGAAACCATAACAAAATGTTGATTTTGTTGTTTGGTTGGGGTCTTAAGCTTCTGGCAGAGAGCACAAATCCTGAGTGAAGATTCCAAAACATGGACAATATTTCATAAATTAAAGTGCAGCCAGCAGCGGTTGTAGCTCACCATGTCGTCAGTTACGTCGATGCTCAGCTTTCCGGCATTGTTGTAGACGAAGCTGGCTGAGTTCATGGTGAAGGCTGACAATCCAATATACAGCATGTTGCTGTCCTGAGGGGGCAGCGTGAAGGGTGTAGCGGAGAACGGGGGTTCTTTGTGCTGTCCGATGTTGTAGAATTGCCCCTGCAGAGAGAAAAAAAAATGAGAGAGAGAAGTGAAAACATAAGTATTACATGTCAACTTTTTTAAAAGGGAAGATTCAGTGTCAGCTCACCTTTAAATTAAGGTCAAGGGTGGATTTAGTAACAAGTGGAGACTCCACCATGGAATACTCGATTTCAGCGTACTTGTCAACTCGTGCAAGAACTGAATAGGTTTAAATGTACATGTACGAAAAAAAATCAGTCCTCTGGGATATCAGATATTTTTGAGCTTAAGACACAGAGATACGGAAGATTTTAATGCAGTAGATGATGTGGTACCGTTTAGAGTTTTCAGACGGGGATTCATCCCGTCGATAGCTTTAGGAACCAGAGAACAAATCTGAAACAGTAAGCATCAGTAATGAAACGAAAAGCTCTTTTCCTTATATCATATTTGATTGTTGTGTTTATACCTGTTTCTGTAGCGCGTTTCGTAGCGCCTTCTCAATGAATTTTCTAAACAGGTTATACAGCCAGCTGTGTGGGTAAGGAAAAAGAATTACTGTAAAATATCACCTTCTCTCTGCAGGTTTATATAAAAATAATACTAACAATGTTACAGGTATTGACTGCTTAAAGTTACATTTACAAACAATTGAAATTGAGTTTTTCTGTTGTGGGTAAAATACGTTACAGGATGTGGAGAAACTGTAGTGAATTAAGGGATAAAAGGGAATATTTTTCATCACAGTCAATTACGTTACTTCCACTGACTGGCTCATATACCCTAGTACTTATTAACCTGACCCCATCCATCCAACATCTATACCACTTATCCACCAAGGCTGTGGGAAAATCCCAGCTGACATCAAGCGAGAGGTGGAGTTACACCCTGAACAGATTGCCGATCTATTACATGTTTAACACAGACACAATCAACCATTCACACTCACATTCACACATCTGGGCAAATTAGAGAAGCTAGTTGACCTAATATGCATGTCTTTTGACTGTGGGAGAAAACCCGAGTACCTGGGAAAAACCCACACTAGCACAGGGAGAACAGGCATGACTTATTTATAGTGAGAACCGCCTGCTAGCTTGATGTGTAACAGATGTAATAGATTACCTGGCACCTCTATGAAACTTGATCCTGACCTGACCGACAGAGGATGCACAGTTAGCACTGTTCACTACTGGGTGGCCTTTGCCATCATTTTTAACACCGATGGTGGCACTGATGCTGAGTCTGCTAACGGACAAGTCGAACGATCCGCTGTTCCTTCTACACAAGGTACACCACATTTAGTACAAATATCTCACAAGACACAGAAAATAGATAATCAGTTGTGATATTTGCGTACATGAATTTGTATCTGACTCTCCAGTTCCCGTGCAGGTTAATGAAGGCATCGCCGATGGACAGACTCACTCCGGTGTTAGGCACCAACCCCACAGCCGACTTGGGCAAACCAACACTTCGGACTTGTATCCTGTCAGGAGCAGAAATTATGAAATATAACGATGATCATCAGCATCATTCCATAAGTACTGTCATATCTCATCATTTTTCTTACATTTTCTTTTTTGAAAAATAATTCTCAGAATCTTTGCGTCATAATTTTTGCCTGTTTACAAGTCTGACCTGAAGAGAGTAAATTTTAATGAATCATATTTGTAGTATACAGTATGCAAAACTAATATTTAGACTATTGGGGAGTCACAGAGTGCATTCTATTGACTATTACCCTACCTATTATCTGTGTATACGTTTTTTGAGTTATCTTGCACACAAACAAAAAACAAGCAAACATATTAACAAATCAACATGGGTGAAAACATTAGTTCCTTGTGGAGGTAATAAAAATCTGCTAGAAGAAGGAACCTGTTCAGATTCTGTCATCTCACCCTGTCAGACTGTATTTGACTTTCCCGATAGGACGCACTCTCTTAGAGCCGCTGAAGTCTGGGATTTTGATGGTTTGGAATTTCTTCTCTAGAGCGGCAAGTCCAATCTGACGGCCTGCGGGAGAAACAACAACTCAGAAACATGGACTTATACAGAGATGAAGTGCGAAATGGGAAATTAAATATTTCATCTGAATATCAGGCCTGTTTATTTACAGTAACGCAGCTGGATTAGGAATGGCTCATAATTTCTCAGATTTTGATGTCTCTCTCATGTAGAGTATATATTACTGTTTACTATTTGATTTATTCAGATTTCTCCGTAGTGCAGTACTCACCATACTCGAGCCCCTTTTGAGTCACTCTCACTGTAACTCCTGGATTTTTTCCTGAAGCCTCCGGCGAGAGAAAGGTGAGCAGAGCCAACACACACCACAGAGACACCATGTTCACTCTGACCACACACACACACACACACACACACACAAGTGTGCACCAGGCCACATTAGCAATCTGTTAATCATTGCTGCTATTTTGAAAAGTTTTCTCTTGCTAAGTTAACACATTTGATCACACTAGATAACATTCACATGTTCACACACTTTAGTCAGCCAATCCTGTGGCCTGAGCTAATTACAAAAACAGAACTATTTTTAAGAGCACTATACGGCAACCCAGAGATAATTTTACAGTTGTTCATAATAACTTGGAATAATTTGATAGTAAACAGTCTACTGAGTAGAGGAAAGTCTGCTCACCAACTTTTAACTGCTTACCTGATGCAACATTTTTCTTCTTTTCTTTTTTTTAATTTCAAAACACACCACAACCACTACAATTTCCTTAAGTAATTAACTACAGATTGCACATGCTTGGACATTTTTGCGAAAGAGGTGGTATGATTAACCGATTTTTGTTTTTGAAAAATGTATACATGAACTCCAAGGTATTTGTAATCCTCCAGCATTTCCACATTGACGCCCTGGATGGAAACAGGGATTGCTGGTGTCTTGGATCCCCTGAAATCCACAATCAGTTCCTTGGTCTTCGTCGCATTAAGTTGCAGATGATTCTGCTCACACCATGTGATGGAGTCCACAGCAGCCCGATATTCCATCTCATCACCTCTACTGATACGGCCAACTACAGCAGAGTCATCAGAAAACCTCTGAAGATGGCAGGTCTCTGTGCAGTAGCTGAAGTCAAATGTGTAGAGAGTGAAGAGAAAAGGGGTTGCTAACCACCATGTCCGACACGCAGTGCTACAGGCGCACATGCTGTGGTCTTCCGGTCAGGTAGTCCACAATCCAAGACACAAGGGAGGCATCCATCTGCATTGCTGTCAGCTTCTCACCCAGGAGGGTCGGCGTGATGGTATTGAATGCACTGGAAAAGCAAAAAAACACAGTGCTCGCCAGCTGGTCCAGGTGGGTGTAGACATGGTTAAGCAGGTAGATGATGGCGTCCTCAACCCGGAGTTATCCATGGGTTGGAGTTGATCCAGTATGAGTCCTTCGAGGGTCTTCATCACACGTGAAGTCAGTGCCACGAGTCTGTAATTCTGGAGGCCACTGGGACGTGGGGTTTTTGGTACAGGAAAGAGGCATGACGTCTTCCACCACACTGGGACCCTCTGTAGACCTAGGCTCATTGTGAAGATGTAATGTAAGACTTCACAGAGCTGGGAGGCGCAGGCTTTAAGGACACGGGGGCTCACCCCATCTGGTCCTGCTGCCTTGCCTGAGTGTAGTCTTCTCAGTTGTTTCTCACCTTGATTATAGGTGAAGTTGACTAGTGGGGGAGGATTGTCAGGTCCATCACAGGACGCAGAGGTGCAGTAATGAGAGGGAGGAAGAGAGAGAGAGAGAAAGTGGTGTGGCAGGATGCTCCAGGCTTGCTCCTTATGAGTTAGAAGAGGGCTGAGCAGTAGCTGCAGTGTCGAATCTGTTAAAAAACATATTCGACTCATTGGCCCTGTCCTCACCCTGTCCTCACAGCGCCTCTGCTGATGGGTGGCCTGAAACCAGTGATGGTCTTCATACCACTCCAAACCTCTCTCATGTTGGAGTTTCCACTCGCGGTGCAGTTTCTGTCGGCCCGGACAGTGTGAAAGCCCGCGATAGATGCGTTTTCATCTGGAATATCCTGATGCAGCCATAGCTATACGAAGCACATGAAATTTGAAACAGCCAATTAGATTAATGCGCATGTCTTTGGACTGTGAGAGAAAACTGAAGTACCCACAGGAAACCCACACAAGGATGCGGAGAACACGCAAAATCCAAACAGAAATGCCTGAGTCCAGGATTATTTCCCCTCATAATGTTTAGGAGAACATTTCCAGACAAATCTACATTTATATATTACATAGAACACAATTACATGTCATTTTAAACAGTCACCTCAAGCAAAATCAATTTATTATGTATGTCTACGTTTTTTCTTTTTCCTTTTAAAAAAAAATCAACAACAACAACAAAAAAAAACAACAAACAATATACTCACTTCCAATGAAACACAATTTTATTTGTACTATTTTTGGGACCATCCTATCTGAGTATGAGTACTGTTATTTCAGTGACCCTAAACAGCTCAGTGACTCATTTCCAGTAGCAGCTCTAACCATCACACTTCACCGAGCTTGAGCTCTGGATCTAGACTCTCTTCCAGCTCAAGTTTGTTTGGGGGACTGGGTGCATTTAAGGAGTGGTCATCTTGCCTACATAAAGTTCAGCAAAAAAGCATAGCATTGTGCAGTGGAATCTTGATCATGCCTCGACTGTCATATGATGATCAATGATCGAATATCTGCAGCAGCAGGCATTTAATGTGCTTCCCTGGCCTGTGTATTCGCCTGATTTGTCACCCATCAAACATTTGTGGCAGATACTAATCGTGGCTTTGCAGGAAGAGTGGATTCAACATTCAGAGGCTTGTCAGATCCATGCACAGATGAATTACGGCCTGTAGTTCATATTCCACAATGAGATCATATTCCATACTAAACTTTGTTTTTGGGATGGACATTTTTTGTGATTTTGGAAAGAAGGGGAGCCTCAGTTTTGTTTAAAGTTGCAACATTTTGACTCAAAGATTTTCAGTTCTTATTGATTAATATTGTTCAAATGATGTATGAAATTGATTTTAATAATTTACCTGACCACTTCGAGACAAAATATTAAACATATTTAATTTATTCTGTGTGTTGCGTTTTCATTGGCAGTGAGTATATAATATACATAGAATCTAAAAGTACTGTTAAATGTTTTCCTTAATGCAGCCTTTTTAAATCTTTCTAATAAAAACCACAGGCGTGCAGATTTACCTTACAGTGTTGCAGTAATGCTCTTGATCTCTTCCTCTGCCTTGCTGTGTTTCAGGACTGCACCGCTCGTGAGAAAGCTTGTAACTTGTGTCAGCTTATATACCAGCAAGAGGCTGTTTCCAAATTGATTTACAGTCCTTTTGCTCTTAATGTGTAACCAGTTGCAGAATGTCCTTGTTTTTTTTTATTGTTTCTTTAACTGAAACACTCTGATACACTCTGTCCAAATCCTGGTATTAGAAATGTGTGCAATCAGAAACCACAAACGAACAGGAGGTGTTGGGTAAGGAATAAAATTCCACACTGTAGTAATGGAAACTGTAAATATATTAGGTGCAGCAGTCCCGAGTTTCAAATATTATATCATATTTTTAGTAAACCAGCTTTAAACCAGAAGATCTCAAAGTGTTCTAATTCTATCAAATCTATCCCACTCATGACTGCAGCATGGCTTTTATTCATGTCATGTCATGTCATTTTCTGAACCGCTTAATCCTAATTAGGGTCGCGGGGAGGCTGGCGCCCATCTCAGCCGACTCCGGGCAAGGGCAGAGTACACACTGGACAGCTCGCCAGGCCATCGCAGGGCTTTTATTCATGCATTTGCCAAACTGCTTAATTCTGGAGCCTATCTCTGCCGACTCTGGGTAAAGGCAAGATACACCCTGAACAGTTTGCAAGACCATTAAAGGGCCAACACATAGCCAACCATCGAGACCCATGGGCAATCTGCAAAGCCAGTTAGCCGAATGTACATGTCTTTGGACTGTAGAAGGAACCAAGACCATGCCACTGTACCTCTGGCTTCTATTAAAACAACACCCTAAATACAACCCATACTTATTGATTTATTAGAGTCAGAGGTTTTATCAGAGGTGAATCACATAATGGATATAGTAATGTAGAACCAGTGTAAAAATCGGACAGAATATCAGGTGATGTAAATTTATTTGTCACATGGTGTGAGCAGAAGCTTAATGAAAAACCAAGGAAATGATTGTGGATTTTAGGAGATCCAAGACACCAGCAATCCCAATTTCCATCCAGGGCGTCAACGTGGAAATGGTGGAGGATTACAAATACTTTACCTACAAATACTGGACTGGGTAAAGAACACTACCGCACTTTACAAAAGGGCCAGAGCCGTCTCTATTTTTTGATGCGGCTAAGGTCATTCAATATCTGCCGAACACTGCTTAGGATGTTTTATGAGTCTGTTGTGTCCAGCACTATTCTCCATGCTATCGCATGCTGTGGCCATTAAACTGTACAACTCCTCCATTTAGCAACAACATCCACTGTTATACACTTGCGTTTTGCTTTACACTTACATTCCACTATTTATAATATTGATAATACTGTTCATCTTACTTAATGACGGGATTCATTTTGTTTATTTCTTTATATAGATATTTATAATTTCAAATTTTATACTTTTTACCCTTTTATCTTTATTCTATAATTGGCATGGAGCTACTGTGTGCACACAGTTTCCTCTGGGATTAATAAAGTATTCTGATTTTAATTCTGGTGATTCTGAAAATAACATCCGTGCAGAACCAGTTCTGCCTTGGTGCCTTTTGTGAACTTCATTTTAACAGATTAGAGTGTTATGTTGGCAAATCTGGGTTATTATATTGGGTAAGCCATGTCCCGATGTTTATAAAAGCAGCCTTTATGACCGAAATATTGTTGGTTCGATTGCCAAACCAGCAGGAAAAATGTGGCGACAGGGGAGTGAGCAACACCTTCCTCTTCCTCCACCTTCATGGCTGAAGTGCCCTTGAGCAAGGCATCTAATCCCCAACTGCCAACTCCAACCACCACAATGTTGCTGCTCACTGCTCCTAGTGTGTGTGCCCACTGTTTACGTCTGTGTGTGTGTGTGTGTGTGTGTGTGTGTGTGTGTGTGTGTGTGTGTGTGTGTGTGTGTGTGTGTGTGTGT
>JAOUQZ010000001.1:14407459-14428615 GCA_028564935.1 Neosilurus hyrtlii
TGTGTGTGTGTGTGTGTGTGTGTGTGTGTGTGTGTGTGTGTGTGTGTGTGTGTGTGTCTGTGTGTGTGTGTGTGTGTCCATATTAAAGTACAAATAGAAGTCTGAAAATCACTGATATTTAAAGAAATTTAAGAGAGGACAGTAACACTGACCTTCAAGAGTCCCATATTTTTAATTGGCCCTCTTACCGTCATGTTGGCTCAAATCCCTCGTGATTCCTCCCCCAACACTTTTTTCTTTTTTACTTTTTCTTTTAAGCTTTCACTCTTTTAACATTTTGTCTTTACAAAGATATAATCACTACTAAATATTTCTTACTAATTTCTATAAAAATAATAATAATAATAATAATAGATTTGGGTGTGTATTTTCCCCCCTTGTCATATTTAGGAGAATATTTTCCACCAAATGTAGATTTATGTTAATATCACCCGCTATGGTATGTCCATATTGGGTCATTTCAGAACTCATAGACCTTGGAGTACGTAAGCAGTGCTTTTCTATCATACACATACCAAACATAAGCAAACCAACATTTGTTAAGACTGCAGACCGCAATGTAGTTTATCAGAACGCTTGCAGTTCACAACCTAAAGACAGAATTTCCGTCAGTGCTTCGGTGACTTGGCTGGGTGCTCTCGAAGCTCGCTGTACTTTTCCACTGGAGGCAGATCTGTAGGTAAACACAGTGACGCATGGAGGATAAACTACTGGACATGGGCACTTGATACTGTTTGCTTGAAGGACAAGCTGTTGTCGCGAGAAGAATTCAGCTGTGAGAGACGGAAAGATCGATCAGGCGTGAATCAGAGGCACTTTTTAACAAGATAAGGAGACAAAAAGACCCATGGTTACTATTTCATCAATGTTAGGACACAAAATTTAGGATCTGTGAAGGGTGTGAATGAGTTTTGGGTGTTTGATTGCACTTTATGTGGCTATGGAAAGGGGGGGGGGGGTTATTGTATGTTTTTTCGATTTGATACTTGTATGTTTATATAGCACCTGGTCCTGGAGAAACGTTGTTTCGTTTCACTATGTACTGCGTTAGCTATATGTGGTTGAAATGACAATAAAGCTTCTTGATCTTGATCTTGATCTTGACATACGGGATGACATCCACATTGATATTAAATGAGCTGAGAAGCATTCAAAATTATTGGCACCCTTTCTGAGAGTAAACATAAATTACTCGCTCATTTGCTGAACATAATATAAGGGTCGCAGGGAGGCTGGAGCCTATCTCAGCCGACAATGGGTGTTTAATGGGTGTTTAATGGGGTACACCATTAAGAGCTCACCAGGCCTGACCTGTCCTGACCTGACTCAGCTATGTCCCCAGTATGTTTGACTTAAAATTTCCAAAGCTCAATGACATCCTCTGTGTCCATGGAGACCATCCCACATCTTTATTAGTTTCTACTGTGTCCACACTATGTTGTACAGGTGTGTACTGCACCCAACATTTTTTTTAGGGTGTTACGAGAACGTGGATGCATTTAGTGGGGGTTATAAAAAGAGCCAGTGGACCACCATAAAGCAGGGCAATTCATCAATCATCCACATTTATAACTAAGCTTTCCTTTGCTGGCTTATATCTTATATACATTTATTTTCTTTTCCTTTCTTTTTTTCTTTCTTATTTTTTTTACCAAAATAAACTAACTGTATTCCATAAAAAGCTTGATTTTGGGGGTGACTGCCAGTACCATACAGTATTTAAAAATTGTTTATGTACAACATTTTGGCTTTGTTGCATTATTGTGTGGTTTTCCCACAACGGTGAATAAAAAATAAATAATAAAAAAATGTAATGTGTGCAAACTAATATTTGCTCCAGAGCTTCAGGACACTATGTTTTTTGGTGCACAGTTCTACACACTCAATTGACGAACTGCTCAATCCTACTAGGGTCATGGGGAGGCTGGAGCGTATCTCAGCCAGCACTGGATGAAGCCCTAGACAGCTCATCACACCTCCCCAGGGCCAATTCACACTCATACTTAGGTGCAATCTGGAACAGCCTGTTTGCCTAATTTGTATGTTTTTGGACTGTGAAACAGAATTGGAGTACCCAGAGGAAACCCAACAACCTGCAAACCCCACACAGAAACACCCTGCTGAGCCCAAAACTCGAACCCCAGGTCTTCTTCCTGTGAGACGGATGTGCTAAACACTACACCACCATGCCGTCCGGTTCACAATATTACTCTGTGTGATTTCAATGGACTTTGAAAATTATTACTTGTCATACTCTGGAAGATCCTAATTAAATCTTGGCTGAATTTTTTAACAGACTCTACAGTAATGCATCTTCTCCATGAAAGATTATACGATGACAAACCTTTAAACATAGACCTGCTACTGAAAATTATCACGTTCTGCTTACATAATCGATAAATGTCAGGCTGAAACACATTAGCGATGCAGATGGATGCCTCTCTTGTGTTCTTGATTGTGGACTACTTGAGCGGAAGACCACAGTATGTGCGCCTGAAGCACTGTGTATCGGACATGGTGGTCAGCAACACTGGAGCACCACAAGGGACAGTCCTCTCCGCTTTTCTCTGTACTCTCTACACAACTGACTTCAGCTACTGCACAGGGACCTGCCATCTTCAGAAGTGTTCTGATGACTCTGCAGTAGTTGGACGTATCAGTGGAGGTGATGAGATGGAATATCGAGCTGCTGTGGACTCCTTCGTCACATGGTGTGAGCAGAATCATCTGCAGCTTAACGTGACGAACAGCAAGGAACTGATTGTGGATTTCAGGAGATCTAAAACACCAGCAACCCCTGTTTCCATCCAGGGCGTCAATATGGAAATGCTGGAGGGTTACAAATATTTTGGAGTTCAAATTGACAGCCAGTGACGGTAGTGTCGGAGAGGCGAATGTTGTCAAAATAACGACAATACTGAACAATACCTTCCACCTTCTTCACAACCTGCTGATCAGTCACAGGAGCACGTTCAGTGAGAGACTGATACCACCTAAATGTACCACTGAACAATGCAGGAAACCATGTATACCTGTGGCTATTCACTGTTATACATTTACATTTTGCACTACATTTATATTCCACTGTTTATCTTATTGATAATACTGTACATATTACTCACTGACAGGATTCATTCTGGATCTGTTTATATAGATATTAGTTTATATAAATATAACTTCTTAGACTTACATATACATATTTATATATGTGTGTGTGTGTGTGTGTGTACGTGTGTGTGTAGACTCTCAGTATGTACACTGTGTTTATATAAATAAACATTTGAAATTTGTTATTTTCTAAATGAGACTTTATCTTGATCCTTTTCTTTACTTGAAATTGAGCAACTGTGTGCAGACAATTTCCTCCGGGATCAATAAACTATTCTGATTCTGATTCTGATATGAATATTTGAAGAGTTTGAGTTCAAAAACAGATAAGTGCCAGATAAGTAATTATGAGAACTATTTTTTAATTAGCTTTACAAAATAAAAAAAAATATTAAAAAAAACTTTTTCCAGTAGCTTTAAAATACATCTATTGAAAAAGTTGTTTTTCTCATAACTAAAGCAATGCCATTGGCACATATCTGTTTTTGAACTCAAGCTCTTCATTTATTTGATGAAGTAACTCCTAGGTGAGGATGCTGTTCGTAGACTTCACCTCTGCTTTCAATACAGTTCTACCACATAAACTGGTTCAGAAGTTGGGCAACCTGGACCTAGGAAGCTCACTGGGCACCTGGATTCTGGACTTTCTTAGCAACAGACCTCAGAATGTCAGGATAGGAGACCACATCTCCTCCACTCTCATCCTGAACACCAGAACGCCACAGGGGTGTGTCCTCAGCCCCCTCCTCTTCTCCCTCTTCACACACAACTGTTCACATCAGCAACACCATCATCAAATTTACCGATGACACCATCGTCATAGGTCTGACAACAGAGAATGACGAGTCAGCCTACAGGAAGGAGGTCCGGCATCTGCGGCGATGGTGCATAAACAATAACCAGGACCTAAACACATCCAAAACAAAGGGTATGATAATGGACCCCACACACCCTGGACACCCCCTTTTCTCCCCTCTCCTCTCCGGAAAAAGGAAGAGAACACTAAAAAAATGACAGACTCAAGAACAGCTTTCACCCACAAGCTGGTAAAGGTGCAACCCCACCACCACCACTGTCACATATACTTAGAATTCAAATTTCCAGCAGCACATAAGAAAAGCAGTACACAGATAGAAAAAACAGCACACAGATAAAAAAATAAACAGTAAACACTTAGCGTAATATACAAAATATGAAAGAATAAGAATTAAGTAATATAAGTAAATGTAAAGAGCTGAATATGTCTTTGTATGGAATTTAAGTTAAAATTATTGCACTATAGATGAGAATGAAGTTATTACACTATAAAATGAAATTATTGCACCCAAGTAAAGTGTCCATTTCTGTGTGTGCATGTGTTACACAACTAAACGTAAATGGCTACCCCCCCCCTTCTCTACTGTTCTCTGTACACTATGTCCTCCTCTTTGTCCTCCTCCCCCCAAATGAGGAGTTGTAGAGTTTGATGGCATGATGGACAAAGGAGTTCTTAAGCCTGTTGGTCCTACACTTGGGAAGGAGCAGTCTTTCACTGAACAGGCTCCTCTGGTTGCAGATGATGGTGGGCACAGGGTGGCTGGCATTGTCCATAATAGCAGCAGCAGTTTGTCTAGAGTCCTCAACTCTGCCACCGTCACCACAGAGTCTAGCTTCAACCACAGACCTGGCCTGCCTGATCAGTTTATCCAGTCTGGATGTGTTCTTCTTGGATATGCTGCCCCTCCAGCACACCAAAGTGTAAAAGAGGATGCTGGCAACCACAGACTGGTAAAACATCCGCAGAAGTTATAGGACCGCAGTCTCCTTAGGAAGTACATCCTGCTTTGTGTCTTCCCATACAGGTGGCTGGTGTGTGTTGCCAGGTCCAGTTTATTGTCCAGCCACAGCCCGAGGTATTTGTAAGAGTCCACCGCCTCCACCTCAGCTCCTCCTAACAGGACTGGTCGTGGTCTTGGTCTGGACCTCCCAAAGTCAATAACCAGCTCCTTCGTCTTAGAGGTATTGAGCTGTAGGTGGTTAGTGCGGCACCATGCAGCAAAGTCCCCTATCAGTCTCTGATAATCCTCCTCTCTGTCATCCCTGATACACCCAACGATGGCTGTGTCATCTGCGTACTTCTGAATATGACACAACTCCGAGTTGTAGCAGAAGTCCAAGGTGTACAGGGTAAAGAGAAGAGGGGCCAGCACTGTGCCCTGGGGGGCTCCAGTGCTGCTGACCACCGTGTCAGACATGATGCAGCCTGACATACTGTGGCCTGCCAGTGAGGTACTCGGAGATCCAGTCCATCAGGTGGGGGTCCACTCCCATCCTGCTCAGTTTGTCCTGAAGCAAAGGGGGCTGGATGGTATTGAAGGCACTGGAGAAGTCCAAAAAAAATGAAATGTCTCTCCCTTAGTGGGCATCTCATTTTGGTGTATATTATATATATTTTATATATATAAGCATCTTTTAGGATTTTGTAATTTTTTTCTATGTGATTCCATGCACAGATCATCTCCAAAATGTAATAGTTTGTAATTGGTGCATAACTTTTTTGTGCTATTTTCTGCACACACAAACAAACGAATAAACAAACCACTCACTCACTCATTTGCCATACTGCTTAATCCTGCTTGAGTCGCAGAGAGGCTGGAGCCTATCTCAGCCAACAATGGGCAAAGGCAAGGTACACCTTGAACAGCTCGCCAAAACGTCCCAGGGCAACACACATGCACACAACCATTCACACTCACACCTAGGGGCAATTTGGAACAACCAATATCTTAATGTCTTTGGACTTAGGGAAGCAAACCGGAGTACCTGTGGAAAAGCGAGACAATCGAGACAGAAAATGAAGACAGGACTGGGACATGAAACTAGGACTTTTTTTGCGGTGAGACAGACGTGCAAACCACTACACCACTGTGCCACCCACAAACAAACCAACCCAGGTGAAAACATTACTTCCTGGCAGGGACAGCTTAACAGATGTGAAAAAAGGGCATGTTTTAGTCCTAGTATATAAAACCAGCTGCACAATGATTTACAAAATACAATTTTATTGACCATTTGTTATGATTTCAGTACACAAAATAAATAAATATAGAAACACAAGAGTATTAGGAGAGCACAAACCTCTGCCAAGCCAAGCAATCTCGAATCCCTAAAAATATTCCTGGATCCGAAATTTCATCTGGGTCATCTCCAAAATCTAACGGAGCCCTCTGTATCCGAAACCCCGCCTCTGGTAAGAGTTCCCTGGAAAAACACACAACTTGTTTGCATAATCCTGCTAACAAACAAACACACAAACAAGCCGAGGGTAAAACATAACCTCCTTGGCAGAGGTAATTAAAAACCAAACAGATGCCCCTGCATGCAGGTTTCCTATAGAATTCGAACAGATCCTTCTGGACAAACCTGAACCTGTGATACCGAGCCCTTTTTTCCTGTAATCCTGGATGTGCACCTAAATATTCAGACCAAGTGTGAAAACGCCTTTAACCTCATGGTGGAGGCAGTGTGACAAATCAGTTCTGTGTTTAAAGACAGCATCATTCATTCATCATCCGTACCACTTATCCTGTAAGGGTTGAAGGGGATCTCAAGCCAATCCCAGCTGAGTTCAGGTAAGAGAAGGGGGTTACACCCTGAACAGGTCAGCAATCTACTGCAGGACTAACACAGCACACATAAAACTGTGCACTCACATTTACAGTTCTGGGCGATTTAGAGTCGCTAGTTAACCTGATCCACATGTCTTGGGATTGTGGGAGAAAACCAGGGTACTCTAAAGGAACCCACACAGATATGAGGAGAGCATGCAAACACACCCAGAGAGAGTGAGAGAGACAGAGAGAGAGAGAGAGAGAGAGAGAGAGAGAGGGACAGGCCATGGGCTCAAACCCTTAGACCCGAAACCTTCTTGCTGTGCAGCGGGAGTGCTAACCACTGTGCCACGGACGGCGCCATTTGCATGAATTTCTTTAAAAGGGTCGGACATCGTGCCCTGTTTGGAGAGCAGGATTGATGGAGTGGAAAAATGAGGATTGTTGCTGGATATCATTTTGAACATACTGTACAGGGATAACACAGGAGTCAATCAAATGCGACGGCGAAACTGTCGCAGGTTCCGCGGGTTAACGCTTACGAAGGAAGGTGGTTAGCACGTCCGCCTCACAGCAAGAAGGTCCTGGGTTCGAGTCGCTGGTTTGATGAGGGCGGTTTCAGTATATAATTTGCAAGTGCGTGTGCGGGTTTCCTCCGGGTAGTCCGGTTTCCTCCGACGGTCCAAAGACATGCACATTAGGCTGATCCAGATTGCCCCCTGGGTGTGTGTAGGGATTGTTGCACGTGTGTGTGTGTTGGCTCTGGTGAGCTGTTCAGGGTGTACCCCGCCTTCGCCTAGAGTTGGCTGAGATGGGCTCCAGCCTCCCAGCGACCCTAGCAGAATTAAACATGAGTGAGGGAAGGAGTGGAGGGGGGGTTGATTAGGAGATTGCACCGGTCGGTTGCTGTACCCAGAAGAGAGAGAGAGAGAAAGAGAGAGAGTGAGAAAGAGAGAGAGAGAGAGAAAGACGGAAAATCGATCAGGCGCAGAGGCACGCGGAGAGAAAACGCCTCATCTTTCCGACAGTAGATCCTCCCTCCCTCCCTCCCTCGCTCTCCCTCTCGGTGCTCTGCTCCTCCTCCGGTGTTCATGGGCTCTCGGTAAGCAGGCGAGCAGGCGCGCGCGCGTCCTTTGCCACCGCAGCGTCTCGCGCGCAACGCTTCTCCGCTCCGGTCGTGTTGACGCTCCGCGCCCCCGGAGCCGCGCGTGATTACCAGGTAGGTACACGAATTCTAACCCTAACACCAGCGATCCTAACGCGCTTCTTATTGCTCCTTGTCGCTTCCGCAGTGTTTGCTGCTTTACAGTCCCGATCATTCCGGTGCCAGTCGCAGATTTGAATATTATGTCATGTTTGCATGTCAGTGTGTGTTTGCGCGTCGCATCACTGGGCTGCATGGAGGACAACAATGCAGATCAGAGCACCTCCATCAGAACACCTCCAGAATGAAACAGATAATCAAGCCACCGAGCCTGGAAAGCACTCCCACAATTCCAAAAAAAAATTACAAATATAAAAAAATCCACTTTTTTTATTGTTTTATTCAAGGCTCCAATATGAACCTATTGTCGGGTGTCATCAACTGCACGCGCGTCATCCCCATCCTTATTCTCTACCCTATAATAAAAGCAGTGATGTCCTGAACAGATAAACAGTGATGCGGCTTCGTCTTGTGCCTAATTCTCCAAGCTGTTAAACCCTGACGTGTGTGTTTAGAGTGCTGATCACACTGTTGCCTATGACTGTAATAGTATCCACTGCACACTTACTTGCTGGAGCACCACACAAGCTACTTATGTAATGCACAATCTGGGCAACATCTAAAGGACACGTGCATGACTCCTCAGAATATTTGTTTGCACTCACACTACCACTCATGCTCAGATATGGTGTATCCTCCGAAATTTTGAACCATGGTATCTTTTACTTAGGAAAGTGTGTACGTCCAGCCATCTGTTACGTATACCACTTATAGGGTCATTGTGAAAGCTAGATCCAAACCCTGGGTGACTTTGGGCGAGAGGCGGGGTACACCCTGGACAGGATCGCAGGGTTGCAGTGTATAGAGAGCGCATCTTAAAAAAGCAATATCGTAACTGGACCTTAAGGTGAAGCTGATCTATTATTTGAGCTTAGTCAGAGATGTTATATTAATCAGCAAGCATGTCCCGCTCCAGTATCTTTTATTATACATAGATATAGATGTATAATATGTAATACAATAGAAATGTTCTTATGATGTCTCTTATAATAACTGTACATGTGCAGAAATGTTACAGACGTATATCAGTTCCGTGAGCGTGTCATGCTGATGATAAAACACAGATCTCGTACATGGCTACAGACACATAGTGCATTTCTGATGTTTCTTGACGCAGAGAATCAGCTTTGGTTACTAAGAGGAGGTCACTATGTGATTGATTTGCACCCCCCTATTTAGAGCTCGGACACTGATATTGTGTTTAAAACTGGAAAATAAGATACATTCCGATTTACAGTGCCCTGGTATCAGCTTCCCTACAGCCAGATGTAGGTACGAGAGGATTGTGACTCTTGTTGGAACAGATCCTCATTCTGTCTCTTATGTTATTATACAGGTGGAACAGGGTGAAGAAGATTTCTTCCTGTTTCCTTATAACACTTCGCTGGCACTTTGGTTAGAATCAAAAGCCGTGCATTCAGCTCGAGTTTATGTTCTCCTAGCAGATTATTATTGTTCTTGATACTCGGGCCGACACTGAAGACGTCTCTCTGTTACCTCAGACGTGTACTGAACCATTGGTATGCACAGTAGGACTTGTCTTGGACTTTACCTTTGGTCTTGGGAAATATTCTAGTTAATATATAATATATTGCTGTTAGTAAGAGTACAGCTGCATTTGAAAAAAAAATCATTAATTAATTTTTTTCTGAAGAAACTTCTACAAAATAAATTCACTGATTAAAGAAGCTTGTTTATAAGTAGGTTGTCTCAAGGAGAATTTCTTTTCTTTTGTAACTGGTCTTGACTCTGTAGTGCTCATTTGTACTGAAGCTTCTTTGGACTCGGTCTTGAATTGGACCCAAACCTCAGTACTGACTAGGATTTAAACCTTATTTAGTCTGGTCTTAGAATTGAGCCTCTGTGGACTTCTTTTTGATTCGGACGCGAATTTTTTTGGACTTGTTCTTGATTTGGACTCGAACCTTTTTGGACTTGTTCTTGATTTGGACCTGAACGTTTTTGGACTTGTTCTTGATTTCAAGTGAAAAATTTTTGGAATGTTCTTACTTTGGACTCAAACCGTTTTGGACTTGTTCTTGATTTGGACTCGAATATTTTTTGACTTGTACACAAACCTCTTTAAACTCTTTAGAACCTCTTTAGACAAACGTCTTTGCGCTGGTCTTGACTTGACTGTCTTAGGCTTAAACTTCTCTTGGGTCTTGAAAAAAGAGAACTTGACTACAATTTTATTTTCTAGTTTAAACACTGAAATAACTTTCACAATTCCTAATTACAATCAATTTCGCATATTTAATTGATCCACTAAACCTCACCTCCTGTGCTAAACTTGGACACCTTAATACTACAAAAGACAATCTTGGACCAATGCTATTTGAAAGGCGGCAGTCATAAATCAACTGTTATACATTATAATTAATACTTAATCAGTTATAAGAGATCTGATATGTAAAAATCATCAGTAATAATTGATTTCATCTGTAAATAATTTAACAGGCAACACACATCTTTAGAAAAGTCCTTATTTACACTATTATGGGTAGTGATTACACACAACCAGTCACAATTAGTTTATACATAATGTATTCCTGTAACAGTGTAACATCATCAGTAGGTAAATAATAACTACATATTGAATCTTAATATAAGAGAACAATATTACAATGCCACACCTCGGAAATAAAATTCAATCTGAAAAGTGCTATATGTGGTGATGATGATGATGCTACTGATGCTCCCCAGGTAAATAATTCCCCCGAAAACCACCTGCCATGCCTGCATTTTATTTGAAGCATTAGTTTTGAGCTCTTCCCACCGTACGACTACATTCAAACCCACCTGGAAAAATATTTTGTACACAGTTCAGCATGAAGGAAATTAGCAGCTTGGTTTTGTTCTGCATGGTATGCTGCGATAAGGGCTGATAAGGGTGTAGTGCAGATACAGATGGGTGCAAAGCGAAACAGGTGCTCCCTAATTCGCCAATCTCAGTGCAGTAAACTAAAAAAAAAAAAAAAAAAAAAACCCAAAAAATAAATAAATGCTGAAGGGGACGGCGATATTTACCCTCCTGTGGTGCTTTGCATTTCATTTAATTTCATTTAATTTCATTCCAAATCTCATAGTGATGCTAAAGGCATGTTTGGAAAATGACTTCTAATTTACATCCCGTAGCCTTTGATCGCTGTCCTCTTCTTGTTTGGTGTTGTTTTGTAAAAGATAATTTTTTTTTATATGCTTAATTTCCAAAGAATAACTGAACACAAATGAATTTTGAAGCTAAACAATTGCCTCATTTGCACCAGCAAAGTCTCTGTTCACCAATATGCCGCTGTGCATCCTTCCTATGGCTGGAGATTTGTACACTCTATACCAAAAAAAAAAAAAAAATCTGACTACACAAGACAGCTTGTGTAGTTTTGGTCCTGTTGGTGATCCCTCAGATTCCTTTTCTTGGATGAACCTGATGTGGTTTTCTGCTATTGTAGCCTACCAGTCTCAGGTGTTGATGTGCTATGTATCCCAAGGTGGGCGACACGTGTAGTGGGTAGCACCGCCGCCCTAAAGTATGAAGGTCTTGGTTCAAATTCCGGGGCTCAGGCATTTCTGTGCCAACTTTGCATGTTCTTCCTGTGCTTGCGTGGGTTTTCTCCAGGTACTCTGGTTTTCTCCCACAGTCCAAAGACATGCACCTCAAGCTATTTGGCTGTTCCAAATTGCATCAAGGTGTGAATGATTGTGTTTGCTCTCTTGTGCCCCTAGTGTGACTGGTTGTGTGTGTTGCACTGTGATGGTCTGGCAAGCGGTTCAGGGAGTATCCCATCTTCTCCCAGTGTCTGAGCAGAGATAGGCTCCAGCCTCCCCGTGACCCTAATAATAGGTTTAAGCGGTTTGGCAAATGAGTGACTGAGTGTGTTCCAAGGTGCTCTTCAGCTTACCATGGTTGTAAACAGGGGAACAAATATCCACTTCTTGATGGGTATGGAACATCAGCACTGGTGGTGAACAATTAACCGGACAAACCAACCAAAAAAAGTCATACATGTACAAACATAAGGCAAATAAACAAACAAACAAAAAAAAACCAAACACCTATATATTTCCTTGAATATCATAGAACAGTGATCCCCAAACGTTTTTCTTGTACTTTTACCTTTGCTAAGCTTTAGTAACTCCTCCTTTTGTTTAATTACAAGCAAATATGAACCTCATAACTTACTTTATATTTAATACAGCATCTTTATTAAATTTGAATATATTCACTCCTAGAATTTAAATACAGTAGCAGCACGGAGCAGTGAATTGTTTAATGGACCAAACCCTTTAATACCTGCAGTGAACCTGAGTAAAATTAGAGATGTATTAACTTCAGAACAGATTCATTTATTCTAATACACATCTTTATCATATTTCAATATATTCACTACTAAAATAAAAAAATTAAACATACCGTAGTAGAATGAAACAATTATTTGTTGAAAGAAATATAATAGTGAACCGAAGCTTTCAGTAGGTTTCGCCATTTCTCCATCAGCTCCCTGTTCACTTAACCTTAAATATTTACTACAGGAAGAACGTTCTTATTTCACACATCTTCTTCTACAGTATTTTCTTTTTAAGTGAACAAATTTTTATTGTTGACCTTACATTTAGTTGTTTTCTTCATATAAATGAAATAAATGCTGACTCGTCGATATTTAACCCATTAAAACGATTACAGCCCTTAAAAACATGGTTGCTTCACAGTCCCACTTATGGAACTTTGGTACCTCCTGGAGGAGTCGTCCCCCACAATTGGAAATCACTGTCAGAGACTATTCGCGATTGCTAATATCAGAACCGTAGGGACTGAGCAGTAATATTACCTCATTAAAAAAATCTGTATCAGCGCATCACACGTTTGTTTTTGTATGGGGAAATTCGTGGTTTTGCTTATCCTTCAGGACTCTGTTTGCCTACGTACTGCAGTAAGCCTATAGATCAACATCTATAACGTAGAATTCTCGAGCCATCAGGTATTGGTTCTCTAAAGGCAGTCTTAGGCTAACGACGGTGAGGAATTGTCATCTGACGTGAAGGAAACATGATCCTCCAACAATATCTTTTATTTTAAGCATAATTACACAGGAGTTTTGTTTTTTTTTTCGTTCACCCTCTGAAGCAAAAATGAAAGGAATTTTTATTCTAAATCTACCATAATATCATGTGTGGTGTGTGTGTTTGTGTGTAAAAATGTTATCTTGGTATGCTTATCAGGAGAACTACGAGGCTACACAAGTACGTGTTGGTTGAGAAACTGGTTGATTGTCTTTAACATTAACAGCTAGCATCTGATCGGCATAAACACAAGAAAAATGTTACGAAATGGCGCTTCTGGATTACACCTCCAGACCACATTTCCCATCAGCCACTGCAGCCAGACCCAGGTTCATGTTTCACACACACCTGCACCTTGTTTAAACACCATTAAGGCTCACTATTTAGGTTTTGTCAAGTAATAAATAAATAAATAGCTTCAAGTTCACAACTGAGGAAAGCTAGCTAGTGGTGTAACTTAGCTATCAGCTACATTTTTCAGTTTGTTTTCATCAAATGTTACACATCTTGTTCAATCCAAATCTAAAGGTAACTGTCATTACACTTGGGCAACAGGCTATGTAGTCATTTATTTATTTATTTATTATTATTTCTTTTACATATCTCATAAAACTCATTCATTCATTAAGTTTCTGAACCGCTTAATCCTAATTAGGGTCATGGGGAGGCTGGCGCCCATCTCAGCCATCTCTGGGCGAGGACGGGATACACCCTGGACATATAATAATAACTATGCTAGGTATTATTGGCTAGTGTAGTTTAGTACTGAATTTAGCGTTAGCTAACTGCAAAATGCTAAACTCAAACGCTACTCTCAGGACTTTCAGTTAAGTGCTACTTAATATCGTACGTGCAGTCTTTCATCCCCACAGACCATTTTTCTCTCATCCTGTTCCATTTTTTCCCTTCTCTTCCTTCTCTTATGAGCTTTCTCCATTTCAGCTCCTTCTCGAAGTCATGACAAGCTGACAACTCTCACAGGGTGCTGCAAAGCCTCACACTCTACAATCTTTTATGACAGCATTTTTACTCTTGCCGTTGGCACAATCGTTGATCCGCAGCTGTATCGCCGACGTAGCCTTCATAAATACGTCTACAATATTACAGTTTTTCATATCACTATTGTTTACAGCCTCACGGGAAGAAGAGTCTGGGCTTGGCGAGGGCGTTTCTGTGTGGCATGTTCTTCCTGTGCTTGCAGAGGTTTCTTCTGGGTACTGTGGTTTTCTCTTACAGTCCAAAGACATGCACACACATTAGTGAGTGTGAAAGGTGTGTGTGTGTGTGTGTGTGTGTGTGTGTGTGTGTGTGTGTGTGTGTTGTGTCTGTGATGGATTGGCAGACTGTTCAGGATGTACACCGCCTTCGTCCGGAGTCGGCTGAGATAGGCTTCAGCTTTCCTATTACCCTGGGCATATTTAGTTTGGGAAATAAATGAATAAATTATTTAGTCTGACCTTTGACCTGGCTCATCAGTAAGGTGTTTTTTTTTCTGCTCTGTTCTGTGTAAACTCTGGAGACTGTTCTGAGATCAGCAGTTTCTGAAATACTGAAACCAGCCCATCGTGCATCGATAACAACCATGCCATGGCTAACAATCACCCGTACATGTGTTAGTGTGAAGGTGAACCGGACTTCTCCATACACGATATTATAAAATACGCAGGTGCCATATGATTGGCTGATAGGATTTGCTTGAATTGTACTCACAGCCTTTGAACACTGTTCCCTCCTTTCTCAGTGAGCTTCAGGTACGTGTATGTATGAGGTCATATGATACAGTATCTGTAGGAATAATGGCTCTGCATTATACAAATACGATCGAAGAAAAAGAAAAAGCACGAACAAACACACTCGAATAAACTGATCTGTTTGGGACGGGGTCTGAGATCACATGACCATCAGGAGCCAGTCACAAGACGGTACACAATGATTTCTATTCACAATGTAAAGTCAAATTACATTTGTAAAAACACTTCACTTTTGATTTCCTGGATTATTAGGGGGGATAGGCTGTTCGGGAACCTCAAAAGTCCGGCAATCACTAATACCCGGGGTCCCTACCCTTTCCTGGACATTCACCATAATCTGTCCGGCAATCACCATTATTCAGCAGCAGTCCCGGACTTTCACACACTTATCCGACACTCAATACACAATATTATGTTTCCACAAACTTAAGGAGCAAATCAGCACATTCTTTTATCACATTCATTTTAAATGTGGGTTCCGGCTCGTCGTCACTGTCCACACTTTCACTTAGTTCTCCCTTCACTGATGCCACTATCTGTTCATCAGACATTATTTCATGCCCCTCTGCTGCTTAATTTTCGTCCATCCACTCGGACGGGAACCATCATCGATTCCCGGACTTGTCCGAGCTTTTTTCTAGCAATATCAAATAATATCCAGCACTGGATTTTGTACGGGAAATCCACAATCTGGGAAATAGGGGTACGGGAAATTGAAGGTGAAGTGTATAGCCTGGCCTCGGAGCAACTTCTCAGTATGGCTAGAAGGGCAAAATTTTTATTTATTTATTTTTTTCAAATGATGTTGTATTAGTTTGGACAGGGCCTGTGGTTGTAGGTCAATAGGTGCTGATATCCTCATCACTGCTTTTTGATCTTTCCATCTTTTATCTCTTGCTTTTGTAGATGAATGTACCGAAGCTGATGTAACACTATTTCCCAGATCCAAGAGAATTGATTTGTTTTTACTCACCAGCTGAAAGACGTCTCAGTCCAGCTGTTAGGCCACAATAGAGATATTAAAGTATATCCATCTTCCATCATTCATGGTTTTATACAATAAACACCGCCACATTTAACAACTTTAACCTCATGTTGTTAGAGTAAGGCAATCTCCGGCTTTTTCTTTTTTGCCGTTATGAATCACTGAACGGAGGATTCCTACAACCTTCTTCTTGTGAGCATTTTCTTCCTGATATACCGGTTTTGGTTAAATAACTAGCATAACTAACTAGCATCAGACGCATCATGTTGTACGAAGGCAGTGTTACACACTCGGCTTCGTCTTTGAGATATATTGCTAATGCTTTAAAATGATATGCAGGGAGATGTACGCGCTCTGTTTTGCTCTGAGAAACACTGATCAGAAAACTTTTAGTTTTGACACCATTTTTCCACTTAGGTTTTTTTTTTTTTAATAATTTTTTTTTACATCCCCCATAATCCCTCAACAGTTACCAGTTGAAGAAGGTCAAGGCAAATATGTGTTTTCTCCATGACATGTGAACTTGCTCTCCACCCTCTTCCACATACTTAAGCTTGGCGATTCACGTAATGTCATTTGACGTCATCACGTAATTGGTTAATGTCACTCTGTCAGAAATGTTGCAGATACAGTTTTTTTTCCCAATGGTACAATTCTTTTAACTTTCTTCTAAAACAGCCAATAGGTGGACAGGACAGGATGACACAAAACTCACAGAGCAGCTGCTAATTTACAGAGAACGCATTCTTTTACACTCAAGCTCACTTTGAAATATCGATAGTCCACGTGATTAGCTTTAATTTTTTAAGAATTTGGACATAGTTTAATATAAAATATGAATGTAATCTTCTACAGCGTGATAAAATAATAATTCATTTATTAATTCAATTGCTGAACCTCCTAATCCGAATAGGATTGCGGGGAGGCTGGAGCCTATATCACCTGTCACTGGGCGAAGGCGGGGTACACCCTGAACATCTCGCCAGTCCATCACAGGGTCAACACACACACACACACACGCACACACACAGATGCACATTCACACTCAAACTCACACCTAGGAGGAATTTGGATCAGCCAAGTAGGCTAAAGTGCATGTCTTTGGATGGTTGAAGGAAACCAGAGTACCCAGAGGAAACCCATGCAGCCATGGGCAGAACATGCAAACTTTACACAGACACAGAGACAACTTTGCCGAGCCCGGGACTCGAAACCAGGACCTTCTTGCTGTGACGTGGACATGCTAACCACTATGCCAACATGCTGCCCTAAGCTTAAACATGCTAAATATTATACATTCTGCAATTTAATAATCCCAGTCCTGCAATCTGATTCCAATTTTTACAATAAAGGTAAAAAGCACCACTGAATAATGCAAAAAAAAAAAAAGCTTTATTTAGCACATGTGACTTTGATTCTGATATATTAAGCAGCGTACTGGGGGAGGTGAGCCGAGCCTCACCATGTAAACGCACTCTAGTGTTTATATCACTGTAGCGCCTGACACCCACAACCACCACCACACACCCACCATCGTACACACATGCTCGCTCTCACTGTAACGCTTAAGCACACAACCTCGAGGGAAGGAGGGAGGTAGGGAGTGAGGGAAGGAGGGAGAATAACTCAGGCTGATGTTTGCGCTGGGAAACAGTACATCAGGTTTGTCAACAGGGTGTTGTCTCTCGTTCTCATTGTTAATGAACGTTTATTAAAATGAATTTTTTAGCGTGTTGCAGTAGAACGTCACATGTCACCAAGCCTGAACCTCCAGTCATGCATCTTTTTGTATTCACACAGCCTGTAGGGACAGGTTCAGACACATCCAGACACATAAATACACTTGGAATTACCAGCGTCTCATCTTTTTTATGCTGTTTTATTTATTTATTTTTTAATCACTTGTCCTTTGTGTTTCACGTCCAGCATAAATCCTATTGTGAGGAAAGCAGGCAGCGCTTGCACATGTATTTATTCATTTAACTATTCATCTGCTTCCCTATTTAGCTTGTTGTTATTCATTTCTTGGGTCCAGTCGGTCTGTTATCACTTGCTCACCATGCTTGGATTTTGGAAAAGTACATTAATTACACTTTTAATTACTGCTTCCACCATATTTTTTTAAATTATTATTATTATTTTTTACCTCTCTATGTTTCTCCTGCTAATTAGATGCAAGTTTAATTTGATTTCCAAGGCTGAGCAGGACTGCTTGTACCTTTAATACCTGAATTCCAACTTAAAAAACTCTTCTATATGAATTTACACAGCAGCCTTGACTTCACTGAAACCTTCAGCTCAGTTATTCAAAAAGTATACAGTATAAGGATTGCTACTACAGAGGTGCAAGTAAAGAAATTCGAAAGAAAAAAAATGAATGGAAGGGAAACTATTAAATTAATATTTTTATTTTAAGAAATACCATGAGTTCTCTCTAGTGAGTTTAATAATTTTTTTTTTAATCTAAGAAATCAGATGTTCTGCACACTTTGCCTTGTGCTTCTGAAATCTCAACTAGCCTCATAGGAACCATTTAAAAAGAGAAATCTTTAAAGTAAAGGGATTTTATTTACACAGTGTTACTTGAAGATTTTTTGGTTCTGATTCAGGGTATCTTAAACAGAACTGTATTAGAACTGTTGTGCTGTTTCAACACTTTGCATAAGTATTCACCCCCATAATCATTTCCTACAGAAGAAATAGACTTAATTTGGATTATAAGTTATGAAGTCACACAAACTAGCTCATAATATTAAAGCAGAGGGAAAAAACATCTATATACTTTTCAAATGTCATTTACAATGCAAAGATAGCAAAGCTAAAAAAAAAAAAATTTGTTTTGGTGTAACGGCTTACCTTTAGAGCTTTTTATTTTTTCCGTAGCTCCCAAACAGAGCACCATAGTCGTCGAACATGGCTTGGATGGATGTCCCGTGTCCATATCCACCATAGGAAACTGAGTAAGGCTGTTGCGTTGCTGAGTTGATGCTCATTCATCATTCATCGCTGATAAGCATAAAAAAATAACAACAAAAAACCTTAAATCAAATTTATTAGTAATAAAACATTGAAAAAAAATTGAGGCTCATACACCATTACTTCGACAGTTGAGTGTTTTTTATTCTATGTGAGCCTGAGCAATGGTGTATGAGCCTCTATTTTCAGGTGGGCAGACAAACTTGCAGCTAAAAAAAAGTTCATGTTGCAAACACTGAAATCAGAAGCTGAACAGAAAATGCACTTGTTAACCGGATAATTGAAGTAAGAAGACAAAAAAAAAAAGATGGAAACAGAAATAAAAAAAAAGGCAGTAAAAAGCAAACCCAGGCTTGGACATCTATCACGAGACATCTATCAGGAGTTCCATTTTTAGGCAGTGTCTACACACACACACACACACACACACACACACACACACACACACACACACACACACATTCAATCATTCATTCATCTTCTGAACCGCTTATTCCTAATTAGGGTCACGGGGAGGCTGCCGCCCATCTCAGCCAACTCTGGGCGAGGGCGGGGTACACCCTGGACAGCTCGCCAGGCCATCGCAGGGCCACATATATATCTATATCATATATATATATATATATATATATATATATATATATAAATATATATATATATATATATAAATCCCCTGATGAGTGGGCAACCACGAAACAGGCTTGTCGGGATGAAATTGTAGTACTATTATTTTTTCCACATACAATATATATACATATATATATACACACACACATACATATTGACACTTTAGTAGTTCATGCTTAAACAAACAGCACCAAATTATTAAAATACTAAGCTCTAGAAAAATTTTGTCTGGATTTGGTTTTACAGATTGTCCTATTCTACTTCCTATTCCTATTTTACATCAGGATCACGATGGAAGCTGAAGCCGGTTTCAACCGACTTCAGGTTCAGAAGACAATATGGTATGAACAGTTAGCCTATCACATGACAAAGAAATACACAAACAATCATTCACACTCACATTCACACCTATGGGCAATATAGCATAACCAGTTGCCCCAATGTGCATGACAGTGGACCCTGGGAGGAAATTGAAGTACCTGGAGGAAACCCATAAGCAAGGAAAGAACATGCACAGAACTCTGCAATGCAATGACACCACTTTTTTCCGCTCTGAAGAATATCCCAAGTCCTCACTCACTCACTCATTTACCAAATCGCTTAATCCTATTAGGGTCGCAGGGAGACTAGTGCCTATCTCGGCCAACACTGGGTGAAGGCGGGCCTGTCCAGCTCGCCAGACCATCGCAGTGCCAACACACACACAACCATTCACACTTACACTCACACCTTGGGGGAATTTGGAACAGCCAGTTAGTCAAATGTGCATGTCTTTGGACTGTTGGAGGAAACTAAAGTACCTGGAGTAAACCCAGGCAATTACAGACAGAACCTGCAAACTCCACACAAAAACGCCTTCGCCGAGTCCAGGACTCAAACCCCGGACCTTCCCGCTGTAAAGCAGATGTGCTGAGTACTCCGCCACCGTGCAGCCCCCAAATCCTTCAGAGAGATATTAAATCCATTATTACAGAAGAAACTCAAGTCTATCAAGAGGAATCTGTCCTAAATGTCAGGGGGTGAATACTTATGCAACATGCAGTATTATAGTTATTTTTAGGCAGTGGTATAATGGATTTAAATAAAACACTATTTTTAAAGACACTGTGTCTTGCAGTGGATTGTTTTTTCTGCGAAATTCAGAAATTTATGATGTCTAACAAAAGCAAAAACTAAATCCGACCCACGTCTCCCTACAGACCCGCACTGTTTTTCTGTCTGCTGTAATAACAGGGACATAAAGATGTATCGCAATGACTGTATTAGCTCTAAGCGCACCAGGCGCTCATAAAACATCCTACTGTGTTAGTCTGTGTTAGTCGTAATTTTAGTGGAATGGTTCATTTGGATTGATTAAAGCCATCCTGTCTCAGTACTCTCACACCAACAGAGTTTGTGTGTGTTCAGGGTGTGGGAGGTGTGGTAGGGTTGGTAGCTGACATTCGTGTGTGTGAGTGGGTGTGTGACTCGCAGATCGATTTGCAACAGCGCTTTTATTTGCAACTCAAATCCACCAGGCAGCAGTTCCCGATATTTCAGAGCCAGCAAGAACAAGTCCAAGCACTTTTCTAGAAGCTCTGCTCCAGCACCGCTGCTCTCAGTTCTCAATGCTTGTTTGCACATTAGAGCACATTAGAGGTCTGCAAATGTTACGATCATCACCTGAGTGCCTTTTGGGGCTTGTTGTCCTGCTTTCGTAATGTTAGTGAATGGGAGAGGGGTGGTGTGTGTGTGTGTGTGTGTGTGTGTGTGTGTGTGTGTGTGTGTGTGTGTGTGTGTGTGTGTGTGTGTGTG
>JAOUQZ010000001.1:14428715-14452103 GCA_028564935.1 Neosilurus hyrtlii
GTGTGTGTGTGTGTGTGTGTGTGTGTGTGTGTGTGTGTGTGTGTGTGTGTGTGTGTGTGTGTGCTGGTATTTGCTACATACTGAGGACCGGAAGACATTTTTAACCAACAAAGTGTGGACATTTTTTTGGAAGTGATGACATTTTTGGCTGGACCTCACTTCTTTGAAAGGTTATTAAATGGTTATTTGGTTTAGGTTAGAGTAAGGGTATGTTGCTGGAATGCATTATGTCAGTTCCCCACAGAGATAGATTTACAATAGTGTGTGCGTGTGTGTGTGTGTGTGCTTATTCTTGCTACATACTAAGGACCAGGATATGTTTTTAACCGACAACATCAGGACATTTATGGAAAGTGAGGACATTTTGGTTGGTCCTCACATTTCCAAAGGGCGGTTATAGCTTTAAGACTTGGTTTTAGAGTTCAGAATAGAATTAGGATTAGGTGAGGGTTAGGGTAAAGGATGGGCTTTTAGTTGTGACGGTTAAGGTTACACTAAAGAGCTAGGGAATGCATAATGCCATTAGATGTCCCCACAAAGATAGAAGTACAGGAGTGTCTCTGTGTGTGTGTGTTTGTGAGTGGAACTAAAGCCGGTGGTCTTGCTCACTCTCGTGTGGAATGTTCCCAAGCTTTCTGTTTTTTCTAGCCAGAGAGGTCAAATGCGGTCATGTCCAATGCAGAAATCATCACAGAGAACGAAATCCATTCTCATGAAGAACGGCTCATGAGTGAGTGGTCTCGTCTTCTTTTATGCATCACAACATATGGACCAAGTGAGTTTCTGTTTGAATGAATAACATCCGCGCACAGCTTTATTATTGTTCCAGTACTAGGCTTGAAAACACACTGCACTGAAAGAGAAGTCAGGGACACGTTTGTTTACATGAAGTAGTTTCATCGATTTCAGGAGGACGGGATTGTGTCTTAAGCCCCGCCTGAAGCTGTCTGATGATCGAATCTCTTTTGCATTTACCTTCCATGAATGATAGATATCCTTAGGCTTTAATCCCAAAGAAACGATGCTTTTTAAGATATTAATGCATGCATTCACCCTTTCAGGGCTCATCCAGGAATGCCGTCGGCGTGGAGTCAGCCTTAGAACAAGTGCTGCTGATTATGGGACATGGGGGCTACTCTGTTGCCATGGTAATTTTAAGAGAGTTGAGTAGGTGGTAATGAGCACCGGTGCTTTAGTGACATCATCAATGTTATTACAGGTTTGTTCACCACACTGCATCGACTCAGTGGACCACAAACCAGTGCACACACCTTGTATTAAAATCACAACAACATATTTCATGATGAATTAGTGCCAGAAGCAGTTGAACATGACATTTAAAAGATCTAGTTAGTGAATGGAAACTTACATGGTAAGTTGATTATCAAAGTGTTTATCCAGCCTGTTATGGTATTCATGCTGCACGGTCGGAGGACACAAAGGAGAGAAAGTTCTTCCTCCTGGTCTCTCTCTCGAAACACACTATTTTCTAGCATGACTCAGTGCATCCCCTTGGCTGACCCCTCCGCAGTGTTTTGTCTGCTTACGTTCTCCACGGTGTGGTCTCTGGCCTTTATGCTATTTATTTTTTACAGCGTTGCTGTATTCACGCATCTGATTGGTCAGAAAAGGTTGGTTGATTTTCTGTAACAGCGGCGCTGACATTTATATTAATGCTTTTGCTGTAATATGTTGTTTTTTCTGGAGCAACAACTTGCACCAGCATGGTGGCGCAAAATAAACATATGCAGTTGTTGATACGGTGAAATTTTCTGCGAGGAGACATCACAAGATCTCGTCACAAGAGCCATCGATATCATCACTTTGGAGCAGTCAACATTATAACCATTGCGCTCTTGAGGAACCCCACTTTTCCCCTAAAAAGCCCCACCCACTTAAAATAGCCATGGTTACTCATCACAGATACCTATAGCGCCCTTATATAGAACATTAGCCACACCCTTTTTATTAATCCATATAAATTAGCCACACCCACTTCAAGTAGTCACAGCTATTCTTTGCCTACATCCATAGTTCATCCTTATAAATTAGCCATGATCGCTTGAGTTATGATTTAACCATCTATACAAATTGACCACACCCACTTTGATTACCCACAACTATTCATTACATATATGTACACATTAGCCACACCCACATTCATTATTATTTAATTATGCATATGAATTAGCCACACCCACATTAAATAGTCACAGATGTTCCTCTCTTACACCCATAGCTCATCTATTAAAACTAGCCACGCCCACTTTAGTAAGTTATCGCTACTATTTGCATAAGGGCAGCCTAGTGGTTAGCACACCCGTCTCACTAAATGGCTGTTCCAAATTGCACCTACATGTGAGTGTGAGTGCGAATGGTTGTGCATGTGTTGTCCTGCGATGGACCGGTGAGTACTGGTGTGTACCACCCCTTCATCCAGTGTCGGCTGAGATAGGCTCCAGCCTCCATGTGACCCTAATAGGATTAAGTGGCTTGGCAAATGAATGAATGAATATCCATTGCATACACCCACGGCAGCAATAGAATTGTACCTCATCTATAAGTATGAGCCATGGCAACTTTAATTAGTCACAACTACTCATGACATACACCCTAGCTCATCCACAGATATGGGGCACACCCACTTTTATTAGTCATAGCAACTTATTACTTATACCAGTAGCTCCTGCATTTAAAAAATCATGTCCACTCAAATAAGTCACGGCTACTCAATACAAACTCTCATGACTTAAACGTATAGTTTATTAGCCATACACTTTCATTAGTCGAACTGAAAACAGATGAAAAGTACTAATAATAGTAATAATGTACTAAGATGAAATATCAGCAGTGGTAAATTGTTATAATTGTTGTTTAAGAGAAATAAAGCGCTTCAGGATGTGGTATTATAAAAAAAATAAACAACTTGAGGCTGACAGCAGATATGTTTGACGTTTGAATATTTTCCTGTAACAGCATGCCCCTGAAGTGATCTGTTCCTTATTTAAAGATTCATCATTATGGTGGGAACCTACATTCCGGCACCTCGTCAACAAATGTAAATTTGTTTTGGCATTTGTTACTTGAGGTGTCCCTCAGGGCTCTGTTCTTGATCCATTTATTTTCTGGAGCTCAAACGCATTCAAATCCTGCACAAAGTGTCGTCCTGTACAGTTGTTTTCCGTCCTTATTTTGATGGGTAGTTAAGATATTTAGACAATGTAGTGTAAGAAATATTGTCATCAGGACACCAGCTTTAGGCATTGTAACTGACAGGAAATGAGATGGTGTACTGTAAAAGTCAGGATGTTCTGGTGAGCTGCAGCTCTCAGTGTGATTGCAGTGAGTCAGCACATTCGTAAAGCTGGGAGGCTTTTAACCTCCATCTATCCCTCCTCAGCATTAACAGTTTAGGTTTTTCATCTATTTCTTTCTTGTTGCCTGAGGAATGCTTTTAAGTGCTGTGCCAATTCTAGGAAGAGATGTGTGAATCAGACTTGTAATCTGCGAGTTGTTGTGTTGATGTTTGTGTTGGAGTTTGTTGGTTGGTGTTGATTTCTCTGCCTTCGCAGCATGCTCGCAGCATGAACCAGGGCGAAGTCTGAACTGTTGACCGGTAGGACTTTTTAAATGCATGACTGACCTACAGGTGTGTAGTGTAGTACTTTTTAACACTTAAAACCTGTCAGTTTTAGGGACTCGGGTTTAGTGATGAGCACTCTTGTCTTACTGTCTTTGTATGTGGAGCCGTGTATGTTTTCTCTATGTCTGTGTTGGTTGCCTCCGGGTCCTCCAGTTTCCTTCCTCTCAAAATGTAACTAGACTGTTAGATGGTGACCCTAGGTGTACCATGGTCTTAAAAAAATCTGAGACCATGCTGAAAGTTGAAAAGATGAGATTTTAAAAGAAAAAATTTATAATAAAAACATTATTGTATTTACTGTATTAGCAGATTTGTAATGTTAACTGCCTTGTACAAAAAGGCCAAATTTTCCTCATGCCTAATCTCCTTCATAAAACCATGTGATTAGATGACAGTAGATAGATTTAATCTAAAATGGATCAGCGGGTTTTGCACAAACCTTTGGCAGTCCTGCTAGCTTGAAGGTCTCTCTGTCAAGCAAAAAGGGGATGTAAATATCAAGCAACTCATTTTCATTTGTGGTTTCAGACTTCTGGAGCTTGTTTTATAATTACAACATTTATCAGACACCCTTATCCAGAGCTACTTACATTTTTATCTCATTTAGTCAACTGAACAGCTGAGTGTAAAGGGCGTTGCTCAAGTGACCAACAGTGGTACTGGGGCTTGAACCCCTGACCTTCTGATCAGGAACTCAGAACCTTGATCACTTTCTTATTTCTTATTGTCCTAGTAGCTCCACCAAGGAGGTAATGCTTTTCCTGCAAATTGTTTGTTTACTGGCCCTGCGAGCTGTCCAGGGTGTACCCCGCCCTCGCCCAGAGTCAGCTGAGATGGGCGCCAGCCTCCCCGTGACCCTAATTAGGATTAGGCGGTTCAGAAAATGAATGAATGAATGAATGTTTGTTTATATATTTATTGGCAACATTATGCTATTTGTGGATTTTCATAAAAGATTCAGCAAAGGTGGCATTCGAATTTGGAAATATTCAGATCAAATTCCAAAAATTTTTTAAAGAATTTTTTAACATTGAGATAGGGGGATTTTTTGGAATTGTCGTATCATAGCAGGAGGTGCCGTGTTCTCATTCACTTTCTCATTCAACCGCTTAATCTTAATTAGGGTCGCGGGGAGGCTGGCACCCCTCTCAGGCGGGCGAGGGCAGGGCACACCCAGGACAGCTCGCCAGGCCATCGCAGGGCCGAAACAAGCAGACGGCAATAAAGTCTACTCTTTACGAAAGACAGCAATGGTTCTTTTACATGCCTTTCACCACAGACAGGGAGAGACATGGCTGTCCTTTGATTACCCAGTTAGCTGCACTGGGGGGACAGCAGTGACAACCCAGTATCAGTGGACCCTGTGACCTTTGATAAGTAATCCAGCACCCTACCACCAGGCCTCCACTGCCCCTTGTGTACTTGCTGTTATTTGCAAAAATGTTATGTCATGAGATTTTTATCAAAGGCGGGGCTTTGGACAAGGAAGACCTCCTTAGATTTTGGAGATGATCCGGCTCAATTCCTGGATCCAGTCATTTTTGGGCAACAGCAAGAAGGCCCGGATTCGATTTCTGGGCTCAAGCGTTTCTGTGTGGAGTTTGCATGTTCTTCCCGTGCCTGTGTGGGTTTCCTCCGGTTACTCTGGTTTCCTCCCACAGTCCAAAAACATGCACAGTAGGTTGACTGGCAGCTCCAAATTGTTCCAAAGGTGTGAGAGTGAGTGTGAATGGTTGTGTGAGTGTTGGCCCTGCGATGGCCTAGTGAACTGTTCAGTGTGTACCCTGCCTTCACCCAAAGATGGCTGAGATGGGCATCAGCCTCCCCACGACCCTAATTAGGATTAAGCAACTTAAAAAATGAATGAATGAATGAATGATATTTAATTCAATATAGGAAATCACTGGTCTGATCTTGTTGCTTTTGTTTTCTTTTCATTTTTACTGGCACCCTGTGTGTTTTTAAATACTTTTTGAAAGCTATGTTATAACACGTAAACCGTAATACCCCTGATTAATCCGCAGCAGGGATTATATCAGACCTTAAACGGCATTTTTAAAAAGATGTATTTTATTAAAAATGCCATTAGTAGCTCGTAAATCTGGCACTGCAAGTGTCACCACCAAACTGTGAGAATGAGTCAAGCTGAAACCATATTCGCAGCCCATCTCTGATTAGACATGTTGACAGACGTTATAGAGAAGCTTTTAAATCCTTCACATCTCTCAGGTTTTCGAGGTGTTACCTCACCATCCATTCAACCTTTGAGCTGCAGAAATAGTGTAAAAAAGAAATTCAATAAAAAAGAAAGGCTTGTCTTGTAGTGTACTGTTTGTGTTGTACTGTTAGTTCTCACAGAATCTGTTCAGAGTGCACTCCACAGTGCACACCTCCTCGTCCAGGGATAATTGGAAGAGCTTTTCAAAGTGGGTTCGATTAACATTTTTTTCATGCTGTCTCGTCGAGGAGGCCTTGCATGGGATCGGCCTGAGTAAGAGGCCGGAGTAATGTTTGGTGTTTGAGCGAACCTGAGCCTCCTCCCTATCCCTCGGGGCTTGTGCTTCTAAACTGGCTTGACTTGTTCTGTGCAAATGCAAACATTGCTTCTTCTTTTTTTTTTTTCACTTCGCAGCAGCAGGGATCAGCAGTGGCTTGTTAGAGAGACGAGGCACGCAGCTGGACAAGCACCTATTATTAATATGTGTTTGAGTTAAATGGAAACATTAATATACTTTACGTCATTGTTTACCTGAGCATTGCATAATAGATTGCATGGATGCTGGTGAACTTTATGCTCGTGTTAGTCTGTGGATTCCGTAAAATATTTTATTGTACAAATTTGCTGTAAATTCAGTTTCAAGCCTCGGCTGGATGTAGTTTATTGATTATACGACCTGCTGTGATCCGTCAGCGCTTCCTTACTCTTTTATGGCCGCACTTAAGAGCCAGGGGCAGTGTGTCTTACCCAGGACTCCATTAAAAGCAGTCTAAAGGGATATCTGGTGTAAAACCATTACACAGATTATACCCACTTAGGAGTATTATAAAAAAGTTTGATGTCAACAAAAAACAAAACAGTTGATAATCTGCATGAGCAATTTGCTCACTCAAGTGGTGTTGCTGTTGTTGTGGTTCCTCCACGTTGATAAACCAGATCTTCTTCCCTATTCATGCACCTGCAGTTTATACCCGAAAGCGTTCTTCCAAAACACGCCTCTGCCCTCTTATTATCGTGTAACGCTCTGTACTGCGGCACACTGAGAATCCTCTAAATGTACACTCTGCGTAGTGGTAAAGCGGCCCCTGCTGAGATGTAATACATACATTTTTAATTGAAACCTCGCAGGAGCCTCTGGGAGTTACACTGCATTACACTTTTTGCCTCAATGTGCGTTTAGTGTACGTTTAAAAAGAGTCTGGAAGATTGCCTTTGAAACTACAGCGCTTGTATTGATGCAGAATTTCTTTGAAGCCGGTGTTCTTCAAATCTAAATATCCAAAGCGGAATCTGTGTTTATCGTTTATTCGGAACAACATTCTCAGCTTATGTGTCTCTTTTTTTTTTTTTTTTTTTTTTTTTTGGGAGAAAATCAATTCGTCAAAGAATCAACTCTTTTAATGAATCGTATGATTTGAATCAGTGATAAGAATCAGAATTCTGGGTGTGGATGTTTGTTTCTTTCATGAAATCAAACATTTTTATGTCATGTATCAACAGGAGGTGTTAGATAACCACAAATCATTCATAAAATACTCAAGAATACCATTCTGGTCAATTCTAGTGCAGCTTTCAGATTTTTTTGACTATAATCTTTAAGTTTTTAGGCTTACTTATAATTAAAATAATAATTAAAAACGATTCAGAATCAAACAAGAGAATTTGGAGAGAGCGCAAACCTCTGGCAAGCTGAGAAAAATTGCACAAAGTAGACAGCACAACCTGCTGGGCTGGCTGTAATACCACACTTCCAAAAAGAAGCATCCTATCATTCAATGTTAAAGAATCTTTAAAAAAAATTACTAAGTGCTAATTTTTATGCGGATCATCTCCAAAATTTTACGGAGTCTTCCTTGCGCAAAGACCCACCTCTGGTAGAAATGTCATGAAAATCCACATAGAAAGCTAAACAAAACCATAACCTTTTTTACACTGGAAAAAACAAAAGTTAAAAGTGTATAGCGCCCCCTAAGGGTCACGGTGGGGAATTTTTGTGCAGATCCAGATTTGCTCAAGGTCTCTTCCCAGCTCTCACGTACCGCAGTGGAGGTGCATGTACAGGATTGTGCCAGTTAAGAAAAAAAATCATGTACCATGAAGTAATTATGGCTAAGTGAGACAGAGGCTTTAGGAAGTATCATTCGACATGGATTATTGTAATGCTTTTAATGATAGGTTCTTGGGAACTTGTTGATGCTTAAAATAAAGCTGTATAGTAAACGTTTTCAGCTGCTGTGATGTTTTAATGCCCACGAGTGTAAGCGCTGAACTTTCTGTCAGTGACACTGAGCCTAATAAGGGCATGAATAGTCCAATGCAAACAGAAGAGAGACCTGAGGAGGCATTGGAACAACGCCCATTACACACACACACACACACACACACACACACACACACACACACACACACACACACACACACACACACACACGTACGCTAGCACCAGCAGCATCATATCCATCAAATGCCTTCATCTTTACTCAGCGTGACATTTGTTTTGAATTATTCATTAGAAGAATTGACTTGGGACTGGATAATGATCAGGGAACAAAGAAAGTGCTCTAGAGATCTAAAGCTTTGTAATTCTAATCCAATGAAATGTTGATTTATTTTTACAGACAAATGAAGCCGTTACGATGATCAAGACTTCTTCTCATCATCAACAGACTCTGAGCGAAAGGTTTAAAAATAAATAAATAAACCAAGCTTCAGCCTGAATAGTCCGGGATTTTTTTTTCTTTTCCAGCCTGCTCTCTTTGTGTGTGTGTGTGTGTGTGTGTGTGTGTGTGTGTGTGTGTGTGTGTGTGTGTGTGTGTGTGTGTTGGGTTGGTTTTGGCCCATTGACATGCTGACTAACTCCTTCCACTCTCAGAGCCTCTTACTGCCTTCATGAAGAGGTTCTTCTGCCCAGAGCCGTAGGCGGCCAAACCTCTGTTACCACGGCAACACACCCGGAGTCAGTTTCCATAGCAACAAATAATAGCATCGGAGAGGTCTTTGGGGAATAGATGGAAATTTAAAAAATAAAACATAAAAAAAGATAAGTGATAGACACTTGAGAGAGAGAGACACACACACATACAGAGAGAGAGAGAAGGAGAGAGAGAGGGAGAGAAAGCAGGAGAGAAAGAGAGGGATAGAGAGAGAAACAAAAAGAGGGAAAGAAAGAGAAACACACATACAGATATATATATATATATATATATAGAGAGAGAGAGAGAGAGAGAGAGAGAGAGAAAGAGAGAGAGAGAGAGAGAGAGAGAAAGAGAGAGAGAGACAAAGACAGAAAGAGGGAGAGAGAGAGAGAGAGAGAAAGATGGAGAGAGAGAGAGAATGAGAAAGAGCAATGAAAAAACAAAATGAATCTGAAAAAAACAAGAAATACAGAAAATAACAAGAAAAAAGATTATCATAATATTGAAATTAAAATACATATTTAAAAATATAAAAAATGTAAAGATGAGGTGTGTGTGTGAGGGGGGGCGGGTGTATACACTCTAGCTGTGATGCTGCAGGTTTTGCCATTTCATAGGGACCAGTGAAATTTCTGCATTTTTGTCCCACACATTACACAAACATCATACGACCCTGTGAAAACCTCTCACTCTTTCTTTCTTACACACACACACACACACACACACACACACACACACACACACACACACACATATACACACACAACTGCAGTAAAAATGCTCCAGTCTTGTCTGACTCCTATGCTTATTTACATTGTGTGTGTGTGTGTGTGTGTGTGTGTGTGTGTGTGTGTGTGTGTGGTAGTAGTAGTAGTGGTAGAACTGTAAAGAAAACCCTAAAGCCCTACAGCATTACAGTGAGAATAAAGTCCCAGACAGCACACACACACGCACTTAGCTAGCCATCACTTTGTCTGAGTGTCACTACGTGTTGCTCATTTTTAACCATCCTTATCACAACGTTTTAACCTGTTTTAACACGTGTTGCTAATCTTCCACTTTTTTTTTTACAACTTTCCGCAGTTTTAACAAGTTATTTAGAGTCAGACAGGAACTCCGGGGCAAGAGGACATGATCTTAGTGCCTGGGAAAGAATGACAGAGAAGAGAAGAGACACGAAATTGAAAAGAAAAGACATGAAGAAAAGAGCAGAAAAAAAAACAAGACAACAAAAGAAGAAAAGAAAAAAGACAAAGAAAAAGATAAAAAACAAGAAAAGAAGAAAAGAGTCAAGATGAGAAGAGAATAAAAGAGAAAGTAATGGAGATTAGAAAGAAAGAAAGAAAGAAAGAATACAGATATGGATGAAAAAGAAGAGAAAAAGTACAAAATAAAGAAGTTGAAGAGAAGATTAAAGCAAAAAAAGGAATAAAAATACTAGTACCTTGGAGAATAATAGGTATAAATCAAAAGAAAGAAACTTGTTATTGCAGTAACTGTTAGATCTTTTCTAAATGAGCAGTAAAGAAATTGGAGGAAACGCTGCTAAAGAAATAATGGGTATTTTTTTTACTGGTACCCTTTTATTCTGCTGCATGAATAGAGGCACACTTGTGTTTGAGACCTTGCCCAAGGATATTAGCACAGAGAGAGTGGGTCTAACAGGGACACAAACCCACAAGCTTCCCATCATTAGCCCAGCACCCTAACCCTATCCACTACACTCAATCACTCATTTGCCGAACTGCTTAATCCTATTAGGGTCACAGGGAGGCTGAAGCCTGTCTCAGCCAACACTAGGTGAAAGCGGGATACACCCTAAACACCCTAAACAGCTTTCCAGTCTATTGCAGGGCAAACTCACACACAACCATCCATTTATACTCACACACTTACCTAGGGGGCAATTTTGGAACAGCCAATCGGCCTAGTGTGCATGTCTTTGGACTGTGGGAGGAAACCAGAGTACCTAGAGAAAACTCACGCAAGCATAGGGAGAACACTCCACATAGAAACGCCCGTCCCTGGGACTCGAGCATAGGACCTTGTTGCTGAGAGATGTGCTGACCACTACACTACCAGCCCATATGGGTTTATAGTGGGTGGATAAAACTTGTGAACAAAAGTATGTGCAGGGTCATCAAGTATTGTCTTTAGGTAGTTAAATGTCAAAGTTAATGCTACCCAGTTCTTATTTTTTCCTTCGCTGAAGTTCCCCAGGGGTTTCAGATGAGTGCTATTCTTTAACACCCCCCACCCCCCCACCCAAGTTTCTGGAACACACATGTTGATAACCATAGCCAGGAAAACACACTCAATATGTCATATCCACTGGCAGAACAACATGAAATGGCTTTACCAGGATACAAAACAAATGTCCTCGGTTTGAAGGTCTTCAAAGCTTTGACAGCGCTTAAGGGAACACTTTTTTTTTTATCCTTGAAGTCCTGTCCCACATTAAAAAAATATTTTTTCTTGGTAACTGGGAAAGAAATAAAGGGAAATGCAAAAATAAAAAATAAAAAAAAACCTCACCAATAACGATCCACTATTACACCCTGGGTTTGAATCAAAAGACTATGAGTCACGCATGTCTACAATATTATTAGTATTATTTATTAATTATTTTTTTTGCGGCCAAATCAAGAGTACTAGGTTTGTCTTTCCTTCACAGTTCAGTTTGTCAGTTTGAGGTCTTGTTGAAAAATGGTCCAAAAACAAAAACACTGACCTACAATTAAATCTTCACCAGATTCTGCAAATCTGCAGTCCAGCTTCGGCGATATCCGAATAACTAGTTATGAGAAAAAGCAAAATGTTCCTATAAACACAAAGCATATTTTGAGACCCAGTCAGAGAGCAAGACTTGGAGACGAAGTGGAACAGAGGAACGTTTTTTTTACCATCTCAGATTCAGGGTGTCCAGTTTGCTTCTACGTTCCACATCTTCTCCCCATGTTCCTGTGGTTTGTTTGGTTTCCTCCCACCTCCCATTAACATGCTGCTGGGTGAATTGATTACGCTAAATTGCCTGTAGGTTGGAATGGACTGGCATTACCATCCAGAGTATCCGTGCTTCACATCTCTGGATATGTGGACACCCAGACCAAGACTGTTTTAATACTAATTCACCAAATGTGACTAATCTATATTCATTCACAAACCATGCATTCACATTTTTCGCCAACATGATATCCTCTGGGCGGCACACTACTGTAGTAGTAGTAGTAGTAGTAGTAGTAGTAGTACAAATGCCTTAGAGCAAGAAAGTCCTGGCTTTAAGCCCTGTTCCCCACGAGGGCGTTTCTAAGTAGAGTTTGCATGTTCTCCTAACATGGGTTTCCTCTGGGTACCCTTGTTTCCTCCCACAGTCCAAAGACATGCGCACATTAGGCTAACTGGCTGTTCCAAATTGCCCTAGGTGTAAGTGTGAAAGTTTTTTTTTTTTTGTGCGTGTGTGTGTTGGCCCTGCAAAGGTCTGGTGAACTGTTCGGGGTGTACCTGGCCTTCACCTAGTGTCAGCTGGCTCTCATTTAAGTCTCCCATGAGTTTCCCACCATGGTCTGAAGACATGCCAATTAGGCTAATTGGATACTGTTGGTTGCCCCTAGGTGTGTGTGAGTGTGAATGGTTGCGTGTGTTTTGGCTCTGCGACACTCTGGCAAGCTGTTCATGGTAGGGGTGGGAATAAGCAATGAACAGCTCGCTCGGTCAGTGGTCCAGTCGAGTGAGTTATCGAGCCAAATCGAGCAATTTATTTGTAATTTGAAGATTGGGTTGTCTGCGCAAATATAAATACAAACGTTCTCTTGAACAACGCATGCACACAGTAAATACGATCATGCCAACAAGTGAGCTGCAAGTGAAAGTATGTTTCCTGACAAAAAAAGATAAAAGTTTTGAAAGATAGCAACTCATTCATTCATTTTCTGAAGCGCTTAATCCTAATTAGGGTCACAGGTAGGCGGGTGCCCGTCTCAGCCAACTCTGACCAAGGGCAGAGTACACCCTGGACTGCTCGCCAGGCCATTGCAGGGCAGAAACACACTGACGGCTATGAAGCCTACTCTTTACGAAAATCACCAATGGTTATTTTACATGCCTCTCACCGTAGACAGTGAGAGACATGGCCGGCCTTTGGTAGCCCAGTTAGATGCGCTGGAAGAAAAAATGGCACCTCAAGCCAGAATTTTTTTTATTAATATATTTCTAAAATGATTCCTATCAATAAATGTCTCGAGCCAACACTAAATGGGGGTTTACCCCGCCTTCACCCAGAGTTAGCTGAGAAACTATCCAGTTATATATAAATATATAAAATATATTTATATTTACGGCATTTGGCACACACACTTATCCAGAGTGACTTACATTTATTATTCTTATACAACAATGCAAGAGCCTTGCTCAAGGGAACAACAGTGGCAGGTTAGGGGTACTGGTGCTTAAACCCCAACCTTCAGCTCAGTAATCCAGAGTAACCAATAATCCTTAACCACTGGGGTACCACAACTACCACTACACAGGATAAAGCAGAAAATAAAATAAAAATTATAGCCTCTATTTTGTTTATTTTCTCATATAACCCCTTTCCGGAGATCTGATTAGTTGAGAGGTAAAAACATACTTCATGTGCTCCAGAATGGCACATAAACAAGGATCAAATCCAGGTTGATGCATGCAGCCATCTCTGGTCAGGAGCCCATTGGAGCTTTATGGAGGAAGGGATGGCATAAACTTGCTTTCTTGTCACTTCAAGCAACCATCAGCTAACCATAAGCACCATGCATACTAGGGGCAGATAGTGCTTTACCTCTGATAGTGTTACACTATCCCTGAATAGGCATGTGCCGCAGCTTAAAAAGATGCAGGCGGCATGCATCACACATCTCGGAGGAAGCACGCCTTGTTCTTCCTACTAGGGTCACAGAGAGACTGGAGCCTATTTCAGACAACTTTGGGTAGATGCCACCCCCCCTACCCCAGTTGGTGGCAGTCATGTGATAGAGAGGCATACTTGCTGGGTGGTAACTGGCTATGGCTAACTCAGGGGAGAAAACCTAGGACGTCACTGTGATTTTGTAAAAATTTTGAATTTGTTATAGGTTTGGAAGCTACACTGTAACAACGACAGGAAGCAGTGTTTAAACTTAAATCAGATTACACAAAAAATCGGAAGTGGTGGTCCATTTATACAGCAGTAAGAGATAAAACTGGTTCCAGTTGAGCCAAAGCCCAGCGTTATTGAGCCACGCCATGGTTTCAGAATGATCATCATCAACACAAAGCCATTTCTACATCCATCTGGGTTCAGTCCTTTTTATTGGTTCAATTTAGCAACAGACTTGGTGGGAGAAGGCATGATAAATCCCAAAATATACTGCACATGGATCCAACCCCAACATTTTAGTAATAGTATGATCTTAAACATACAGTAGAACAAAAAAAGAGAGGGAGGCTAAAGTCGTGCAGTGGATACATAAGTTGAATGGAATGCAGATTATATCTGCGGTAAATCTTACTAATCCCATTGTACTGCTATCTTTTGAATCTCTCCAGACTTGCATTTTCACCGAGACGCAACGACTCCGAAGTTATTTTTTTTTTCACTGCCCGTATTTTTAATCTTTTTTTTTCTTGCTCTGTTTCTGATTCTGCCTTGAAAATTTTTTTTCATAAAGCTTTGATGGACTTTTGATCAACATGTATCCAAAACAGTTTAACAAAAGCCTTAACTGGTTCTCAGGGACAGTTTAAATGTGCATCCATGTAGGATTCAATATCTGCCTGTAAACTGTATTGTTCTATCTGCTCTGAAACTGCCTTCAAGTCCGTCCCGGAACATGCTTCGTCAGCATTGGTTAAATATAGGAGCTGGCAGGAGAGGAGATGTCTTTTCTATCCTTAAAGCGTTTTGGCCTGACAGTGTGTGTTGCCTAAAGAAACGTGGCTGAATCAGACGCAACAGAAGGTCTGGGGTTTTTTTTCCCTCTATGGATGAAACTATGCAAAGTCAAAACAATGAGGAACAGTTAGTGGTTTTAGGCAACAGACAATCAGAACTTTCCTCAAGAATTTCTTTTTTTTTTTCATCAAACGCTGCTTAGAAATCATTCCTGTGAAGTTAAACCAGGGTTTCGTGATCTTCTATCAACTTTAAGACGTACCATAATCTAAATTACTATATATCCTAGCGCTGTTGGGTTCTGGAATTTTTTTAAATGTGTGTTATATTTATGGTAGACGCCCTTATCCAAATAGACTTAGGTTTTTATCTCATTTATACAACTGAGGGTTGAGGGCCTTGCTCAAGAGCCCAACAATGGCAGCTTGGTGGTACTGGGCCTTGATACATTGGGGGCATTGGTGGCTCAGTGGTTACTGATCAGAATGTTAGAGGTTCAAGTCCTATTACCACTAGGCTGCCACCGTTGAGCCCCTGAGCAAGGCCTGTAACACTCAAATGCTCAGCTGTAAAGAAGATAAAAATGTAAGTTGCTTGGGATAATAAAATCTGCCAATGTAAATGAATGAAACCCTAACCCTTAGATCGGTAGCTCAGAGCCTTAATTACTGAGCCACCACTGTCTTAAAACCTACTTCTTCTCCTTTGCTTAGCTATGTAAGGGTGGGTGGTTATTCAATTTCTCCTCACAGATAGATGGTCTACCTTGGTTATACTGAAGTTCTCTCTCCTCTGTTCGATTCCAATATGGCGGTATCAGCAGGATAAATCTTCTTGGTAACAGAGGAAGTCATTAGCACCTTTACAAGAAGAGACACGCTTCCACCATGGAAGTTCCATGGTAGATAATTTTGTTTATATTTAATTTTTTTCTTTGTGTATTACCCAATTGATAGTTTCCCAGGGTGTGAAGTTTAGCTCCACCAACCTGCATCGTCCCAGTTGATGGCTAGAGATTAGTATAGAAATCGGACCTCTACAATGAGTCAACGGTGGTTTCTATTCAACAGCAGGCTCAGATCTTTTTGGTACATGAAAAAGTCATCACCGCTTGTGCATCAGAGAGGTATAAACAAGGTTCCTAGTGGGTTCCACAGTTCTTTACATGTTTCTGAGTTGAAATGTTTTCCAGGATGGTTGTGTATACTGCATGGTTCCATGATTGTCCCATGCTTCCCTGTAAAATGATTTGGTTCTACAAATCACTCCATTAATAGTTTAGTGATATTTATCAGCTCACTACTTTATAACAGATGGTTAAAGACATAAAGAGTCAATACAAGCCAGTCTAACGCTCTGTTCCCCACCAGGTTTATAAGGAAGGATTTGAGTAAAAGACACCATTAGCCTTTGATCCTAAAACATCACGGGGGCTTTCGATGAAGACAGGAACCAGAGATATGACTGGCACATATATCTGACAACAAAAGGAAAATCAATCCAGACATGCCACAATGTTCTCCCGAGGAGACTGAAAAGGACAACCTCTCAGTGATGGACATCTGACTAATAGCCTGCACAAGAAGCGATAAGGTCCAGCGGAACAGTATGAGGAAAGAGAGATTAAAGATGAAGCTACAGATTTAGTGGGGTGTGGGTTTGTATTAGTGTGATTTTCTCTGAGACATGGCGGTTAAAAATAAGTGAGAGCTTAGGGGTGATAACACTAGAGGTCCGAAAGAAAAGGATCTGAAGCTTACACGTCTGTCGTTTTTTACTCTTAAAAATGTTCTCAAATTTGTATATTTTGTCATTATTCGTATTTTATTCGAATTTTGTTCTTGCAAATAACACACAAATAAAAAGCAAATAATCTGAGAACAAAAAGTAAACATGACTGATTTACGACAGGAGATTTGCTTTTTTTTTTTGCCACACATCCACAAACCAACCACAAAATACAAAATTGTCATGGAACCTTCTCGTGACTTTCGCGTGATATACGTATTTAAGCAGAACAGAAACAAGTATCAAATCAAAAATTGCACAACAAAAACAATACAGAGCTAGAATTTTTAATTTTTTTATTATTATTATTATTATTTTTTAATCCTAGCCACATAAAGTGCAAAGTGTGCATCTATGTGCAAACAGTGCAAGACTGTCGTCTATTATAAAGCAGTGAAGGAAAATTTTGCATCCAAAATGTGTTTTGGAAGCTTCACAAGTACTATTTATTCAAATACTACAGAATCATATTTTTTTTATAATTTGGCACAAACTTTTCAAATTCTTATATTTTTGGTCATTACATTATACAACCCCTGGCAAAATGTAGTCAACTGCAACTGTTTTACAGATCAAACATAGGAGAAAAATATGGACCCACTCAATTCTGAGGAAAATAGAAGTTTGCTGCGCCACCTCTGGCTTTTATAACAGCTTGAATCCGCCTTACAGCAAGAAGGTCCTGTGTTCATGTCCCGGGCTCAGGCATTTCTGTGTGAAGTTTGCATGTTCTCCCCGTGGTTTCCTCCAGGTTCTTCGGTTTCCTCCCACGGCCCAAAGACATGCACATTAGACAAACTGTTTTTTCTTAACTGACCCTAGGTGTGAGTGTAAATGTAAATCGTTGTGTATGTTGCCCTGCGATAGTCTGGCAAGCTGTTTAGGGTGTACTCTGCCTTCAGCTCGTGTTGGCTGAGATAGGCTCAAGACTAGGAAAATATCATTCCATCATACTAATTTACACACTACCAATCATACTAATACTATTACACACTAGGTCACATATTAACAGGTTATTAACTTTAAAATGTTACTTTAAAATAATAATTAATATAATTTCTAATATAATCATTTCAAAGGTTTTTTTGACATCTCAAAGAGTACATGTGCATTTACTCATCAGCAAATCAAAAGCAAAACGCAATTCATGAGCTGAACAGGATCAAAAATAATAATAATAATAATAGTAATAATAATAATGCGATGGCCCGGCAGTGTGACCATCGTAAGCCAACACACACAGACATTTACTCACACTCACACTTAGGGGCAATTTGGAATAGCCAGTTAGTCTAATGTGCAAGTCTTTGGACTGTGGGAGGAAGCTGGAGGAAACCCACGCAAACTTGGGGAGGACAAGCAAATGCTACACAGAAATGCCCTCGCCATGACTCAAACCCAGGACCTTCTTGCTGTGAAGTGGACGTGCTAACCACTATGCCACTGTGCCGCCTCTGAGACTCTTCCATAACCTCTCAGTAAATAGATGGCCGAGTCAGTCTGTGCCCCCATTTACTCAAACAGCAAGCAATTTCCATTAAATACCCCCCAAAACATGATATGTTATGACTACTGCAATGTCTTGCCAATCTCCAGCTCTGCAGGAGCCTTCAGAACCCTCATTATATGCCAACTTCATATTTCTGAGCAGAACAACACAGTGTTGGCGAATCATAGATGTGTTACTATTCTGCTCCAATACCACAGCCACTTTTAGGTCATTCAGCAGAGCATTCAACTTCATTAAAGCAAATTGTATGTTTCTCTGGTTAGGAGGTACTCCAGCTACTTGTGGTTTAGAGTGGAAATAATTTTGGAAGTGTTACATCATCTTCTGTGGTTCACTGACTTTAGCGAGCACTACACCAAAGCTAAAACTTCTCACGTTGAAGTAAATGTTCAGCACAAGTAAGTTAAGGTGACAGGAATGAGGTTAAACAAGAGTGTGTGGCAAAATGTTCTCCAGATTATAATTCAACTAACTTCTGATAGACATTCAGATTGAGCGGGATGGTGAGAACCTTTTTGGTTTTTATAGTGCACAATGAACAACGAATCCCTTTTAAATCGAAATCTGCAACTTAAGATATACATACATTTATGGCATTTGGCAGACGACGTAATCCAGAGAAACTTCCATATTTCATCTCTATACAACCAAGCAGTTGTAAGATGTTCCCTAACCCTCTATTGCTCAGATGTATTGAAATGATAAATGTAAGTTTATCTCTGGATTTGACTGATGATGTAAATGTTGTGGGTTAAGGGCCCAACAGCCTAACAGCCCAACTGGGATATGACCCTCCATCCTTCTGATTATTAACCTAAGGCAGAGGTTCCAAACCCTATTCCTGGCGGATCCTCTGTCCTGCACATTTTATGCTGCTTCACACGTTATCGGAATGATGCTACTTCCCATTTCTGAAGTCGGAATTGCAATTGCGGCTCATTCAAGTGCTTTATTGTCAGAGCGAAATGAAAAATGCTGGCAGCATGTTCACTGGGAGAACGTGCCGACTCCACACAGAAATGACCAGAACTCGAACCCAAGACCTACTAGCTGTGAGGCAGACTTGCTAAGCCCCTAAGCACTAAGCCACTGTACCGCCCTAACTATGAACAGAATAGCTTAAATATGTCTTTTGGGGAGCAAGGTGGAGCAGTTGTTAGCACGTCCACCTCACAGCAAGGTCCTGGGTTCGAATCCCAGGCTCGGGGTGGCGTTTCTGTGTAGAATTTGCTTGTTCACCCTGTGCTTGCGTTGGTTTCCTCCGGGTACTCTGGTTTCCTCCCACAGCCCAAAAACATGCACAGTAGGCTAACTGGCTGTTTTAAATCGCCCTTAAGTGTGAGTGTAAATGGTTGTGTGTGCATGTGTTTGCTCTGAGATAGCCTGGCGAGCTGTTCAGGGTGTACCCCGCACTCGATCAGAGTCGGCTGAGATGGGCACCAGCCTCCCCATGACCCTAATTAGGATTAAGCGGCTTAAAAAAACGAATAATTAAATGAACGAATGTCGTTTGCATGAACAGAAAGTAAACAGGATCCGATCAATCTACTGCATATAACAGATGACCTCAGGCAATATCTGAGTTCCTGACAATGATGCACAGTGTCAACACTTTTCCCTCACAAGTAGCTTTGTTTTTTGAAAAATAAACAGGGACATATGTGTTTCTTCTCCGTCGTTTTCAAATGTGGGCATTCCTTTAGCACCAAGTGCACCACTTGGGAAAAATAGGCTAAATCTGAAACAGGGCTTCTCTACTGTCCTACTTTTCTACCCTAGATATTACAGAATCTGTCTAAAGGTTATTTCTGGTTCAGACACTGATTGACCTCTAAAAAGAGATGGTGACAGAAAATCGAAGCTACGGTTGCGGAAATTTTGAAAATGGCCCGTGTCTCAATGAGAATATTAAGAACGATAATAATGAGGTTAATTTTTTGGGAAATGGGTCAAATCTGAAAAACCTGCTCTCCTGCAAGTACTGCAATGAGACTGAAATAACCCCCTCGCAGATCTTGGCGACCAAACGCTTGTATAAACATGGACAGGGAGACCAGGCGGTACTCCCTGCTTTTTATTACATTTGCTAATGCTAATGCACTGTTTGTAGGAATAAAGTGGTTTAATTTGATATGTAAGTAAAGGATCAGCTGCTGATTGCATTCAGTGATTGTGTTTTCATGAGGCTTTGAGGTGATGTTGGTTTGCCTGGATGCTCTCCAGCGTTGGATTCAGTAACAGAGGCATAAGATGTACCTTCGGTTCGCTTCAGGGCAGAGAAATCTGTTTACTAGAAAATGTCTGGGGTTGTAAATGTGAAAAGAGGCTGTCATAAACCAACTTTTTAGCTCGTGTCTGGCCGATGAGTGAATTCATGAGCTGAGGGGGTGAATGGTGAAATGTGAGAAGTTCTTTCACAGATTTTAAGGCCTGCTACTGTTCTGCACAATAACATATGGGTTTCTGGCTTCCAGCAAATGGTCTGTTTTTCTTCCAATAATGTAACATCTGGTAAACGGATATGAAACTTCCTCTTGCTTCAAGTGAAAGTTACTTAGATTGTTTTTAATGCGGACACACCCATAACAGGTGTGTTTTTTAGTTCCACATAAATACTACAATCAAGCAATTATCTAATCAGCCAATCACGTGGCAGCGGCACAATGAATAAACTTATTGAGATCCATGTTAGAGCTTCACTAATAAGCAATTGGTCATCAACATCAAAAAAACAAAAAAACAAAAGATGCATACCCCAGTCCTTGACCATATATGGAAAGCAGACTGATCTGGGATAGGTGGGTGGTGTTACATGGGGCACATGGGTGGTGTTACATGGGGCACGTGGGTGGTGTTACATGGGGCACATGGGTGGTGTTACATGGGGCACGTGGGTGGTGTTACATGGGGCACCATGCATGTGCACTGCATAGTTTTTGTGGGACCTTGCAGGCACTTCATTCTGGTAAATGTGTGCTGTGGTCAACTAAGGCATGGTTTGTGGCGTTCAGCGCTCATGCAATGTTTAGGTGACAGATTGCCTTTAATAATCACATCAAACAGCAGAATGAATTAAAAAGAGCTTGCTATGTCTGTGACCTTAGCATTATCATAAGTGTTTCAAAAACTGCTCCCCCCCTCAGATGTTTACACACATCGGTCTCTACAGTTTACACAGAATGGTGCAAACGCAATAGCAACAAAAAACATAAATTAAGTTACAGTTCTGTGAGTTTAAAACTAAAGAAAAGTTAAGGAAGATTTGCCAAACTGATTCAAGCTCAGTTTTAGAATTTAGCATCAATAATGTGAGCCCATGGACCCAAACTCACTCACCGATTCACTTATTTGCCGAACCGCTTAATCCTATTAGGGTAAAGGGGAGGCTAGAGCCTATCGCACCCGAAACTGGGCGAAGGCGGGGTACACCAGGAACAGCTTGCCAGACCATTGCAGAGCCAATACATACAATTTCACATACACACCTACAGCCAAACTGGAATAGCCAATTAACCGATTGTGCATGTTTTTGGACTGTGGGAGGAATCCAAAGTACCCAGAGGAAACTCACGCAAGCACCAGGAGGCGAAGCAAACTCCACACAGAAACGCTTGAACCCAGAACTCAAATCCAGAACCGTTTTTGCTGTAAGGAAGACGTGCTTACCACTATGCCACTGTGCCACCCTGGATCCTAACTGCCTATTGTTGCCATATGAGACTGGTGGGGGTTGTTAGGTGTTATGGAAACACAATAGATTTTGAGCTAAGTAACGAATCAATTTTCAAAGCCATTTTATATTCTGCTCATTGGATTACGTTTGAAAAACAATCCTCAATGATCAATGCGGAGACATCTGTGGCCCTAGATCATGACTTGAAATGTAAAAGTTTAAATATGAACTCATGCGAGAAGTCATGACTGAAGTGTTTACAGTTTAAATAATTTCACCTGATCCATTCATTTGTGGAACAACCAGAATTGGTTTCAAGTTCCTCAGCCATGAAGGTAAGAAAATCTCGACTTACTATGTTCAGGACACTGAGAAAAATAAACTCAAAAGGGGGATTGAAAGGATCAATCACTACCAGTTGCACCATGCATGCAGTGGCCTGTAAAAAAATTAAAAATTAAAATAAAAAACTGAACTGAATTGTGGGAACGGTGAACTGGCCCCTTTAATAACACTCAAACATCCTTTGAATGCCACAGCGTATCTGAGTAATGTTGCTTTACCATGTGCATCCTTTTATGGGTAAAAATGGCCTGTCTTAGAACTTTTCCCCAGTAGCACTAGATCCGAATCTCATAATGAATTTTTAGGATGTGCTAAAACGGGAGCATGATGTAATCAAATCAACTTCAACGAAAATCTCAAAGGAAAGTTTCTATCCTGAGAAAGCTGTAAAATTCAATCAAAAATATTTATTTGTATGGCATTTCTAATAAAATGGCCTGGGAGTGTACATTTCTGAAGTCAATAGGTGGCTCTTATGCATCAGACAGCTTTAGGAAGACGATATAAAGTCTTAACGAATGTAAACTTTCGTTGGTGTGACAGAGAGAATGAGACCTGATACGCATGACGGAGAACTAATGTAGCATCAAATCAGGGTGTCTTTTTTTTGGAAATCTATGAGTACCTGTCACATACTTGTCTTTATACCTTAAAGTTTCTTGGTGCGAGACGGATGTGCTGACCACTACGCCACTGTTCCGCCTGAGGTAAAACTTGAAATACAGCTTTATATCCTTCTGTATTTCATGTTTTACCTCAGGATTCATTATATAAATCCATTTTACTACATGGTGGCACAGTGGCGTAGTGGTTAGCACATCTGTCTCACACCAAGAAGGTCCTGGGATTGAGACCCGGGCTCGGCGAGGTCGTTTCCGTGTGGAGCCTGAATGTTTGCCCTGCTTGCATGGGTAACCTCCAGGTGCACCGTTTTCCTCCCACAGTCCAAAGACGTGCACTTTCGGCTAATTGGCTGTTCTGAATTGCCCCTAGGTGACAGAAAGTGTCAAAGGTTGTGTGTGTTTTCATGCGATGGTCTGGCGAGCTGTTCAGCGAGAACTCCGCCTTTGCTCAGAGTCAGCTACGATAGGCGCCAGCCTCCCCACGACCCTAGAAGGATTAAACGGTTTGGAAAATAATTGCAAGTGTTTTCACCAGACAATGTTTATAAAGCATTTTAGAAGCCAGTCAAAGCTTTAACATGCATAATTAAACACAAAATTCTCCCTTAAACACGTAACAACATCAGTCTGGGCTGTAATAAAGAAGTGCAATAAAGCACTGCAACTTTCCAGAGTAAAACTTTTGTAAGGTTGTCATGTGTGTGTGTGTGTGTGTGTGTGTGTGTGTGTGTGTGTGTGTGTGTGTGTGTGTGTGTGTGTGTGTGTGTG
>JAOUQZ010000001.1:14452203-14463580 GCA_028564935.1 Neosilurus hyrtlii
ACACACACACACACACACACACACACACACACACACACACACACACACACACACACACACACACACACACACGGTTTATATCGCTCTCAGTGTGGGTCAGTGCATTTCAGTTATGGATGCTTTCCTCTCTTCGTCTCTTCTTTTTCTTCTTTTTTTTCTTCTCTTCTTTTTCTTCTTTTCTCCTTTTTCTTCTTTTCTTCTTTTCTCCTTCTTCATTTTTATTTTCCGTCTTTTTCTTCCTCTTCTTTTCCTTCTTATTTTCTTTTTCTTCTTCTCTTTCTTGTTCTCTTCATTCTTCTTTTTTATTGTCTTATCTTCTTTTCTTCATCTTCTTCTTCCTCTTCTTCTTTGTTTTTCTTTTCCTTCTTTCATCATCATCATCTTCTTCTTCTTCTTCTTCTTCTTCTTCTTCTTCTTCTTCTTCTTCTTCTTCTCACTTACAGTTTCTTTGGCTGTCATCCTGTCTGCCTCTGCAGATTTTTTTTCTTTCTTTCCCTCATTCGTCTGTATGTTTCTTTTTCTCACAGCAGAGGTCTGGTCTCTCTCGGAGAATCATGTCCAGGTCCCATGTGGCACGCTGCTGCCTGCTAAAGTGGTCAGTAATGGGAAACGCAACAAGGACACAGTGGAAAAGTGGGAAATGGCTTGAAAAAACTTCGACAATCTCGATTTCCTTCATTTTTCCCCTCGTTCTTTCTATCCCGCTAAACGGGTGCCAGTTTTTTTTCTGTTTGCGTAAGAGGCTCATAAGTGCCTGTCAAGTAATGACAAGCTCAGTGTAAAGAACTCATTGTTTTATATATTTTTTAAATAGAGTGCTGTATTGCTCTCCATGAAAGGATCTCATCATTGCCTGGAGACCAGCCATGTGCCAGTTCCAGACGATATGTCTACAGAACAGCTCTCCCCAACACAAACCTACTGTTAGTTAGCTTGTTTATTTATTCACTCACGCTGTCATGGCTGCGCTCTAATGTGGAAAACCGGCTTAATCAACCCGACACACATGTAACACATATCTATATTTTCCTGAACTGTGCTGACGATCAGGTCAAATCAGACCTGAGCCACGTTAGTATGTGGATACTTCTGTATCATTGGAATACAGTCCATGTGGCTTTTTAGGCATGTCCATCCCTTTTTCTTCGTCCATACAGTATTGTCCTCATATTCAGAGAGGAAAAGCAAAATACCACTAGTTTAGTGGTAACATGCTCATGAAAGTAATTTATGATGGCATAAAAAAAAAATCGATTCACACAAAAACTTAAATGAAGCGAGAACTGTTCAGAGAAATCACCCGAAAGCGTGGCCACAAATGAACATGACTTAGAATGCTGAAGAAAAAAACGAGTTCAATGAGGCAGAAGAATCAATGTAGCAATCATCATCCCTCGAGTGTGCTCCTTTTATCAAAAACTTGTTGATGAACCACTTGTTCTCCTGTATCCTGTCTACACTGTGATCCCAGTATTGCTGGCTCCACTCTTTTAGCCACACATCCTTTCCAGCAGTACCAGCAGTGGATGGCGGTCTGTCCTTTTTTCGCAGCCAATCTAATCTGACCAACAAATAAATAAATAACCCTACCGTCAATGTTAGAACATAACGAATCTGTGAACCTGCAAATATAAAAAGAGGCTGCATGATAAGCAAGCTAGCCAGGTGTTAGTAGGTGTAGGTAGTGTTAGTGCTAAATAAAGATAATACGTATAAGAATATTTTGTATAAAAAGTATATTTTGAGATTAAGACTCTTAAATAAACCATAAATTATATATATATGTCATAAATTTTTAACAAACATGATAAAATCTGATGGGCTAAGTATCTGGCGGCACAATGGTGCAGTGGTTACCATGTCCACCTCACAGCCCGAAGGCCTGGGTTCGAATCCTGGGCTCAGGCGTTTCTGTGCTTCTGAGTTTGCATGTTCTCCTTGCAGGTTTCCTCCGGGTACTCCGGTTTACTCCCACTGTCCTAAAACATGCACAGTAGGCTACCTGGCTGTTTCAAATCGCCCCTAGGTGTGAGTGTGAATGGTTGTATGTGTTGTTCCTGCAATGGTACGGTAAGCTGTTCTGGGTCTACCCTACCTTTGCCCATGAACAATCTTGGCTGTAATAGGCACCAAACCCATGCGGTATATAATGATTATGCATATTCATCGACTCCAACATTTTGAATTAGTTTTGTGGGGATGTGGATTTTTTTTAATGCTTTTAATGATGTTCCTGGGAATCCTTATAAAATCTAATTTTTATTTCCTTACATCTATAAAAAATGCATTGATATAGAATTATTAGTAGAAGCCATATGCCTTATTTATTTTGAAATGTGACTAATAATTTCTGATTAATTGTTTTTTATTTAGATAGATTTATCACTAACCTCTTTCTTAAGCATGTTTCACCATCACCACTGCTGCCGGCAACCAATTCTTGCCAAGTCTCATAACTTCTGCTGGATTTACCAAGATTTCAAAATAAAAGTCTCTGTTAGTTAACCTGTGTTACAGTTGAAAGCAGTTATTTTTTAGTGTTCATATAGAAATGAGCACCATTTGCTGAAAGTGGAACAGAAAAATCTGCTTATAGAACTTATAGGAACATTGCATTACTTGTGTCCTTGTTCTTCCTAATCATCTTTAACCTGCTTAATAACTTTTTAAATGTTAAAAACAACCAATATTTCGTAATGAATTGCATTGCATCTCACATTGAATTGCATTGTGTTGAATTGTGATGGGGGAATCTTTCATTTACCCTTATGGCATTTGGCACACATCCTGACAAATGAGTGACTTACATTTATCATTTTTATACAACTGAGCAATTGGGGGTTAAGGGCCTTGCTCAAGGACAAAAAAGATGGCAGGTTGGTGCCCTAACCCTAACCCTAACCCTAACCATAATATTCCATAAATTGTTATTCTGATGAGTATGTTTGATTATGTTTCATCATACTTCTTTTACAATATGGATACAATTGTTGTAGCTTACTTCTATAAAGTACACAATACAATGAAAGATCCATTAATATAATAAGGACCAGGGAACATAGGTACTGGGAATATAGGTACTGGGGAACATAGGGACTGGGGAACATTGGATCTGGGGAACATAAGGTATGGGGAACATAGGGACTGGGGAACATACGGTCTGGGGAGCATAGGGATTGGGGAACATGGGGCTGATTCCGTCAGTCGGGACAGCCCACACAGCTTCCTCGATGGAGAAGCACATCCTTGCTCTCCATGTAAGGATTTTCTTGTTAGCAATCTTATCTTGTGCTGGCCCATCAATTCACCTAAGAAAAGTCAATAAAAGTCTTGTTGCTGTAACATAAGCACTTGTTTACAATGAATCCACATTTCCTGTTTCTTATTTGATTCTCTGACTTAGCAAGCCGTTGTTGAGCTTTCAGAGGAACGCCGTCATTAAGTTTTCTAAATTCATCACATCTATGATTAAAAAAACAAACGAAAAGAAATGCCACAATTTAAAAAAAACAAACAAAAAAAAAGGACATAGTTGATTACTAGAGCAATGACGCTAATGCGGCTAATGATGGAGCAGCCAATTAGCATGGTGTCATTTTGATAAAATACCTTTTATTCACTGTAATCCATGCTACGTCTGTAATTTGTTTGAAGTTCATTTACTCTGCAGCAAGACATTTCCAACAGACATGACAGACTTTAATTATGGTTAGCTTAAATGTAATGACAGTGTGCAGGAACAGCTGAACAAGCAAACAGGGCTTTGTTTTCTTCTGACATTTCTAGATACGAGACACCACGCTCAGCACTCAGCAATGAAATCAACTATCCTTTTTTTAAAAACGTGACATTTTTTCCCCCTGAAAGCTTCAGTGTTTCCCTAGAAGGTGAGTAAGCAGTGTAAACCTTCTCAGATGCAAAATAACCTGCGCTGGAGATTTAGAGTTATAGATTACCTTTATTCCTTTTTTAAATAGACTGTTTATGAAGTGGGTGGCGTAGTGGTTAGCACGTCCGCCTCACGGCAAGAAGCTCCTGGGATTGAGTCCCGGGCTCAGCGAGGGCATTTCTGTGTGGAATTTGTGAGTTCTCCCTGTGCTTGCGTGGGTTTCCTCCTACAGTCCAAAGACATGCACATTAGGATTATTGGCTATTCCAAATTGCCCCTTGGTGCGAGTGTGTTTTGTCCCTGCGATGGACTCGCCAGCTGTTCAGCGTGTCGGCTGAGATAGGCTCCAGCCTCCCTGTGACCCTAATTTTCTGCTATTACAGGATTAAAAAGCATTATTTCAGGTGGATAATGTTCATTCAGTTTGTCAAGATCGCTTGGAGAATGTGGCGTCATCATTATCATGCTTCGACATTAAAAAATAAATCATAAAAATCTTACTGTAGTTTGTTAATTCGGATTCGAACCAAGCTGTGAGGCGGACATGTTAACCACTACGCCGCTGTACAATGCACTGCAAGTATACTAATACATTTTGAAGCCAATAGATTAGCTGATACAAGTCGGTATTTGTTTTAGCTGAATCATCATTCTATGAAATTCTGTGCTTTTCCAGCTCGAAGTGGTATTAGATGTGATTAGATTCACATATTTGCTGTATACAGTACTTAGCCCCTAAAAGCAAATTGAATACGCCTTATCTCCACTTTGAGTGGCAGGGCCAACAATCTCCACTGGGTGGTTTCCGCAGCAACCGGGATGATTTGCAGTTTATGGTCAGTGAAATACTATTTGCATCCGCAGCATGAACTTTCTCTTTACTACCCAGTAGGCTGAATGTGTTGTTGTTGTTTTTTCCCCCTCTCCCACCATTGTGGGTTTAAGTTTATTTCCATGCCAGAGCCTTTCAAATCAGAGGAAGTGCAAAATCAATGGGAGGCCTGGTCCGCCCTGGCGAATGGTTTTCAGAGTTGGAAATATTCCATTGTGACAAATGAACCGACCAACACGACGTTTAAATGGACTGCGGCGTTGGATTTTGCTGTATACAACTTAAGATGGATTGTAGAAGTGGATTCATTCAATAATCAATGTGCGGTCACTTGAAACTTACTAGCAATTATGTGCCTAATCTCCATTTAGAATGAATTGCATTCATAAGGCTCCATTGTGGCAACATTGCAATTAACGTGATGCCTCTCTCACTTTCTCTTCGCTTTCTACCATCCTTCTTTCCTTGTTGCTGCTTGCCACAAAGAATGGTGTCGCCGCTGACCTGGCATTAATCTTTTCTTGAAATACAGCTTGTACTCAGACCAGAAGGTCATTGATTGATTAAATGACAGACCATTAACTCTGGGTTTGTTTACCAAGCACAAAACAGCCTGGGATCAATATTCTGAAGCTGTTTTTTTTTTATTTTATTTTTTTTTTATTTTTAAAAGAATGCATTCATATGTTGGTCCCATTAAGGCTGTCCATTTATTTGTTCCTAATCCTGATTCATTTAGTCACTTGCCAAACTGCTTAATCCTACTAGGGTCGCAGGGAGGCCTATTTTAGCCAACTCTGGGCGAAGCGGAGGTACAATAGATCCAGTCCATTGCAGTACCAACACACACTCAACCAATAACACTCACAATTACACCTACAGGCAATTTTGAACAGCCAGTTAGCCTAATGTGCATGTCTTTAGACTGTGGTAGGAAACCCATGCTAGCACGGGGAGAACACGCAAACTCCACACAGAAATGCCCTTGTCGGTCCCAGGATGTTCTTGCTGTGAGGTGGACATGCTAACCACTACATCACTGTGCCGCCCAATATTTAAAAGTGTGCTTTCAACTAAAATATAGTTTTTATTAGCTTCTAAGGTCTGATGGGAATTTATTGTAGATTGACACCTCGTAGTCTGATGAGGTAATAAACGATACCTGCAGTTAGACAGATGATGACTTGAGTTATAACATGCAATACATGGGAATAATAAATTCCAATGCAAAACTTTGCTGTCTGCAGCAAAAAATAAACCCAAACCCTCTGTGGCTTAAATTTACCATCCTCACTGAACATCTTTTAAAGAGTGGCCCCAGGCTGTCTACATGAAAGCTAGATTTGTAAGCTACACTGACCACTACATTTAGAGCAACCCTTAAACTTCTTCTATTTTTATTCCTGGCAAAAAAAAAAATAATAATTTATATATATATATATATATATATATATAATTTCTCATTCACCTTCAGATGATCCTGCGCTGGGGTTCATATCTTATTTATATCAAGTGTAATTTCTCAGAATGCTCTATGGAACAGGAAGCTGTGTTAAGCAAAGCCCTAACTGCCAATCAGATGCTATTCCACATGGAGAGACACCACTGGCAGCTGTAAGAACACCCAGAGCCTGACAGGTAGCCCCTCAGGATGCAGTCTGGGACATCAGAGACGTCTAGTTGCTGGTCTGGAACCACTTCGATGCCTTTGGATGACTCAGTGATAAAATTTCCAAACAGACTTCAAATTTTAATCTAATTTTTTTAAGTGGGGCTGGAGTAACCTTTTATTTTCTGTGGTTGTATTAACCTTGATTCACTCAAAATATCATTCTGGATGGATTATTAAGTATTAGGTGATGTAGAAATTTTCTTTCTGTGGTCTGGATGAATGAGGAAATTGGTGTATTTTTTTCTTAATAATGCCGCAGGAAATCTGGCTGGGATGGCGTCCAGCTATAAAAAAATTTCGAATAGCTTAAGGTTAGAAAATAATGACTTTGGTTAGGATTCAGAAGGAGTAAATGCGTTTCGTATTCCTGCCCTTTTATGAATATTGTATTTACAACACAATTCACAAGTAATGCTTCAATAAACCATTTCGTTTCTATTTTCTATTTTTTTTTAATGTAGAAGCACCTACTTGTGTGTTAAGATAGCAGGTATTATATAACCCTGATATGATGCTACACAAAAAAAAAACTACAAAGGGAACTAAGCAAGGAATAAAACACGCTGGAGTACGGAGTTGTAAAAAAAAAAAAATTAATAATAAACTGCAAGAAGGACCTGGGTTCGATTCCCGGGCTCGGGTGGGTTTCTGTGTGGAGTTTGCATGTTCTCCCTGTGCTTGTGTGGGTTTCCTCTGGACACTCAAGTTTCCTCCCGCAGTTCAAAAACATGTACAGGCTGTTACAAATCACCCCTAGGTGTGAGTGTGACTGTGAATGGTTGTGTGAATGTTGGCCCTACGATTGCCTTGTGAGCTGTCCAGCATACTAAAACAAGTCTTTACTAATTTATATGTTTCACACATTTTTTATCATGATGGATGCAGGTGAGCTCTGATCGCCCACATGTGCAGGTGCAGCGCTGCGTAAGAGCACCTCTTTATTGCTTTGAGAGTTTAAGTATATAACTACACAGAAACATAAAAAAAAGCAAACTAAAACATGATTTTATTATAGTTTATTTTTACATATTATAACCATGACAGAGGCAGATCAGGTGAACAAGCTAAATGCCATGTAGTTAACAGTGTCTGTTTAGCCTCGTTATTCAAAGTTTAGTTCTTACCACAGACACTCCATGTATGTGACGTAGAATATACTATGCAGAAACACAAGGAAAACAAACTAAAACAAGTTTATGTTGTTATTTCTGCTCCAAATGACCATGACAAACTGTGAGTGTTCGTTTTTATCCACCCGGAATAATGATTTTTAATCCTGACGTAATGGTCCAATCGGATTACCCCGTTCACGTGTAGCAAATGCTAACAATGAATCAACAGTTGACATCTCATGACATGTTTTTCCTGATAGATAGCAACGTCATTATCTGCATCATTATCAATCAAGACTCTGTCTACAGTTATGCAAAAAAATATATATAGTCATGTGAGGGACAGAAATAGTTTCCTATTTAGCTGAATGGATTTTTATGACATGCTGGAAATGAATAAGGATAAAATGATCATCAGTGGTGACTGGGCTCCTCTTGAGGACAGCTGATAATGTTCCTGGCACGTTAAAAATGCAAATGGAAAATGACAATCATCCAGGAGGATTTGGGACGACTTGAAAATCTGTTAAGAGGAAAAATATATCTTAAAAACATATTCAAGGGATTTAGTGCTGCTCTTAAATTCAATACTGCTAAAAAGATATGCACAGATTTTATTTTGATCTATTTGTTAATACACATATTTCATCGTGAAATGTCAGTGTAGGGAGGTCATAATGAAAGGAATCACCGTCTGGTTGTTTAATGTGAGTCTCACTGATGTATTGGGTTGTACATGAGTAAGGGCTCTGATGAAGATTTAGGAAAAGGACCGATGGCTGATATGTAAAAAAAATAGAAATATAAAGTGGTGGGGGTTTTTTTTGTTTTTTTTTTTACACCACAACAGCTTCAGTACACACCATCTCATCCATACTGCAAATCTCTGGAATGATCTAGAAATAATTAACACTATTCTTCTAAATGATATCATCTTTATGCTCCTAAATCCCAAACATGCTAATCTGGGTGGAGATGTGGTGAGTTCGAAGGTCGTGGCTCCTGTAATCATTCAATGAGCCTTCCGGTGGACGGGGTCAACATGGTCAAATCCACGCCCATCCTGATAGAGAGGGTTCTCTTCAAAGGTGGATCTCACTGGGCTTGTGGACAGTTGACGACTTGGCATTCATTTCGCAAAAAAGTGTCTAAGTACTCATCATGTTCCCCGTTCATTCTCAGATCTCAGATCTCGCAGAGGAGTTTTAAACATGTTCAGAATTTTAAGAAATTTTGATATGCATGACTTTTTTCCAAATGGTCGGCAAAGAGGACGGCACGGTGGCGCAGTGGTTAGCACGTCCGCCTTACAGCAAGCAGGTTCTGGGTTCGATTCCTGGGTTCAGGGTGCTTCTGTGTGGAGCTTGCATGTTCTCCACTGTGCTTGCGTGGGTTTTATCCATGTACTCTGGTTGCCTCCAACTGTCCAAAAACATGCACAGCAGATAGGCGGTCCCAAATTGCCCCTAGGTGTCAGTGTAAATATGTATGTGTGTTGCCAGGCAATTGGATTGTGTACCCCGCCTTCGCCCAAAGTCGGCTGAGATGGGTGCCAGCCTCCCCGCGACCCTCATTAGCATTAAGGGGCTTAGAAAATGAATGAATGGTTGGCAAATACTCGCAGCAGTCACCAAGTGCTCTCTGAATGGTCTGCAAGCATTCTTTGTTTTCACGAACTATTCTTCAGTCATTCGCTTCCTTTAGGAATGTTGGCGATATACTGAAGAATATTTGGCTACCAGTTTGTGAACTCTGAGTATAGTTTGTGAATATCTGTGATCATGTGACCGTTACGTGACTGTGACGGTATATGCAGTCAACTCAGGGAGCGTTTGGCAAACAGTAAGAGAACAGTTGGCACAGTCTCCACAATGTTAAAATGCCAAATTGTTTCAAACTGTTCGCAGGGATTCGCCAAATGTACGTAAACTGTTAATTACTCACCAGAATATCACCAAAACACTGTCAACAAAGTGTCAACAAATCACCAATTATTATCTCACTGACTGATGACTACTTGGTGAATAAAAACTTAAAATATTTGGGGAACTTGGAAGAATTTGCAGACAAAAAAAAATGTAAAATTATGATGTCACAATTTTTTTTGTTTTTATGCATAAATTGATACAAGTAATTTAATATTTGGAGTTTTAGCGCAGGGCAGCTCGGGGGTGTAGTGGTTAGCACGTCTGCCTCATAGCAAGAAGGTCCTGTAAAGTCGGCTCTTGTAATTTCAGTTCGGTTTCAGTGGTGCTTATGAAACTGTAACCTAAAACCGAATCCGCATGAAAAACGATATGCACGGTGTTCCAGTTGTACTGGTTTTCATGTTAACTGGTAACATTGGCTTATTGCGATTTATACCGACATTTTAATTACTTCTGTTAGACTTCATCGTCAAGACTATAAATCTGATTCAGTGTGAAATCTGATGCTCCACTTGGTGGTTCAGTAAAGCTAAACATGTGTCATGTGAGTGTTATACAAACAAAAACTAACAAATGAAAATGATAATCAGTAAAATAAGTGAGGTGGGTTTCGAACCCGAGCTGGTGGGTTAAAGTACTCTGTCATGCACCAGCACGCATCTTAACCACCTGAGCTACCACCGCCGGGGAGGTGGTAAATAATCTATAGTTAATCTCTAGTTATATTCTGTCTCCCAAAAGCACGGTTAAACCCATGTGTTTATTAGTCCAGACTTAACACGGCTGTCCGTGTTATCCGGTGACAGTAACCCAGTCTGTGCTAACAGTGATTAAATGTAAAGCTGTTGGAAATCTAATTTTATTTACTCCTCGTATATCTTGTACACCTCGCTTTGTGCAGTTGTTTACATACCCATTTGCACCATTGCTACATGCTGATATGGAATATTTCCGGTTAGTTTGGGTTGGAGTGTGGATCTCAGTAAGTTAGGGAGGCTACATTTTTTTAACCCTATTATTCACTTTTACGTAAACATGCATCATTTCTCATTAAATATTCCATGTTTAGCGAGAGAAAAGGTTTTCTGAGTTCCTATTCCAGCCGCCCATCTTACGCCAGTATTCTAAGAATAAACTTTGTTTAAAGTTTTGTAGAATCTGACACTTTTCAATGGCAAAACCGAAAAACCAACTGCAACCGAAAAACCAAGTTGCAGGCCGGAAACGAACAGAAACCAAATTCGAGCCATATCTTCAGATCCGGACATCTCTAATTCCCAGGTTCAGCTCGCGTGCAGTTTGAATGATCACCCCATGCTTGTGTGGGTCTCGTCTGGGCATTCTGGTTTAGTGCTAAGTGGCTGTTTCAAATTGACCCTAGATACGAGTGTGAGTATGAACGGTTGTACGTGTGTTGGCCTGTGATGGTCTGGCGAACTGTTAATGGTGCACCTCACCTTCGCCCAGTGTCAACTGGGATAGGTTCCTGCCTCCTTGACCATAATAGGATTAAGTGGCTCTGGAAATGACTGAGTCAGTGAGTGTTTAACTGCAGCAAATTTAGCTTTAAAATGATTCATTTAAATTGTATAGTCACCCGTGGGCTCTGTTTTCCAACCTACAAATTTCCCACGCAGTCAGCCGATTTCCCATAATATTCAAATATTACTGAAAGTGAAATTTTCTCATTTTTTTACTGTCATTTTCGAAATATGTGAAATATGTGCTTGAATGACTAAAACGATCAGGCGATGAAATTAGAGAAGCTTTGTAAGCCCCCTGAAAGTACAGGGTGAGAGGTTAATTTATCGCTCTCCATAATCACGGCGCAGATTTCCCTCTGGCAAACTGAAAGGGCTTACCGGTTACACGGTGTGTGTGTGTGTGTGTGTGTGTGTGTGTGTGTGTGTGTGTGTGTGTGTGTGTGTGTGTGTGTGTGTGTGT
>JAOUQZ010000001.1:14470028-14495273 GCA_028564935.1 Neosilurus hyrtlii
TGTGGGAAAAAATAACAGTACTACAATTTCATCCCGACAAGCCTGTTTCGTGGTTGCCCACTCATCAGGGGATTTCTTATATATATATATAAAAGGAGCTATGAAAGTCTAAAAAGTCCAGCAACAAAGTATCTAAGTTAACATCCACAAAACACAGCTTGACCCCGGAAACGACATTGACGTCAGACAGATAATAACTTTTTTTATTTGAACAGGGTATGGCTGGGGTAAGTAAATCAGAAAGTGACAATATTTACATCAATCTGTATTTAGCTAGTTCACAGTTTGCCACAGTGTTTTTTTTTTAATCTAGCTAACGATAACGTAACAAGCAGCCGGAGAGCACGAACCTCAAATAAAATTTCAAGCTAGCCAGAAGCTAGAATCTTGTGATCCATCGTCAGACATGGTATTCACTGTGCCACTGGGTTGCAGAGTAAAGCAAAATTATCACAACACAGACAGACGTCATATGTTCACAAATGATGTCCAATATCTAATGTTCTTATCCAAAGTTCCGCCTCTGGTACAAATTTTATGAAAAGCTGCACATAACTTTTTTGTGTAATCTTGCTTACAAACTTTCTCATCGAGTGCAAGGGAGCTCTGCCAGGCACGAAATGATTACAGTGACAAGGGGATCGATTCACCTGAAAGGTCTGCCAAGACTTCACATCTTTATAACTTTGCATGGTTATAATGAAATGTCTCCTTCTAGTGGACATCTGCTGAACATTTTGCGCCATGTTAAACAGTCGGGATCTTTTTTCAACCCGATCCCATGCGCGTATCACCTACAACATGTCGGGGTTACCTACATGCGCGTATCACCTACAACATGTCTTGTACCACACTGTACTGTTAAAACGTAACAAATGTGTAGACCTGAATGGATCCTATGTGGTCACTTCGTGGAATTATTAAACTTTTTCAAAAATTTCTTTGCTATATGATTATTTGAAATGACTTATTTGGGTCTAAAATTCAAGGATTGAGATTAAAATTAGTTTTTTTAACACTAAATAAAATTGTGGGTGGCATAGTGATTAGCATGTCCGCCTCACAGCAAGAAGGTCCCGGATTTGAGTTTGCATGCTCTCCCCATGTTTGCGTGGGATTCCTTCAGGTGCTCTGGTTTCCTCTCGGACTTCTAAGACATGCATAGGCTAACTGGCTCTTCTAAATTGCATCTAGGTGGGATTGCGGCTGTAAATGATGGTGTATGTTGCTGTTCAGGGTGTACCCTACCTTTGCCCAGGGGTGGCTGAGCTCCAGCCTCCTTGTGACCTTGATAGGATTGATATGTTTAGAAAAAGAGTTGTAGTTCTCAGTGCTCAATTTGCATTGAAAGAACACTAATATCTACACCGTATAGAGTATACTAGGTGATAATAGTGAATGCTGTAGTGATTGGAGTTTTTAGTACTGAAATAGTGATGTCGCTTTAAAAAAAACCTCATATGCAATAGGATCAGTAGATCAGGAAAGGACTGGTAAAAATTTAATCTGATTACTGTCTTGCTTAATCAGAGACTGCCTCATGGACAATGTAAGGCATAAATTATAACAAGGAGATTGAGATTCAGAGGGTCGTGGATGGTTAGACGGCATGCTTCCAGCCCTGACATTTGCTGAATGCCATTATCTCCATTCATTCAAGCAGGAAGATCAGAGAATTTTGCTGTAAGCAGCTCGTTGAACACATATGAGTACAAAACAGAGAACAGAAGGCACAATTTTCACATTTATTGGCTGGTGTTTTGCTAAATAAGGTTTTGCCTAAGCCATTGGAGCTCTGCGTGTGCGCTTGATTGTATGGATGAACAAAGGGCACATTGGAGGGTTGGTGGGATCCTGGTGATGGTGGTGGTGGGGTGACATTTAAAATCCTCCAGTGTAGTGTGTCAGCCCAACATTTATGTCTGTCAAGACCTCTTTTAGCTCAAATGCAAAGGCTGGATAGTATTATTTTCTGGATTAAGAACTTTGGTAGTTACTCAGTCAGCTGATAAATCATAATTGTGCGTCTGTTGAGTTCTCAAATCTGATTGGCCAGAAGGTACTCATTAATTTCCTGTGATAATTTTAATGCCGCATTAACATACACAAGAGACGTTTATGCTGGATGGTTTTACATAAACTGATTTTAAAAATGTGTGCAGTTGGTAACATGTCCTGTGTCTGAAATCACTCACTCATTCACTCCGCCCTACTCACTGTATAGGGAATTAAATGCAGAGGACCATATCATGAGCTCATCATACACAGATACAACCATTCACACTCACACTCACACCTAGGAGCAATTTGGAACAGCCAATTAGCCTACTGGCATGTCTTTGGACTGTGGGTGGAAACCAGAGTACCCAGAGGAAACCCAAACACGCACAGGGAGAACATGCAAACTTCACACAGAAGCGCCCTTGCCCGTGCCACGAACCCAGGACCTTTATGACGTGAAGCAAGATGTACTAACTGCTACGCCGCCATGCCACCCTGTTAAATGCACTACATAGCTCTCACAGTGCATTCTACAAAGTGGTGAACTCACTACATACTGCACTATAGAGTAAATAGAGAGCGATTTCAGACTCAGGGCTCCAGCGTCAGTTCTTTGGGACAGGCAGAGGTGAAGCTGTACATACAAGGTTTCTAACCCAGGAAACTTCTCAGTTCAGAAATTAAGGATTTTGTGGTTTCTTGTAACAAGAAACAGTTAAAGATACGAGGGTTTGTAGCTGCTGTAACTGTAGGTGTATAAGCGATAACAGGAATTAACCTGTTTTATGCATATTCCACAAGATTGCATGTGACTAAAAATGGATATAATGTTGTTTTTGTATCTTTATAAAAGATAAGATATCATTAGTGTTGGAAACTGGCTGTATATGAAGAATAAAAGACATTGGAACATTATTTGTCCCTGAATATTTTACTGTGGCAGCTCGTTCTTGCTGTACGATCATGTTCGTATGCTCACAAATTATTTAAGAGCCATTTCACCTTGTAACCATGTACTAAAGAACACAAACGTTAAGTTCAATCAAGCACAAATGTTATCTGGAGCCAATAATAATATGAAATAATAATTAAAAAAAATCTGTATACACCATAATCTAATGGAGGCTCCCTTGTACAAGGCTCTTGTAGTAGAAATTACGTGAAAATCTGCTCATGTTTCAAATAACAGAAAAAACACAGTGACCCCTGCTGGACAGGCTGTAATACCACAATTACCAAAAAAAACAAAAAAAGAAAAATCGTCCTATCACTCAATGTCAATCTTTAAAAAAAGGTTCCTGGATCCAGAATTTGATCTTGATCATTTCCAAAATGGCATCGTCCTTGTCCAAAGCCCCACCTCGGGGAAAAATTTCATGAAAATTCACACATAACCTTTTGTGAAATCTTGCTAACAAACACACTAAGCTAACCAAAAGCCTAACCTTCTTGCTGAAGCTAATTAGCGTAACCAAGTAGTTATATAAATAATAGGATTGTAATCCAGACCAGATGTTTTCCTGTAGGTATGATGTACTGGTCTGTCATGTTCTCTGGTGTAAATGTCACCAAACAGCCCCCAAGCTAAACCCTGTTATTCATGCCGCAATCTGATCTATACTATTACCCTCACGTGTGTTGGATCGGCTTGGCCTCTTTGTGTTATTAATGATAGGGCTAGATATAAACCGTGGCTTGCGTAAGACTCCTAGTGGATAATGACAGTCTTGGTGAAGCTGGGATGTACTTCGTGTCGGCTTTCCTTATGGAGCAAGTCGAGCTCATAGCTAAATAAACCACTTTGCTTCCTCACTTCCTGTTGGACTAAAAAGGGGTAGATGGGAAATGTGTTAGAATCATCAGATGGTTTCATTAATGTAGTATAACACACACACACACTACACACACACATTAATGACTGTGTACCATATTATTAGTACACTGTTTTTGATTACCATCTCCACATGCTTGGGTTTCCTTTGGGTACTCCGGTTTCCTCCCGCAATCCAAAGACATGCACATTAGGAGAACTGGCTGTTCCAGATTGCCCCTAGGTGTGTAAGTGTGGATGGTTGTGTTTGTTTTCCCTGGAATGGACTGGAGAGCTCTTCAGTGTGTCCCCAAAGCTGGCTGAGATAGGCTCCAGCCTAACAAATGAAAGAACGAATGAATGAAATGCAGTATGTATACTGAAGGGAGTCCAAATAAACAGAAAGTCCATTAAAACTCCATTAAAGAAGGAGTCACTGGATCTATAAAACAATTGTTAAGATTTGAACTTACTGCACCCCAGCTGGGCATGCTGTATTAGCACACTTCCAAAAAACTGTCTGATCTCACAATGCCAAAGAACCCGGATCCTTTCCAGAATTTTGTGTAAGCCTGCTTGTCCAAAGCTCCCCCTGTGGCAGAAATTTCATGAAGATCTTCACAAAAATGTATGGATTCCTGCTAACAAACACACAAACCTAACCAAACAGATAGCCTCCTTGGCAGAGAAAATAATAAATAAAAGTGCTAGAGCACGAACACCTCTGTTGCTGATTGGCTGGAAAAGTTTTATATGGCCTGGTCCAATGTGAGTACCAATATGGCAACCACATGACTTCAATGTTGTATGGGCTAGAACCTATTGTACACACCTGCGGTCATATACAGAGCTCAGTGTTCAAAGAGGGTGGAAAGCATTTTCAGCTTTTTGGAGTATGTTACACCACCCTGTGATGCAGCAGGAGCAGCAGTTTGGGTAGCTGTACCAGGTTGGCTTGATGTGTCTTATAATAAGCACATGTTAACCTTATAATGAAAAGATACTTACTGGACCTTTTGTCTGCGATGGCCTGGCGAGCTGTCCAGAGTGTACCCTGCCCTCGCCCAGAGTCGGCTGAGATGGGCGCCAACCTCCCCGCGACCCTAATTAGGAATAAGCGGTTCAGAAAATGAATGAATGAATGAATGGACCTTTTGTAAAGAAGATGTTTGAATTTTTGTGTTTTTTTTAAACATGCCACTTTGTATTTACTCATTATCTGGGTAATAAGAAAAGATCTCATTTCCAAATGAATCTTTACATGCAGAGATTAAGCAGGATTAGGAGTGCACATGTGCTTTTTTTCTTTCTCAAGTAGTAATGAAATAAAAAGGGAGAACTTCCCTCGGAGCGTTCAAGCAGCAACACCCTTCGTCTGTTTCCATGACAATGACTGATGTCACTATGAAGCAGAAGCATGTAAGGCTCTCAGCAAGATGCTTTGTGTGTGTGTGTGTGTGTGTGTGTGTGTGTGCCGAATAGTACTCCACACAGTGTGTATTTTCCGCTGTAGAATAAGAAGAGTGAACAAAGTGATGATTAAAGCTACAGTCAAAGTGAAAAGGCTCTTATTATTACACTTATGTACAGTATCGAGAGAAACAACAAATACAGTCAATATTAAAATATCAATGTCTGATCAAAATAATACTGTGGTCAAAACAAAGAAAAAAACGTTAAAATGGCTTTTGCATTAAAACAGCACGTGTACACTGTTACAAACAACAGATGAAGCCTAATGAAACGGATCATCTCATGAAATTTTAAGGATTCAAAGCCAGAATAGATGAGAGAAAATCTGGTTTGAACAAATAAATTAATTATGCTTTATTTGCTCTAGTTAAAACAAATATTAACATAAATAAATGATCAATTAATTAATTTTAAATATATTAAAAACATTTTTTTAATATTGGTGGACATTAGTGTGTCACGGCATGATGGCCATTCTGTATAGTTGCACAGTGATGTCTTTCCCCATTCTGGTCTACCTCCCAATGCACTGAGCATGAAGCTTTCAGACCAATCAGAGCAGAGTAGGCACACAAATCTGAAAGACCATACATGGGAGGAGGAAGCCAAACAGGCTGCCCAGCGCCCAACCTTAAAATCAGCATTTAAGGAGCAGGTGGAGAAACAACCTTCTGAAAAATTGTTACAAATTTTTGAAAAATGTTTTTGGATTTAAAATCATACTTTGGTGCTCCACTGGTGTCTGAAAAAAAAAAAGAATTTTCAGTATAATATCTGATTTTTAAATACATTTCAATATAAATAATAAATTCGAAAATAAAAAATGAGGGAAAAATTGTTTTTTTTTTTTTTTTTAAATAGTTATTTATGAATAATAATAGTAAATAAATACAATACTAAGAGTAATAATGAGATTTTTTTTTTTCTGTTCTTTATGCAGAAATTTTTACATTTCCAAGAATGGTTGGTCACTAGCTTTTTGGAAATATCTAGATCATGACAGCTTATCAGTGCATTAGTTCTTCACAGCTTATAAGTTTTCTATTTCTCCTATGTCACGATGTTAGCATACATTATAGGCTAGCTAGCAAAATAAGTGGTATAGTTTTTATTGCACTGTTTTCCGGCACTTTTTTTTTTTCATAGGACTCAGTCCCAGCATTCTCTAGTGTCTTTATAAAAGAATCATGGGACATTTTGCAGCACTTGGACTCCATTTTATCTTCTTTTATCTGTTGTTTGTATTCACAGAAGCACTGCAAGGGTCAGGCGCTGCTGGACCTCGTGTGTGAACATCTCAACCTCCTTGAGAAGGACTACTTCGGGTTGACCTTCAGTGATTCGGACAGCCAAAAGGTCAGAACAGCTTTCAAAATGGAAAATATATGATATTATTACAGTTATGTATTCAGTTTTGGTTTGTATTGTGCTTGTATACAGTTAGGATAAATAAATATATGGGAATAGAAGGCAGGTTAGGTGGCATGGTGGCACAGTGGTTAGCATGTTCGCCTCACAGCAAGAAGGCCTAGGTTCGATTCCCGGGCTTGGGCATTTCTGTGTGGAGTTTGCATGTTCTCCCCATACTTGTGTGGGTTTCCACTGGGTACTCCGGTTTCCTCCCACAGTCTAAAAACATGCACAGTAGGCTAAATGGCTGTTCCAAATCGCACCTAGGTGTGAGTGAGAGTGTGAATGGGTGTGTGTGTATGTTGCCCTACGATGGCCTGGCGAGCTGTCCAGGGTGTACCCCGCCCTTGCCCAGGGTTGGCTGAGATGGGCGCCAGCCTTCCTGCGACCCTAATTAGGGTCATGGTGGTTTAAATTAGGATATTTACTCTCATTATCACTAATTAAGATTAGGATTGTTTCCGCCAACACTGGGCAAAGGTGGGGTACACCCTGAACAGCTCGCCAAACCATTGTCAAACCAACACACACACACACACACACACACACACACACACACACACACTCACACCTTGGGGCAATTTGGAACCGCCAAATAGCCTACTGTGCAAGTCTTTGGAGTGCGGGATGAAACCAGAGTACCCTGGGAAAACCTACTTAAGCATGCAGAGAGGGTCTCTGGTTGTGAGGCGGACATGCTAACCACTATGCCATCGTACTGCCCAGGATCATGATTTAGGAAATTGAAGTAGGTAAATTCATTAAAAAATATCTCAAGCAACAGGAATGGATGGTGACGTTGTGTTATTCTACTAACACACATGCAGAGGGTAAACTTTAGGAAGTAATTTGAAAGTTAAATCTGAGGGAACATTGTTGTGAAAAAAACAGACCTCCTGCAGAAAACAAAGCGCAGTGCATTTAAAAGACTTGTTTATTCACTGCGGGATGGTGAGTGTCGAGTCTGGAGGGGACAGGCAAATTGTTTGTCAGAGAAGCAATTTTTGGGCAATTATGCCATTGGCAGTGTTGGAGCCAGCTGTTGTGTTCAGGTTTTTTCTTTTTTTCCTTTTTTTTTTTTTTGGAGAATTTAGTCATTTTTTGCTCAATTAAATCTTCTCTAAAGCCCCAGTCACTGCTGCAATTGGACCACTTTGTGTAAGAGCATGTATGAACCTGATTGTTGTCATTTTCTGTTATCTTTATCATACAGTGGCAGCTTGAAAGATGTAGAAAAACATCTACAAGGTGTTCTTGCAACAAGTGGATTTTTTCCCGCACTGTTTTATAATTTAGGATTTATAATTTCAGATTAAGGATGATAATGTTCACTTTGTAGATTTTGTAGCAGTTAATTAGTATGGGTGTTGGTTTTAATTACCCACGTGCTTCTCTTATCATATGTTTGATAGTATGAAGACGTATCCAAATGATAAAAAAGGAAAGAAAAAACTCTCTCGATTACCGGATTTACAACATGGAAGGGATTTGACCTTGAAAGATCATTCAAGGTCAAAAGTACTGTAATTGAAAGTTTATAGATGGATCCCTATTAGTGTTTTTTAGTAATGGCATGTCTATCTGCAATCGTATCAAAGTTAAAGCATCTGAAATCCTGTGACCTTGATATTCACCTTTCAAGGACACTTATGGCCAAAGGTAACTGCCTCAATTGGAATTTCATGCATGGCTTTCTTTTAGTGTTTCATAGTAGTGACATGTCTGTCATGTCTATCTAGTTTTGTACTTAGTTCTCAAATAGTTTACTTACTGATGTTTATTGTAGTTTATTGTTTACATTTAAATTTTTACATTTACATTTACAGCATTACCCCGCCCTCGCCCAGAGTCGGCTGAGATGCGTGCCAGCCTCCCTGCGACCCTAATTAGGAATAAGCGGTTCGGAAAATGAATGAATGAATGATTTACAGCATTTAGCAGATGCTCTTATCCAGAGCGACTTACAGAAGTGCTTTAAAGTCATTATCAGTGAATATATTCTTATACTGGTTCGTCAAGACACAGACTAACTATACCATCAGTCAAAAACTCAGTGGATATGTGTTGTGTGCAGGTATTTTTTTTTGGTGTGTGTGTGTGTTTGTGTGTGTGTGTGTGTGTGTGTGTGTGTGTGTGTGTGTGTGTGTGTGTGTGCTAATCTAAGTACTGCCGACAAAGGTAGGTTTTCAGTCGTTGTTTGAAGATTCCCACTGACTCAGCTGTCCGAACATCCAGATGAAGTTCATTCCACCACCTTGGAGCCAAAACAGAGAATAGTTTAGATGCATTTCTCCCTTGACCCTTGGTAGAAGGAGGGACCAGTCGAGCAGTGCTAGAGGATCTGAGAGAACGTGATGCTGTGTGGGATGTGATTAAGTGCTAGGTAGGAGAGTACAGGTCTATTTTTGGCTTTATAGGCAAGCATTAGTGTTTTAAATCTAATGTGAGCAGCTACAGGAAGCCAGTGGAGAGATCATAGCAGGGGAGTGGTGTGGGAAAAAATTGGAAGGTTGAAAACAAGCCGTGCAGCTGCATTCTGGATCAGTTGCAGAGGTCGAATTGCGCTTAAAGGTAGACCTGCCAGGAGTGAGATGCAGTAGTCTAGTCTTGAGATAACAAGGGACTAAATATGTATCTGAGTGACCTCAGGGGGAAGAAATGGACGAATCCTTCGGATGTTAAAGAGAAGGAATCGACATGATTAAGAAAGATTAGTGATATGAGAAGAGAAGGACAGGCAGTTGTCCATAGTTACTCCGAGGCTTCATGCAGTGACTGAAGGAGAGATCACAGCACTGTCCAAGGAGATTGCAAGATCTTGATGTGGGGATGAGTCAGCTGGGATGAACAGTAATTCAGTCTTGCTGGGATTAAGCTTCAGTTGGTGAAGTGCCATCCATGAGGAGATACTTGCCAGACATGCAGAGGTCCGGGCAGAAACAGCTGTGTCTGAGGAAGGAAAAGAGAGAACAAGTTGAGTGTCATCTGCATAGCAGTGATATGAGAACCCATGAGAGGATATGACATCACCGAGAGAACTAGTATATAGAGAGAACAGAAGTGGACCAAGAACTGAGCCTTGGGGAACTCCAGTGGAAAGTTGACGTGGAGAGGATGTGGATCCCCTCCATGTAACCTGAAATGAGTGACCCCCCAGGTAGGGAGCAAACCATTGCCATGCTGAACCACAAATTCCTAGTTTCCTGAGGATGGAAAAGAGAGTCTTGCGGTTGACCGTGTCAAATGCTGCTGAAAGGTTGAGGGGGATGAGGACTGATGACATCTTGGCTAATCTTGCAGCATCTAGCTTCTCAGTGACAGTGGAATCCGTGGAATGTGCCGGAATTGTTTATTTGAGTATTACTTGGCTTCTTCAGGCTTGCTCTGAATGATATCTCGTTGTACCTGTACAATGAATATAAATATCTCATCTGATGTTATCTCATCCTGTCTTATCCTATCTTATCCTATCTTACCTTATCTTACCTTATCTTATCTTATCTTATCTTATCTTATCTTATCTTATCTCAACCTGTCTTATCCTATCTTATCCTATCTTATCTAATCTTATCTTATCTTATCTCATCCTGTGTTATCCTATCTTATCCTATCTTATCTTATCTTATCTTATCTTATCTCAACTATTGCAAATAGTTCCTTATTTATAAGGCAATTAGAGAATGAGAATTCTGAGAATACTGTTTTAAGTTGTTCTGGAGTTATTTTGTATATAGTGTACATCTTGAACCAAATCATGCTACATTATTCAAAAATTTAGCTCATCATGGTTGCGTTTACAAAAAAAAAAACAACGAGCAATGTTGTGTAATTATTCACACTTCTTGAATAAAATTTCTAAAAGAATTACAGACTACACATTTGTTACTTTACATTGCTACAAGCGTTAGTTTTTGGCTAATGAATTCTACAGCAGGTTCATTAGAAATAACAGACACACATCAGTTGTCCTGCAGTGTCACGCTGGCTGTCATCTGAGCATCAGGTACAGAAGAACCAAGATGTCCAAGATGTCAGCAGATTTGGGAGAGAGGGTCATAGAAAAGCCCAAGGCAGCAGCATGTTGCTGATCAACAAGTCAATCAACTTGTTAGGATTTTCCAGGGCGGTGTGGATACTTTACAACCCAAAGAAACCGTTAGTAAAGTAAAGTCGGTTTAAGTATCCAATAATATAGCTTTTCCTTTTCATGCCTCCACACTGGTGATAGCCAGCTTTGGAGGAATTAGGTTTGTCCTCAAATACATCTGGGCCATTTTTATAAAGGCCAGATCTCAAGAACGCTTTACGGGATTTTCTTCAAACTTTGCACAAATGTCCACCTTTACTTAAGAATGTACTGATTAAATCTTAGAGTTCAGGTCAGGGGTCAATGTCATAGCTTCATGTGTGCCAGTTTTATAAAGACATTATTTTGAGAATCCTCTAAGGGATTTGACTTGAATGTCATTGATCAACTAATTCGATTTTGAAGGTCATATGTCAAAGGTCATGGCCACTGCAGCTTCATGTGTGCCATTTTTGTGAGCACGATATATTGGGAATGCTTTAAGATTTCTTAAATCTTTTCGCAAATTCCCACCTTGACTTTTGATTTTGGATGTCAAAGGTAAAGGTCACTGCAGTTTTTTCCAACGTGATATCTCAAGCACACCTTGAAAGATTTTCTTCGAATGACGCAAATATAATCTGATTAGATTTTAATGGTCATAGGTCAAGGTCACTGCAGCCTCACGTGTGCCGTCTTGAGTATGCTTTAAGTTATTTTCTTAGAACTTTGCATCAAGGTCTTCTCTGACTCAAATATGAACTTCTTAGATTTTGGAGGTCATAGATCAAAGGTCAAGGTCACTGCCATCTCGTGTGCAGTTTTTTGAACGTGATATATAGAAAATGCTTTAAATGATTTTGTTTAAACTTTGCATAAATGCTCACCTTGACTCATATTCTGTCTATTCACAGTCTATTTTGATACACTTATACATTGATAAGGCTTTAAAACTCATAGGTCAAAGGTCAAGGTCACTGCAGCCTCTTATTCTTGTCAACACGATATTTTGAGTGTTTAAATGGATTTTCTTCAAACGTTGCATTGAAGTCCACTCTGACTCAGTGAGGAAATGATTAGATTTTGGAGGTCAACGGTCAAAGGTCAAGGTAACTGTGGCTCCATGTGGGCTATTTTTGTAAATGCATTATCTCAAGAATGCCTTTTGGGATTTTTTTTTTTTAACTTTGACTTAAGAATGAACTGATTAGATTTCAGAGGTCATTGGTCAAAGGTCAAAGGTCAAAGTCAATGCAATATCTTGAGAAGGCTTTGAGGGATTTTTTACAAACTTTGCAAAAGTATCCATCTTGACTCACGGATGAACTGATTAGATTTTGGAGGTCATACGGCAAAGGTTAAAAAGTCACTGTGGTTTTAGCACCTGGAGACATATAACCACCAGGTGTTAGTTCTAGTTTGACCAACTGGACTAATTTTTCTAGTGACATGAAATTATTGCAGGTTGCTTCAGTCCTGCCTTAGTAAGTTTGAAGTTTTATTGATTGACTACATTAAAAAATAATAACAGCATATTTATTTGCTTGGTACTTTTTGCACAACAGTAAAATGCCACATGGAATATATTAACCATCCAGTTCCGCCCTTGTAAACTCATTATCTGAATAAATCATTGATTAGCAGTAATAACCTGGACCTAAAGGGAATATTACTGAAGGTCATTGTTTTACTTGCATTGATTCCGCGTCTTGGAAAAAAGATTAAATATGTGCAGTAGATTTACCGTCTGAATGTGGCTCCAAGGAAAACACAATTGTGTTTATTTCTTTCAAAAACCTAATTTAGTCCCGGGGAGAGCTGTGCTGAGCCGTGAAACTCGGCTAAGGCAAAACGACAAACCCTGTCCAATTTATTGGTGTCGTGTACACACTTCAGTTTTGCTCGAAACGCACATTGGCTTTTAAGTTAAAACAGGATTTATGTGAATTGCTAAGGAAATGCTTTTTGTGCTCCAGTGTTCAATTTTCGAACTAAAAGCTTCTACATTGGTGTTGAGGAAGGTGTAAGATTCGAAACAAAGCTGATAGCCCAAAACATGTCCAGCTAAAGATAACACCAATTCAAATGTACTGCATGGGTGAGAAGAAAAATAAAGGTTCAAGAGATTCTGCTCTTTGAATCGCTCGGTGCACCCGAGGAACATGCTGCTTCCTTTCAATTAAACATACGGGGAAGCTTTGAACTGGAACCCATGCAATTAGTGAGAGATCATAAGGGAAACAAAGGCAGTGTGGTGCAAATTCGCCATGTGTCAGGCGTGCAAAGCTAAATGTGGAATGTCGGAATGTTTGTGCCCTGTCTTGCAGAATTGGCTGGACCCCTCCAAGGAGATCAAGAAGCAAATGCGGAGTAAGTACATGAGAAGAACCTCTAACCGTGTTCTCCATCTGTGAGCTAATGAGCATTATGCATTTGTTCTACATTTGAGCCTTAATGTGCTGATCTTTAAATCTCTCTCTTAATAAAAGCTCAGTTTAGCTAACTTACTAGCTTAGTCATGACTGATATGGGGATTTACCAGCAGTTAAGAAATGAATGAAACATGAAGTTAACTCATGTTAATGAGTTGTTGTTGAAAATCATTAACATTTTTTAATTGAGTTTATTGAGTTTTCACATTCATAAAGACAATTTCCATTAAAATAAAATAAGAAATTTTTTTGCAGGTATAAAAAAATTTACTATGTTAACCTGTCATATGGATGCCTTCAGTATTTACTCATCTTCCTGTGCACTGTTATATGCAAACCGGTTCTTTAATAGAAGAACTGGACATTTCCCTTGGCATACAATACCCACTTCTCTCTGAAATGAACTTTAATGAGCTGACAAGGCCAGGGTACACGCCTGTATGATGTGATTTGTCTCCGTGTCCTCAGCTTCTCCTTGGCATTTTGCCTTCGCTGTCAAATTCTACCCTCCAGATCCTTCTCAGCTCATGGAGGATATCACTAGGTAAGGAGTCAGATGCTGCACACTTCCTTCTGATTATATGAGTTGTATTACTCATCATAAATTAAAAATAAATTATTATAGACCTGTATTTATCATATCATATCAAAGACACAGTTTTAGAAAGAATGACCTGATATTTTGCCATTCAGAGGATAATACTGGTTTATTTCAGATTTTTGCCTACATTTTTCTTGCCCACATATTAGCTATACCGTAAGCTGAACAATGCTGCTGGATTCTGCCTATTCAAAATAAAAAGTAAACAAATAATGTATAGTTTTATAAGAATACATTTAAAGCAACTTATTTTTTAAAATTTTTTTTTTGTTGTTGTTTGTTGTAATCTTTTGTTTTTGTAGCTAATCTCATGGTCTGCAGAGGGTTCTGATAATCACAAAAGGCTCCTTTAAGAAAATATTTGTTGTTATTTGTCCACTAATATGCACGGAAGTGTACTAGGGCCATCCACTTTTTTTTCTCATGGGGGATTCAGAAATTGAAAAAATAATTAAATTTACTGAATTCTGGGTATGATGCACCAACTGACAAAACGTTTCCTTATTATTAAACCTAATTCTGATATATATAAAGAGTTGGCTTGCAAAGACAGATAAGTCCGCCTGTTTTAATTATGAGAAAAACTATTTTTAAGTAGCTTTACAAAAAAGGAAAAAAAATTCCAATAGCTTAAAAAAAAATTACAGTTGCTTTCAGAAACTTTTTTTTAGTCGCTTTAAAATAAAATTACTGAAAATGTTGTTTTTCTCATAATTAAAACAACTGGACTAACCTGTTTTTGCAAGCCAACTCTTCAAATCTTAAAAAGATATCCATGTCATCCATTTTGACAACATTGACTCTAAACTCAGACATTAGGGTAACTTTTTTTCTGAGAAGTTTTTTCTGACTTTAATCTCAGACATACTTGTATGTAGTCGTAGTATTTTTTCTGTACTGTCATAATGGAGCTATTCAAATATGTAGGTTTGCATTATTTAATATGAATGTAATTTATTTAAATAATGCTTAAATTCTCAATGGGCTTTTGTACTGACATTTTTAAAAATCATTTCTATTATTTTATTGCAGTATTTTACACTAATAAGTGACTTGATTTTGAAGTCAACACACAGATGTTTATTACTAATTAAAAATCAAGCAGGGAAATTTTTCACATCACCAGTAAAGTGACTGATAAAACCTCTTCAAATGAACACACAGGTGTGTGTGTGTGTTGGGGGGGTTTACAAAACTTCATGGTCCTCTTGCTGAGCTTTTTTATTCCTGGTCTCTCGTAGGTATTACTTGTGCCTACAGCTGCGTGATGACATTCTATCTGGTCGACTTCCCTGCTCATTCGTCACTCACGCTCTGCTGGGTTCCTACACCGTGCAGGCAGAGCTCGGAGACTACGACCAGGATGAGCATGGAACTGACTATGTCGGTGACTTCCGCTTTGCCCCCAACCAGACCCGTGAGCTGGAGGACAGAGTCATGGAGCTGCATCGCACCTACAGGTGACTGACTACCCAAATTTTCTCTTATGGTTAAACTTTTGATGGACAATAATCTGAATTAGGACTCAGTCAATCCAAATGTGTCTTATTAGACATTTTAGCTTCTTGAAATCTGAATTCGGATATAATGATTGAATCCTTTACATTAAATTATATTTTGACTAATGAATTATTAAGCAACTGAATGGAAATTATATAGTTATTAAATAACTGAGAGTGGTCTAGTTACAAAAATGAGTAGAAATCTTGATCTACTGAAAGAATTAAAGATTTTAATGGTTGATATTTGTGCTAATAAGCTTTTCAGCTATAAAGTTTATGTGCTTGGTTTTATTATTATCTTTAATACGACTAATATAAAATACTACTAATGTTACAGACAATGTACTTCAGTCCTTTATTGTATAATAAAAGTTTATTAAAATGTGTAGTAAAAATAGATCTTAATCGTTTAATCTTTTTTGCAGTTTATTGATTCTCTCATTTTCTAAGCCGCTTAATCTTAATTAGCGTCGTGGGGAGGCTGGCGCCCATCTCTGGCCGAGGGCAGGGTACCCCCCCCCGGACAGCTCGCCAGGCCATTGCAGGGCCAACACTCACACAACCATTCACACTCACACTCACACCTAGCGGTGATTTGGAACAGCCAATTTGCCTACTGTGCATGTTTTTGGACTGTGGGAGGAAACCGGAGTACCCGGAGGAAACCCAGCAAGCACGTGGAGAACATGCAATCTCCAGATGTATATACCTTTTTTGCGGAATCCTGCTAACACACAATCTGAAGGTAAAAACCCAACCTCTTTGGCGGAGGTAATACAGTAATTACCCCACCTTCTGTTTCTTCACACTGTACATGCGGAGGTGGGGTAATTACTGTATTACCTCCACATGTACAGTGTGAAGAAAAAGAAAATGTTTGACCAAGGTTTAAATTGTGTTAAAAAATAACATTGGGTGTATTTGAAAATAATACTTAAATTTTATGTTACATTAAAGTTTTATTGTTACACAGTAACAGCTGACAGGCAACAGAACTAAATAATCATAACAATGCACTGATTTAATCGAAGTAAACGCTGTATACATATTGCATTATTACATTAAAACCTTTATTAAAATGTAATTTTTTCGTCCAAGCCTGATTTATGTTACTTACTAAACTGAATTTAAACAAGTTTTTAATTACTAGAATGAATTATTTATACTGTATAATCAATTCATGTAATATTACCATAAATCAATTACATTATAAAATCTTGCCAGTAATTTTTCCTTGAAATTACCTTGATTAAAGTGTGTGCAGTGGATTAGCACAGCAGTCATGTGACCCACTCTTAACACTAGCAACCTGGGATTATTTGTCAGTTCAAGGGAGAGCATGGGGTTTGAGTTTATTCAGGAATCTTAAATATACTGTATGATCACATGACAAAAACAAACTGTATGTAACTCACGTGGAATCAATGCACACATTCAAATTGAGTAAATTCATTGACTTTTTTCAGTATACTTGAGAAAGAAACACTCAGGAGGGTAAATTAAGTAGAAGCAGTTCTAACGGTTGTTATAAGACATAGATTTAGGCAGTGACTAAAAGCGGAGCTCCCGATAGATGACTCTGCACCTTTGCTTTCACTAGATTTTAGATTTACCAGCAGCTGAGTTTGATTGTGTTTTTTTATTCTGTGCGAGCCTAAGTGGTGGTGTATGAGCCTCTATTCTTGGATTCCTGTTTTGTTAATATTAATAAATATTATTTATTTATTTATTCTTTTAAAACTGCTGCTCATCGTCATGCATGTCAGTGATACATAACAGCCAATTAGCATGAACGCAGTGACGCGGCAGCCTTATTGGGTTTTCTTAGGTGGGTACATATGGACACGGGATGGACATGGGGCCTCCAAGCTTGACTTATAAATTCTATTCATACAAAATACATTCAGAAACATATAGTGCGAAGAAGTTTGACAGATATATGTATATATACATATACAAGTGCTTCTTTCAGTACCATTTTATTTTAAATTAAGCATCACTTGTAACAATGGAAGTTGGAAATTATTAGATAAGAGATATTTTCCATAATGGAACTGGCCAAGTGTTGGTGTATGATTGTAATATGTGCGTTTCTGCACTGTTTACTGATCACACTAATGAAATGATGATTATAATGAAATGTGGCACAGAGAAGGTGGTTAATTTGATCTCAGCTTGAGGCTTTCACCAAGCTTTTCCACAGCTCACACACACACACACACACACACACACACACACACACACACACACACACACACACAGACACAGACACAGACATGCAATGTAAAAGAAAAAACACCAATTTTAATTGTGTTTATTATTCTGTACCTAAACCCCACATTGACTGTCTGCACTTTCGCACTCTGGTTTATGTAAACTTTCCCTAATGGACCTCTTACAGAACCTGTCTATGTGTTCATGAATGTCTGTTATTTTCACACATACATACTGACGACATCTGCCATTGTTGTTTGGCATCTGTTGGCCTAGTTTGTTCTGAAACCAGTTCAGGCTGTTTGTTTGATTCCTACTGAGTCAGACAGTCAATAAGCTTCCCAGTCAGGGTCTCGCTGATTGGCAGGTAGTGTTAAAGCTCCTCAGGCAGAAGCCGAGGTCTTGGTTCCCTATTAGAACTGACTCGGACCCCCTGGCCAACGTATTTATTCTGTTATCAGCCTAGCCAAATGGTATATTTCCTGCTGTTTTAATGCATGCTTTTTTATTCCGTGGTTCAGGGGCATGACGCCTGCTGAGGCTGAAATGAACTTCCTGGAGAATGCCAAGAAACTGTCCATGTATGGAGTTGACCTGCATCACGCAAAGGTACACCACAGGAACAAATCTTGCTATTTATAATTCGGCTGTGATTGTGCAGCTCTGTTATATAATGCGGTTCTTTAGCATCTAATGACATTTCAAGACTTTTTGATCTCTTGACTTTGGCCTTCAAATCTTATGACTAAGCTTGAATTTCAAAGCTTAGCAATCAATTTGTGCTGAATTATAAAACCTGCACCTGATTTAAAAGTTGATGACTCTTGATTTAATTTATTCCATCAGGATATCAGGATCTGCACATGTTCCTACAACCTATTTACTTACATCTTTTAACTAGCAGCCCCTATTTTGAACTAAAATGTGTGTTACCTCACAATGTTAAAAATTGTATAAAAATATAGATCTGGATCATCTATAAAAATTAAAATTAGTCCAGCTTTTCCAAAACATTGTCTCTTGTAGAAATTTCATGCAAATCTGCATGTGACTTTTTCAAATAAAAGGAAGTACACAGCACCCCCTGCTGGGCCTGCTGTAATATTACACTTCCAAAAAATTTCATATCTCATCGTGTTAAAGAGTCTTTAAAAAATTCCTGGATCCTGGATTTAGATCAGATCATCTCCAGAATCAAGTCCCACCACTGGTAAAAATTTCATAAAAGTCCTTACATAACTTTTTCCATAATCCTGCTAACTAACAAGCACATAAACCACAGGTAAAACATTACCCCCTTGGTGGAGATAATAAAGCATGTACTACTTCTGGCTTCAGAAACATTCATGAATTGTTGATACTTTCATTTCTTGTTCTGTGTGTTGCTCATCCTCCGAGGTAGGATTCAGAAGGGATCGAAATCATGCTGGGTGTTTGCGCCAACGGCTTGCTGATCTACCGCGACCGGCTGAGGATTAACCGCTTCGCCTGGCCCAAGATCCTGAAGATCTCGTATAAGAGGAGCAACTTTTACATTAAGATTCGCCCAGGAGAGGTTTGTCCTTTTTGATCTCACTGCTTTTTTTTTTTTTTTTTGTGTATATCGTACTTGAATGTTCTAGAGGAACATGGACCACAAAGTTGTTTAAAAAATCCTGTTGACCACACAGTTCAAATCAAAAGTTGACCACACAGTTGTTTGATTGTGTAGTAAGCACTACTCAACTGTACACAGGGATTAGATAAGAATTTATCAAGGTGACTATGATTGTTAAAAACTTCCATGTTATATTTAGGAGAATGAATCAGTGAAGTCGTGGTATAAGAGGAAAACACATTGCGATGTGCTGTTCTTGGATAGCAGGCGGCATGGTGGCGCAGTGGTTAGCACATCTGCCTCCCAGCACGAAGGTCCTGGGTTTGAGTCCTGGGCTTGGCGAGGGTGTTCCTGTGTGGAGTTTGCATGTTCTCCCTGTGCGTTCCGTCTCCGTACTCTGGTTTCCTCCCACAGACTGTAGAAATGCACATTAGGCTCATGGGCTGTTCCTGATTGTTCCTACCTGGGGCGTGTGGATGGTTATGTATGTGTTGGCCCCGCGAGGGACTGGGTGTTCTCCACCTTCATCCAGAGTTGGCTGAGATAGTCTCTACTCCCTACGACCCTAGTAGGACTAAGCAGCACGAAAAATAAAAAAATGTTCTTGGAAAACATTGTATTGGGCCACACTACTCTAACTTTGCTGATTTTATCCCCTCATGTTTTACTCTTTACTTGAAGATATAGAGTACCCACCATTAGTAAAAGTTTTATGACAGGATCCTTCCCATAATGGTAGAGGCAATACCTGCATTTCTAAATGTTTACTCAATTCTCTGAGTCGTTATGTGTCGCGCAGTGTGGCCGATGAATGTCAATAAGGCTGGAGCGAATAAGTGGACGACCTCTTTGATTTGTGAAACCCTCACGCGTCTTTTCTCAGCATGTCTGTCTTCGGAGTGACAGGCTTGCTGACGGCTCACTGGCAGAACAGAGCCACACACATGCACACATAAAGAGCTCCTTCATTTCGTGCATCCCAGCTGCAGATCAGTACGCAGAAAAAGGGATGAGATGAGATGAGATGAGATGGACAAATTTAGCAAAGCTCTGCCTAAATGACACGCTCCTGTTCATCGGGGGTGGGAGGGTGGGGGGATTAGCCTGATTTGTCTGCTAGCTTAGCTCAGGAATCTCTCTTGAAAATGATAAAAAAGATTCGGAGTGATTCATTTTCATTCGTTTACTTCACTTAATTAGGCCCCGGAGCAACGTCAAGGCAGCGTGTGCAGTTAAAATAGTGTGCAGTTTGTTAAATTAGCAAAGTCATTCACGGTGTCATTAAAGCTTGATGATAATTCAGGCAAGGGCAGGATGGATAAAAAATTATATGATAATATATCTTCTGTTCACAGTATGAGCAGTTTGAAAGCACCATTGGCTTCAAGCTGAACAACCACAGAGCTGCAAAAAGACTATGGAAGGTCTGCATCGAGCATCATACCTTCTTCAGGTAAAATCTCCCAGTAGTTCTTGGGTGGAACGGTGGTGCAGCTTGTTGTGCTCCCTGGTGGAGTATCGTATTATCTTCTTTTGTCTGTATTAGCTTTCTGGGCTCTCTGGTTTCTTCCTAAAGCATGGTGGATTAGCAAATCTGAGTTGGTCATAGGTGTAAAAGTGTGTGTATATGATGCTCACGGATCTGGAGTGCATCTCCAACTCACCCCCAGAGTTCTTCTGGTACACCGAGGATGTAGAATTGAAAATAACTCCTCGCTTTTCTAATTACACCTTTTTGCATGTTCACTCAACCGCAGTCTGCACTGTTTAGTCAGTTTAAATGGAAGCCTGGTGTGTTTTCCACCTAAGTGCAGTTGATTAGGCAGGTGCTTAAAAATAAATAAATAAATAAATAAATAAAAACACAAATAAAAAAACTCTGAATCGACTCACCTGTACGACTTACTGCTACGAAAGACAGCTCGCTGCGGAAATTTTTTTACAAAAATTTTTATTAAATTAAAATCTCTGGAGTTATTAAATGAAATATTTTATTCTTCAGGTATTTATTTATTTAAAATTTGATTCATTTATTTAACACTTTCTGTTTTATCAATTTCTTACCAGTGAATAAATTGGCTTCTGTAATTATATGTATTAGGTTTTCACCTTTGGTTTTGTGTACACTGAATATTAAGAGAAAAAGACGTGATTGCATTTCAATCCAAACCAAGAAATTCCCATGAGCTCAGTTTTAGATACCTCCACCCCCACCCAGACATACTCACCTCATCAGACTTAAAGAGAAAACAGGAGCACAGTGCACATCAATGCTCTCTTTTTATTTTAGGATTCTTCAGACCTTTTGTACACATTCACAGTGGTAAGGCAACACATGACTGGTCAGTTCAAAGGAAGCGCTACATGTAGTTCACACAGGAAGGGCTAGTTCGAGTATAGTAGAGGTGTGGAAAGTTATAGTGCAGGCATAGGTAGTCACAATGCATTCATTGCATGCAGGCATAGAGTCTCTGATTTTTACTTGTGCCCAATTTTCCTAACAATGTTCAATGGAAATGTGAAAGAATAGAAGGATCTCCACCATGAGGCAAACACCCTATACAAGTTTTTAATAATATAGTATGTGGACGGGAACGAATTAGTGAAAAATTCTCTCATTTAAGGAATTTATAAAAGTATATATTGCTGGTGTTTGACCTTTAAAAGTCACTCAAGATCAAAAGGTAATTGTCTTATTTGAAAGTCCATATATGGTTTCCTATTAGTGTTCCATAGTAACAAGTCTATCAGCACTCGTTTTCACGTAATAAGTGCTCTACCTACAAAACTTTGCGACTTTTTATCTAGACATTTCAAAATCAAATCATATCTGGGACTCAGGTAGAGTAGTGTCCCCACCGAGTTTGGTGAAAATCCATGCATGAGTATAATCAGGATTCTGTTCACAAACAGACAAACAAACAAATGGATTTCTGAAGCTAATCTGTTCGAGATAATTAGATTATTTTTTGCGCACATGAAACTTCATTCGGTACGTTTTTTGTAAGTCGTGTTTAAAAGGTAGTGGCCGTCATTGTCTATACACGCTTGAAGGTGATATCTGAAGGCTGCCATGACTCGACGGGTAATGTCAGGTGGAAAAGTGGCGATCCCCAGCTGGGTAGCAACCTTAAGGGATTTAAGTGTTCGGGGTAGATGAGTAAACACTTGCGATTTAAGGTAGCCCCGCAGAAAAAAATTACAAGGGGAGAGTTGAAAGGTCAGGGGAATGGACTGGATACCCAACATCACCATGCAATGAGATCACCCGATCTGGAACCATTTCCTTCAGCACTTCCAATGATCCTCGAGCTGTGTGTGCCGTAGCTCCATCTTACTGAAACTACACATCAAGTTCTTCGAGCTCAAGGGGTTCAAGTTGTGGCGTTCTAAAGTTACTGAGGGTATCGATGTAACGGTCAGGAGTTACGGTAACAGTTACACCACTCTCTTCAAAGAAAAGAAGTTTCATGTGTGCATACAATAATGTGATTATCTTTAACCCTTTTTTTAATTTACCTCTGGGTGGGTTTATTTATTTATTTATTTTTTGGTCACCCTGCAATACCTCTGCCAAAATGTAGCTTTTGGTAGCAGTTGAAACAAGCCAAAATAAAGTAAGTACTCAAATAAGACTCAAAGAAAGTCAAAAGCATTCAGACTTAACTAATGGACTAATAGTGCTACCTGAGTATCAAGACGAGCTCAAATACGGCTCAAATTGACTCTGTGGTTAAATCCTTGCTGCGCTCACCCTTCCTCTATACGTGGGCTGTTCCCTGCTTCTGTTCAGACTTGTTTTTATGTGCTTGTCATTCCAGTCTGGACCTTTTATTTAGTTTATATTGCTGAGACAAGAAAGGCAAGAATCTATATCAGTAGTAATTTGTGCTGGTTGTAGGTAGAAATAAGGAAATCTTTCATCTGCAACTGGTTTTAGGAAATATTTCCTTCTGGGGATGATTTAGGGTGCTAGAGATTAGGAGTAAAAACAAAATAATAAACCACCAAATCACTTTAAGCCCAACTTCCTCAAAGGTTCTTCAGCTAGTTATGGGTCCTACACAGTTCTGATTTGGACGAATCAGTTCTGTAGAGATACTTTATTTTAAGCCCCAGTCTTATTTTGGCGATAACGCCCGATAATGCCCTTGATTCAATCAGTTTTTAGGTCATAGGGGGCATAAGAGATCCGCAACTGATATCGTCGACCATATAGAATCCACCCATTGTGGACGATCGTCCCGTTTTTTAAACCTGTTTCCAAATGTTGGCTGATTACACACGATAATCTGTTAATCCGTGACTGTCACCAGCTATCCGCGATTATATTACTGACAGTCTGAGGTCGTTGTGGTCGATCACAGATAATCGCAGATAGTTAGGGACATAGTTGCAGACAGTCTCAGGCCTAGTCTCTGACCATCAGAGATTTTCATCTGGGCATATTGTCAGCTTGTTCCGCTACTATGTTCGCTGATTTTAGCCGACAAAGTCTTAGACAGTCTCAGACAATCTGCAACTGTCCGTGAATGTCTGCGACCATAGTTGGGGATAGTTTGCGATATGGTCACTAACTACAAAGAAGATCGTCAGAAATAGTTGCCAACCACTGCCAATCATCGCAGATCATCACTGACAGTCGCCAACTCAAAAAAAAACAAAAAAAACACGGGCAGTCACCAAGGAATCACCCAAAGGAGATCGGGTCTATAACTTAAACACTAAAAAGTTTTGTTTTTTTTATCAAGGGTTGGTTGAATGAATGGTTCGAAACCTTTCATTGTCTTCTTTTGCTTAAACATAACTTTGCTTGTTAAGTTCTACATAGAACATTGAAAGGTTTCTGTATTCGGACAGGCTATAGGTCTTTTTCAGCTGCAAAATCTAATCAGCATAAAAAGTGAAGTAATCAAATTAAAAATCCTTGATCTGCTAATCAATGATGCCTGATGTTGTTTTCTGGTCGTGTTTATAGATTAGTGTCTCCAGAACCTCCGCCTAAAGGTTTCCTAGTGATGGGCTCTAAGTTCCGTTACAGCGGACGGACACAGGCCCAGACGAGGCAGGCCAGCTCCCTGATCGACCGGCCTGCTCCTCATTTCGAGCGCTCCACCAGTAAGAGGCACCTCCTCTCCCGCAGTCTGGACGGAGGTCTGTACCCTTTCACTGCAGTCATTCTGTTCTACATTTAAACCACTCTTTTATTCCAGAAATCAGTTTTATTTGGGGTAAAGCTAATTTTCCAAGATGTGATTCTTCATTTCTCTTTTAAGCTGTTGTTTTACCAGCAGGCAATTAGAAGGCTTGAATTAAACATGACTTTACCGAGTAATGGTGCATCCCAAAGGTGGTTCTGCAGATAGAAAAGCTCATTAAAATTTTAAGGTCACTAAGCATAATTTCTTTCACCGTGTTTTGAGGGATAGTTGCTTCTCCTTTAGAAAAGTGGTTCTTTATTTACGATGTCTTTTTCTTTAAGTGGACATCCACTCCCATGCATTAAAGGATTGTTCAAGATCAGGGTCAGGACCCAGTTTAGATGGGATTATGTTGTACAGTGAGCGCAATCTTGTCATCTGATGACACAAACTTAACTCTGTGCTCAGAATCAGTGTCAAATCCACATCCAGTGTTAAATGTCAATGACATCACTGTTCAGTCTCATCTCAGTTCAATGCAATTCATCATGCCAACAAAAATACTGTGAATTGAAACGAGCTTCCAAATGGTACCACAGGCAAAGTTTGCTCTATCATCTGAGATTGCAAGGTAGAATCCTGCTCTAAAGCTGCATGTTCCATGAGCAGCAGTCCAAGTCACAGGACTTGGTATTTGGTGTCCTTCCTTGTTTTGTAGCTGTCTGGTTAGTGGAGATTGGCCATGTCTTAATTAGGGTGTATTAAAAAAAGAAAAGAAAAAAAGACTATATAAGAGTGGATAAATTCTTCAAACATAGCTGAAGGTAGTAGCAACATTCCGCTATGTCATTTATTATGCCTTCAACCCATAGGAGTCGCTGGACTCATCGGCGTGTCCAAATCACGTGGCCGATTTAAGATGTTCATTCATTCATCTTCTGAACCGCTTATTCCTAATTAGGGTCGCGGGGAGGCTGGCGCCCATCTCAGCCGACTCT
>JAOUQZ010000001.1:14495373-14513729 GCA_028564935.1 Neosilurus hyrtlii
GCCCGAGCTGGGAATCGAACCCAGGACCTTCTTGCTGTGAGGCGGACGTGCTAACCACTACGCCACCGTGCCGCCCGATTTAAGATGTTGTAGCAGGAAAATGTGGTCTTGCCGAGTTTGTTTCAACTTGTGTCAAACGTGTAGACTTCAAACTATATACCTTCAAACTTTTTAAATAGTGTTGATAGGTCAAATCAGAGTTATAATTAATAATTTAATACTTTAAATTTAACTTCCTGCGATGGCAGTTTAGAAGGCATGATGTAAGGGAAAAAAATCTCCCAAGGCAGTATGGAGGTAAACGCTGCCATCAAGTGGACAACAGGAGGCATAACATGCCCTGGAAATGTCAGTGCTAAATTTATATATGATTTTTTTAATTTCCAATTTATATTTGTATTCTAAGTTATAAAAATGCTTTGTTAAACATGTCTGTGTTTTTCACAGTAAAAAAATACTTTTTTCTACTTGGATTTTGTGTTTTTTTAGGTCCAATGTGTTAAAACAGTATGTCAAAAATATAAACGTAACTGTAAGGTCACACAGGTGAGGTTGTGTGGAAAAAAAAAAATGACAAGGTACACAGTGTTTTTAAGGTGAAATATAAAGATAAATTTAAAAGTATTAAAAAAACAGCCAGTTATAACCTGGACCCTTAAGGGTTTAAGATCATGAGGATCCTGACACTATAATATACACAATCTGTTACTGGATTTAAAAAAATAACAATTTAAAAAGTATATGCACATTTTATGGTAATATAGTGAAAAAGACACCCGTAGTGTACAAATATAAATGATAAATACACAGCGATCCACTGCAGCACCTACTGTAACACCACAAAACATCTTCCCATATTACAATTTTACAAAAAGTCTTTAAAAAAATTACAAATTCAGATTCTGATCTGGATCATCTCTAAAATTGAACAAAGTGTTTCTTAGGCCGTATTTAACTCCTCCGAAGAAATTTGTTAAAACCTCTTCTGTCTTCTGAATGTTACTCACTGTCCTCAAACCCTTCTAGTAAAACACCACAAGGTCCCTTGAAGATCCCTCTGTTCCTAAACCTGTTTATCTTTTACAATAGTAACATGATGGTACTTATTCTGCTCTGGATCCATTAGAGTTTTCCAGGCCGCTGTCCACAATGATGGAACCCCAGGACGCCCTGTCCCAGAAGAGTGAGACGCAATGTTTCTCAGGAGACGAGGATGGAGAACCTGACCTGAGTCTCGACCAGGACCAAGAAGACTCCAGTGTCACCACCCCGACTAAGAAAAAAGAGATAAAGGTAAAGAGAAAATGTGGATTCTGTTAACCAATATTTATTATTAACTAAAAATAGACTTGGCGGCTACATTAGCCATTGGAATGAATACTAGTTTATCCTGACACTACTTGTAGCAAAGAAAACATGCTGAGTGCCAGATGTACTAATAGTTTGCTGTGGTGCCATCCCTCTTTTGGCTTTAAAAGCGGAAGACGTGCAGTAAAAGATTAGCCATGGAAAGGCTTGAAAAAACGAAGAGCGAGGACATTTATTAAATCATGTAGCATAAATTCCTCAGGTCTGCGTTATTCAATTTTCTGGTAATTGCACCATTATTTATTATATTCATCTTAATCTTATTTTTATGCTGGGTAAATACTGCCAAATAAGGCTTGTCTTTACCCATTTTTTGCTTTACTTAGCTGCAGTAGTCGCTTCTAGGAGACGCTAGCTGTGTCTACATCCAATAATAAGATCTCCAGCCGAACTGGCCATGCTCACTCTCATTTTTTAAACATTGTGGCCTTATGCTAATTTGTCCAGCTATTATTTGGATAAGTGTCCAAATTGTACCTCAACATACGCAAGTCTGCACATTTTATACAAGTGTTTGCGCCAGCATTCCGGAAGTAGGGAAGTAAGGCTATGAGCACTCATGCTAAACATCCAGACTGCCATTTTTCAACTGATATCGTGTACAGTACTCAACTTGATGAGGAATAAAAGAGATCATGAATACTATTATTCAGGTATTTTCCACCCCTGACTAGAATAAGGTGTTGGTAGGGTGTAAACCAGAAAGTGGTGAAAGCTGGAGTTCCTTTAGTTTATTACCCAACACTCAATTACCCAATTGTTTATTCTAGAACACGTTTATTTTTTGTTTTGTTTTGTTTTTTTTCTTTCCTGTGCTTTGTGTTTAGTTCACACCAAAGAGCTGTACCAGAGTGCTTACTTAGGCAAGGCAAGGCATGTTTATTTATATAGCACATTCCTCAAATTAAAATAAGTTAAGGAGGAAACTGTAAGAGGAGTATAAAGCTTTATATCATCATCATCATTATCATCATCATCATTGTAACAGAGAGACAAAAGTTGTTTTTCAGTTTACATTTTTGTCGGTACTTGTGTTTTTGTGGAGTTGCGAAATGTCATCATTCCCAGACCAAGTACTGTTCCAGTTCAAAGATCTCATCTGGCCAAATAGAGTTTGAATACCTGGATGTGTTCTTGCTCCTCCCATTTCACCAGGAATGCATGGGGTGGCTTAGGACTACCTAATATCCCAGAATGCATGTCACACCATCCAGAATAATTGTGTAATTTATGTCTAGATTTATTTTTAATTCATTATTTTTTTGTTCCCCTTTCAAACATAACTTCTGTCATTCATACCAACAATCCCATTTGTTATTTTATTCGTTCATTTTTTTTGCCTAACCGCTTAATACTGCTAGGGCCGCATGAAGGCTGGCACCTATCTCAGCTGACACGGGGCTAAGTCCATCGTCACGCCATTGTACACACAACCATTCACACTCACACTCACACTTACACTCACACCTAGGGGCAATTTGCAACAGCGAATTTGCATAATGTGCCTGTCTTTTGGAGTACCTCGTGGGAAACGCACACTGTCATGGGGAGAACATGCAAACTCCGACATTGTGCCCAGGATTTGAACCCAGGCCCTTCTTGCTGTGAAGCGGACATGCTAACCAATACCTCACTGTGCCGTCCATCTTAAACATTTTTATTAATATTTATTAATATCCTAAAATGAATCGACATGAGGTATTATTACATATATTATTCTATTGTAAATATATTTTACTGTGAAGGTAAAGAGAAGGCAAACAGAAATGAATGTTAACTACACCGCTGTTTCAATTGCCAAATAACCATAAAGCCTCCTTCTGTTCTGAGTTTGAGTTTATCATAAAATTCATAAACTTGATATTAAGAACGGACCAAAGAGCCAGAAAATACAGACAAAGGGACATGTGATCCAGCCCCTGTAAGAGCATCGCTAAGTAGTTTATCCCATTAAACAGGAAATCCCACAACTAAAGGCATACTTTCAGATATAAATAATTAAAAAAAAGTGCAGTGCAAGACATGCAGATTAAATGTTAGTAGTCCTAAAAGGTTTAAATGGAGGTGGGAGTCAGTCCAGTACCATAATTTGATGTCATTTCTAATCATTTCCATGATAGAATATGTGAAATCCAATTAAGTTTACGATGTGAGAGCTACATGCTAGCAATGCTAACACTCCTGACCTCGTTCAAACCTTTATGATCACTAAAACAAAGAGTCATGCAAGGATACACCAGGGACATCCAGGAACATTTTTAACTGTTCACCTAAAAAAATCTATTATATTTATAATGCTTCATGCCAAATCAATCCCAAACCTGACTGTGAGACATCACAGACTGGTTTTAGACTGGTTCTGCACAATGCTTCTTATACATCCTGTTGTCACGTCTCACCTTAGAGGACCACTGTCTTTGTTTTTAACCCTTTTGCTGTCAAAAGGAGATTATCGGCTCTAAAATGGAGGTATCGTTCTGTACCGCTGTGATTTGTGATGAGCTTTGTTTCTGTTCGTTTATGTCACTTTTCATCACAATAATCAACTCTGTTCGTTATATTCTGTGCTGTACGTGGTCCTGTGTAGCTATCTACGTATTACCCTGAAACAGAAATTAGCTCATGCTGTGACTCTAAAGCTTGGATTAGCATTAGACGTTTTATCAGCTAAAGTGTCTGCCTGGAGTCTTTTTTTAAGCATTTCCCAGAATGCCTCATTAGGATGCATGGAGGAAAGGGATTTTATTCAGTCTTTAGTCACTCTTTCGCTTGTGTTGGTCATCTCTGCACATCCTTTAAGCACATCCTGACGTCTCTGTCCAACTAAATTTTACCTGCCTTTCAATGCCTCAAGCTCTTCTTTCTACTTAACACTCCAATCTATGTGCTTCTCTTTATTCTGCCTCCACCTGGGAACTCTCAGTTGGAGATGGAGTCAACTCCACGACACAAACAGGAGGTAACTGTTACACCACTGGTTTTATGGACCTGCTTTAAATCTGATCACCAATTAATGTGGTTTTTGTTTGTTTGTTTATTTTTGTCAGTTTGTCTGTCTGACTGTTTGTTTATTTGTATGTGTGTGTGTGTGTGTGTGTGTGTGTGTGTGTGTGTGTGTGTTGGTTAGCAACTTTAGGCATAAAATTATGGACAGATTTATATTTTTTGGAGGGGTCAATGTAACACTTTTTTGGGAGACAGTCTGGATGAAATTCTGGATCCAGGAATTTTGAAAAGGTCGATTTTTATGGAAGGTGTGGTTTTACAGCAGGCCCAGCAGGGGATGCTGTGTACTTTGCGTTATTTTTTTTGTTTGTTTCCAGCTTGGCTGAGGTTTGCTCTCAGAAAATGCCTGTTAAGATTTTATAGTGTGAATGCATGCCAACCAGGGTATATTGGCCAAAAATATAAGTACCAGTGGGAAAATTATAAATAGTGTGAATTGTGTGGTTTCCTGAGCAACAAAAATCTTGAGTGAAGTTTTGGGTGAATTTGAGTTGCGTTGATTCCATGAATGGGATGCTAACAGAGCCAGTTTGGGTGGAATAGGTGCCATTACTTCTTCTCTGTTAATCAGAACAACACCATAGGCGTCTACAAACTTATTAATGTTGAAGAGGGCAATTGGAGTTTTAGTTACTACCCCACTATTGTTTTGTTATTACCCCCATTGGCTAATTAACTTAACAAAATGCAAACACAAGTGATTTGCAGGCTGTCCACTTAATCATTTGTCATGGATGCTAACACCAGCTGTGAATAACACTAAAGTATTAAATACCTACTTTACAATTTGACGGCACGATGGTAACTGCAATTGTTGTGGTCACTGGTTTGTTCAGTAGCTAGCTGTTTTTATCTATTGCACTCCCACTAATCCTGACTCACAGTCTGCCAAAGCAGTGAAAATCCTCTTGTCTCATCTCTTTCACTCTGTAGTTTCTGGATAAGTCAGAAGAGGTGCTGCTGAAACACCAGGCGAGTATCAATGAGCTGAAACGAGCCTTGAGGGAACCCAACAGCAAGCTGATGATCCGGGAAAAGCGTCTCTCAGTGACCTCACCGGGTGACACGCCTGAGAAGAAGGCTGTGAGTATGAGCGTATCGTCAGGGCTGAGTACTGAAGCTGAAAGCCAGGATAGTTTTTGGCTCTTTTCATTATTTTTATCTTCATTAGAATGTACTATAATTATTAAAAGTCCTGCAGTGATTTTAGTTTATTTATTTTTTTATGTTTGATGGTGTGCATGGTTGATATGTAATTATTATAATTTTTTTATCAATTTAATATTTAAGTAAACGAAAAGGTCTTTGATTAATATTATGATTTAAATTTTTTTTTATATTTTTATTTTTCCTAAAACAGTGGTTTTGAAAATTGCATCTGTTGAAACTATTTTGTCTCAGCTCTATTACTGCACTGATATTTTGAGTCATTTTTCATTGATTATTGCCACGGGCATGTCCTGCTTGGTCCTTTTATTATTATTTTATTTCATGTCAATCCTGCCCTGAAAACCTTTAAAATGAATTTGTTTTTCTTCAGAGAAAATTGTGTCAGACTACTATTGAAGGAAAACTCCATTGATAAAGTTAAAAAAAAATGAGTGTTCATCGCTGTTTAAAATGGCTGCAGGGTGTTTCTTTTTATAAATGCTTGCTTTTTAGAGTTTGTGTTGACACAATAATTTTTTTCCCATAAACTTCCACAGGGCATGTCTGGTTCCCAAAAATGTATTTATTTATTTATTTATTTTTGTACTGTGGATATCATGCTGTTTTATGAAGGTGTATTGCATTCACTTGGAAAAATACGGCTAGGTATTTTTACGTTTATTAGATAATTTTTTAATTAAAAAAAAAACTTTTTACAAGTTTTTATTAATTAATCAGAATTTTTCATGAAAAAAAAAATCGGCTCTGTTTTTCTAAATTATTAAGATACTTTCATGAGAAATCCATGCTGTTAGTTTGATAAGTTGTCTAAACAACCAGAGAAGCTCTCAGGTAGTACAGTCAGATTGCTGGCGTAGGTCAGCAGTCCTATAGTGCATGATGATCTAGCTTTGTTCAAGCCTTAAACCTTCTGGAAACACAATCTTCTTTTGTTTTGAAGTGTTTTCTTCAATCAGAAAAATGGACCTGTAATTTATTTTTTATGAAAAGTTCCAAGATGGCGCCATGGGTGGCTGTCTCGGTACTTCCCTCCCGAGTACTTTGCCTGTTTTTGTGTGGTCTACTTAAATGCTTTTCTGTACAGTGAGCGAAGGTAAACTAAAGGCAAACTCCTTGTTTGTGGCCAATAAAGCAGATTCTGATTCAGAAATGTATTTTTTTTCATGAATTCAGAAAAACAAAGGCATTTTTTCTTCTCAAGTGAATGCAATACACTTCTGTACTGTTTAAATATTTTGTGAGTTTTACTGATTATTTGCTTAACCAAAAAAAGTAACGATGACTCATTATGAATATATTATCTTGAACTTTCCTATAGCCTGATACCTCTATTTAAAGCCTCAGGTACATAACTAAGGAGAGAGTTAGGAAGGAATAAGTACAGTGTGTAAGGTGAGTTCATATTTATGTCAAGAATATCAAGGAAATGCTGGCCCATGCAGAAGAAAGTGGATGCTCCAGGCAAAAAAAAGAGAAAATATAACTTTCCTTGTGATGATAACAGCTAGTGTTGATGTGGAAAGTGTGAAAGCCTTTAGGCATCAAATAAGTTTTTTGCTTTTTTTTTCACTGGACTTCAGTACTTTCTGCTACATTTTGAACAATTGGCGTTAACTGAGGAATGAAGCAACTGACAGCAGATCAATGCAATCTCCTTTAGCTAGGATTTCAGAAATAGCTGTATCTGCTTCCTTTACAAATATTTTCGTCCAATGAAATTCTCCTGGGTGGCATGGGTAGCAGTGCTACCTCATACTGTACTTTCATGGTCCATGGTTAAATTCTAAGCTTGGGTTACTGCCTGTGTGGAGCTTTTGTTCCTTGTCTCTCTGTGTATGTCTGGGTTTCCTCAAGGTTCTCTGGTTTCCTCCATCTTTTCACAGATATGCTGTGATGTGTACTGGCTACAGTAGGCATGAATAAATGTGTGGTGTGTGTTCTGTACAATAGATTTGGATCCCATTTTAAGGTGTATTCCTGGATAGACTCTGGATCCATCATCATGACCAAAGGCATTCTGGGACTAGAAGTAGTTCTAGGGATGTTTTGAGAGGAACTATACCCTGGAAAGCTTTCCTGAAAACTAAAAACTATGATGATTTTTACATGTTGTTGGTCGTTGCTGTGCTGGACCAATCGCTGTACACTTACAAATCACTAATATTTCCTATTGTGATTGTACCTGAACTGAAGTGGGAGCTTGAAAATCCTCAAATATGGCATTTTAAAAATAAAGGTCTTTGCACTTACTGCACTGCGAACACACAAAAAAGGGGGGTTCTTTCTCCAACAGTCAGGAACCATGAAATGCTCCTAAGATCCGAAAGATAAAGTACTTACTGTTCGACAAAATTCTCTAAAGTGTTCTGATGGGAAGTCTTATAAATGAAACAAAGTGCTGTCTGGAAGTACAGAAGGTTGATTACCCGTGCCTATAAAATTAATGGTGAATTTTCATCACTAGCCAGAAGAACAGCATCTCCAAAACATCATTAGGGATTTTATGAACTTGAAAGACATCCCACTTTATTCGGCTCTTTAGGGCGGTATAAATATCGTATGATGTCCTTATTCCTGCCAAACACACTTCATCAGGAGGGGAAATGCACAGAGCACTAAAACAAAAAAAAATCCCAGAATGTTATCAGGGCTTCAGATAAAATATTATCGATAGTAAAATGGTTTGTGACTATTGAGTTTATACTCTTGTGGTTTGTAATCTTTCCTCTGGAAGGCTATTAGCATTCATTTCAGTGTCTCTATCTCTAAAAACAAGCATTAAAAAAAAACACCCTAAAATAATGTGAATGATGAATGAAACCAGTTCTCATGTACAAATTGGAGATTTTCTTGAAGGGAAGTTTAAATTTGTCATGGTCAAAACTGGGGTTGGTAATGTTTAAGCTATATACACAAACTGACTCTGACCAATCACTGCCTTGAGTTCCGCTGGAAAAACAATCCAATAAAATTGTCCTGTGCCTTCCTACTCGTGCCTGACCCGACCTCAGAGTCAGAGCGGAGCTTGGGCATGTGGAGGGGGGCGTGGCTTTGGAAGGACGTTCAAGGGCAGTGGACGGTTTAGCCAGAGCCCTGAAAGGATGCTACTTTTAAATTTTGCTAGCTTTCCAGATTACCAACCCGAGCTCTAATTACCGCACTCTTAAGAATGCTTGCTCAAGGGTAACTGAAATGGTAAACAGCTCTAGCTTTCCAAATTGGTGGCTCCATTTTCTAAAATGAGCCCTTCCTGTTTTTGCAGTTTAAAGTGTGTTTAAGAGTTCCTCCAAGCTACAACCCGAAGAACCTTAGGGATTAAGATAAAAAAACAAAACTGTTTTTCTGATTGTAGAGTCCACTATTAGGCCAGTCTTGATTACAGTCCTTCACATACACGCATAAAAAGATCCCTTCAAACTAAAATTTCACTTGGTGGTTGAAGGGTATTAGAAAAACGTCTTATAATTAGTTTTGCATAAATAAAGTGATAGTATCATACCTTCTAAAGACCTATCATAATCATTGCTTTGTCACATCGATTAGCTGGCAAGATTAACCACAGCTATTGGAGATTTAAAGATACCCCTGGGACCTGACAGGAGTTGAATGTCATTCTGATGAAACTTGAGATTACATTTGCTTCATTAAGTGAGGCCCTTATTTATCGCCTGACTAAAAAGGATTGCAGCAGATCAGTCTTCTTTAAGGTAAACAGCTTAAGGATATTGACTGTTATCCTCTTTGGATCTTGATCAGTGTAAAAGATTGTGCACTTTACTAAGGAATACTTAAGCCAATAATATGTAAATTAGGCATAGGGACCTATTTCAAAGGTTCTTATTAAGCCTGTTGGAGAAACCCTTAATCACCCCAAAACCCTTAAGGAACCCATTTCTAAGAGTGTTTAATATACCATCCAGCAAAAAGGGTCCCGAACACTTATATTTTGTTGGACCACCTTGCCGTGATTACAGCACCTAATCGTCAAGCCATTGTTGCCTCAGTAGGTCCGGTTGAGGCTCAGCAACATTAATGTGGCACTAAAATGAAGTCAGCTGATGAGCAGAATGAGCAGGTTATCACATCAATGGACTTTTTCTTCCCTGATGGAACAGAAATAAAATTGGGGCTCAAAGAATGAAAGAGTGGTTCTGGGAGCATGAAGAATCTTTTTCACACTTGTCCTGAGGACCCCAGAGTCCTGACCTTATATGTGTTGAAAGTCTTTGCAATCTGTGGGGTAGACTTTAGGAAATGATTTGAATTCAAAATGTCGGTGATATTAACCCAAGTCTTGCTGGGAATAAATGTTGTGATATTGTGTAAGTTTGTTGAAACAATCAATGATAAAGCTTTTTGCTGGCCAATTCATTTGAAATTGGTTCTATGATGCCATCTCATAATGCCATCTGTACCAGTTGGTTGCCTGGATTTATCCGTTTAAATGGTCTCTGTCATGGTTACTGCGCATACTCTGCTTTTTATAGCTGCATATTAGTAAACAAGTGGATATGAAACCACTAGTGGTAGCGTAGTTCACAGTTTGATCTTAACTTTTGAGTTGAATTTTGAGCTGAATATTAGCATGAAAAACCTCAGAAATGAGTGAATCTACAAATCAGAATCACACTAGAGCTCTAAGTACCTCATGACTGGCGCAATTCATCCATGTATCCTGACAGACTGGAATCACACGGCATAATAGATTGTACCTGGCAACTCAAAAGCAAAAGCAATTTTTTGACAAAAACATCTAAAGTAAAAATATATAAGATTAGAAAAGCACTTGGAGAGTGCAGACCTCCGCCAAGGCTGTTCAGTACCCCATATGGTATTTTGTACGAAAAGCAGCATTTTTATAAATGCAACATTTCTTTATTATTTGAGCCCTATATTGCAAAAACGCAGCCATTTATATGATTGCATTGTGTATAGGGCCTGCCTTAAATAAGAAGCCTTGTGCTCGGATGAGGAAGTATTAATTATTGGATTATTTTTGCGATTATTAGCCTAAAAGAAAAAGGAATGAGGTTACACCATCGAACGCAAACCCGGAAGGTTTAATTTCCTGCATCCAGACAATAATCTGGATCACTGCCAAAAATTTAATCAATTGTTCCTTGTATCATTTCTGACTCATCCTGAAAATTTCATCAAAATCCGTTAATACTTTTTTTGAGTAATGTTGCTAACAGAATGACAAAAAAACAAACAAACCAACGCCGGTGAAAACATAACCTCCTTGGCGGAGGTAACAAAAATGCTCTTACCTCTTCTGCCTGGTGATAACAGCCATGCCACTTTCTTTCCTTTCTGACCATACACTAAATTCAAAGTGCTGAAAAGGCACTGGAATTTCCCTATCTTTCAAAAAATAATCTCACATATACAAAGATCTATCTTCACAAAGCGGATTCAGTGATTTCAAAACAAACTTATAATTTCTAAGCAGTGATGGAAAAGGAGTTTCCGACAGTAGTGGTCGACAGATTCACACGTATTTGTGTTCTTGAGAGGACGAACAGTTTATAAAGTACATGCTCAGTACACCAACACAGCTGTCTTAAGCTGTGACTAAACAGCCAGAATTCTACTGTTTTAAAAAATAATAATTTCTCATAATTTTCTGTCTCCTAGTATTTACTTGTTTTCAGTGAGGTGCATAGTAAAGTCACCTACTTCTGAATTAACCTTTCACTACAAATGGAGCATAGTAAGATACCAGTTAATTACTCTTCTTCACTCTTTCTCCTGCTGGTCCTGGACATGACCTTCAGGAGGCAACCGGAGCAGCTGGAAGGGAACATATTAACATCCTTTCAATGGACGACTTCATCCAGAAGACGTTGGTGATTTCACCCGAGGTTGCTTTGCTTGCAGATATTTCACTCCTAATTAACTGCCATACTAAGGCTACAAAGCTTTATCTTCGCCTTGTTTTGACCGTAAAACCTAACAATTTTCCATTTGTATTAACACGTAGGGTACTGAGGAATGGGTGGTAATTGAAAAACAGAACACTTGCCAACTTGACTATGAGACTGAAGTGAGAGATAAGAGCAAAGCCAATGTTTCTCCACTTCCTTTGGTTCCTGAAGTACCTTTAGAACGAAAGATGATACATATTGAAGTCACTGGTGAAGATGGCAAGGAAATGCAGGTTCAGATGGACACCTTCCCATCTCCTAAGATACCAGCAAAAGATGTTTCAAAGCAAGGGACTGGTGTAAGGGAACCAGAGGTACTACTGGACTCAAAGACTACAGAAGTCAAGGTGGACAAATTAGAAGAATCGACAGAGGAATATTCTTCAGACAAACCGCACAAGGAAACGAGGCCACAGAGCCTAAACCTAGGAAGAATGGAGCTTGTGTATGAGACTAAAACAGAGACATCAAATATAGAACAAGAGGAATCTGATGAAGACAATAACACATCAGGAAAAGATGTGACACCAACCAGGCAACCTGGAATAGAAAGTTGGTCCGAGCCACTGTCTGAGAATATAAAGGAAGAAATGAAAGAAAGGCCACTTAATGAAGAAAAGGAGAAGGAGCTTAACAAATCCATGGAAGAAAATCAAGAGAAGCCCATTCCAAGCAAGACCAGCTTTGATGATGCCAACCAACAAGTGGGAGATTACATAAAGGAAGTGTTGGTCGAGGCAAAGAGCATTAATCTTGATGAACACCAAGATGACTCTGATTCAATCAATGGTCCTATTAAAGATGAGCTCAAAAGAAAATCAGAGATCAAGTTTGAGGTGACCAAAATCATCATGATTGACAACAGTGAAAATGAGGAGGAGCCTGAGAATGAACCCGACCTGAGAATGGACGAATTCATGCCTGAAAAAAAGATCAGCAATATTGAACTGGCAAGTCATGAAGAAGTCATTCCAGAAAAGGTGCAGAGGAGGACGAAGGTTACAGGGCATGTCCATACTGAAATAACAAGGATCGTCCCTTTAAAACCAGAGAGGGCTAAGAGTCAAGAGTACAGAGACGATGTAGATATTGCTGAAGAATCTAGACTGTTGAAAAGACATTTTAAAAGACATAGCATGTATGAATCTCTAGAGAGACAGTTTGACCCGAGTAGATTTGAAACAAGCTCTTCGCATACCGTCTTTACTTCTCACAAGACCACCAAATCTCAAGAAGCATCACCTTTACAATCATCTACAGTCGATGTAGAACAGAACATCTTCCAAACTAATGAGCAACAGTCACCAATGTACACCGAGTGTCTGCTAAAAGGAAATGCTATTCAAGATGAAGAGATGGAGAAATACACCCCTAAAGGAGGGTATGAAGGTCTTCCCCAATGTGATGAAGTGGCCATGGAGGCTCATATGATTTCCTCCAAGGCCCAGGCACTCCAAAAAAGTGGTCCTCCAACTCCTCCGGTCAAAACCAAGAAGGCCAGAGAATCAGGACTGATACTTCGCCATAGTCGCAATACCAGCAAAGAACCTGGGGTGGAATCTTTGAAGAAACAGCATGGGGTAACTCTGCTTGGCATCTTCTGTTTGCAATCATTGGAACAAAGCATCGCATGAGCTTCCAGTTGACTCACGCATCCATCCTGTCCCTTGCTATTGCTTGAAAAAATAAAATCGTTTAACTTCTCCACCAGTTTCCATGAAGAGAGGGGTTGGAGAAGGATGCATCGGTTTGGATTTTTTTTTTTTTTTTTGCACATGAGACCATTTGAAAGCCCTGACTGTCCTATTCAACCCAACAACCTTTACTTTCCCCTCTCTTCAACCACTAGCTTTGCTTTTTCCTTCCAACAGCATTTGTATTGCCGGGCTGTTGCAAGGAAATCAAGGCTCTTGGATACCGCTTTTGCTCTGAAGTACTCATGACTTCTCCATGATGTTTGCTTTGCAGAAGAAGCCAATGAGTTCTGAAGTGGTTGAAATTGTTGCATTGTGTTATTAATTCCAGGACATTTTGCTTGAACATCCATGATGCTTCTGTAAGAAAACAGTAGCACTGATTTCTCAACTCTTCTAGGTCTCCAATTGCGTCAGCTGAATTTTTAAATGTGCATGAATTATAGAACCCAAACGTAATAAATAATTGGACAGCCTGTGTAATGAAACCCATTTATCATAAGATTACTGTTCTGTTACAGCACATCATGTGATGATTGAACTCATTAAGAGAAATGTATGCTGCATGGGGTTTGCATCAAATACTGTATGCAATATGCATTTGTAAGTCTTAAAAAAATGACTGTCATGAGAGTCCTTGCCTTTTACACTCCAACATGGAACATTGCGGTGCAAACAGAAATGTTGGGGGGCTGTGATTCAAATGAAAGGAATTTGAATCAGGCCAAGATTTGACGTGGAAGACAAAAAAACTGCACATCGAGATCTAGAAGAACACTGGCACAAAAGAGTGTGTGGAGCTAGCAGTGTGATAAGCATGTGAGAGCAGCATAATCTCACCATCTCACACACTGTGATTGCCGAAAACAGTGAGGCTGCTGTCAAGCTTTGAATCACGAGGTTTTTGCTATTGGTTTGTTTGGATTGCCCGAGGCAGGCCCTGAAATGGCCAACAAAAGCAGATGGTGCTTTCATGACAGTGATAAAGGATGTTTTTTTTTGTTTACTTTTGAGACTACCTGACCGATGAGCAACACTGAGATCATGGCTGGAATGCAAGATGTTTTAATCCAAATCTAGTAAACTAGCTTTGAAGAATTTCCCAAGTAGGTAGTGTTTCGCATGTCAACTTCGCAGCAAGAAGGTCCTAGGTTTGAGCTTGGTAGTGCCGTTTGTATGTGGAGTTTGCATGTTCTCCCCATGCTTGTGTGGGTTTCCTCTGGGTAATCTGGTTTTCTCCCACAGTCCAAAAGACATGCACATTAGGCTAATTGGCTGTTCCAGATTGCCCCTGAATGTGAGTGAGTACGAATGGTTGTGTGTGTTAGCTCTGTGATGGACTGGCAAGTTGATCAGGGTGTACCCTGCCTTCATCCAGAGTAGGCTCCAGCCTTCCCGCAACCCTAGTAGGAGTAAGCAGCTTAATTAAGACCAAGTACAAGAAATAATTTGAATGCTGAATATTCAGTGCACTCCATCCAGTTCTGTGCCAATAGCTTTACCAAGTGCTTTTCAAGTGTATTCAAACCATTAATCTTGCAGTATGCACTTGGTAAAGTGTCAAACAGTGTTTTTTTTTTTTTTTTTTGCTTTTTTTTTGAATGAATGGCACTAACTCACAAAAAAATACTCTCTTTCTGTTTGCTGGTCTTCCAGGAGCCTCTTTCCACTCCAGCTATTTATGAAGAGACAGTAGATGAAGTCAAGGTCTATTACATTCTCTCGATGCATATTCGTGCATCCTTGTTTTGCATGGCTTTATTCCTCATACTATATAAAACATTTGCTTCACTCACCCCAGTGATGAATCATTCAGTCCTGTTGGCTATATCCATTTCATCTCCATTTCAGTCATGTTTACATTAAGATACAGCACAGGATATATATGTGGACGTTCTCCGAGTGTCTCCTCCTAATTTTCATCTGGATTCCATACCAGTAGACTGTCCCGCTGTAAGAGTTTTTCATAACGAGGTCATTCATATTTACAGAGTGTCTGAAAGACTATAACGTACCAGGAAAGACAGCCATAAAGCTAGAATGTATTACAATAGGCATAGATTTAAAAAAAAAACATTAAAACATGCATTTATTAAAACAAATATGCAGGCGTAGCGGTTAGTACGTCCGCCTCACAGCAAGAAAATTTTGGGTTTAAGTCCCGGCCTTGACGAGGACACTCCTGTGTGGAGTTTCCATGGTCGCCCTGTTCTTGCATGGGTTTCCTCTGGGTACTCCGGTTTCCTCCCACACTCCGAAGACATGCACATTAAGCTGCCTGTTCAGATTACTCGTAGGTGTGCATGTGAGTGTGAATGGTTGTTTGCGTTGCCCTGTGATGGTCTGGTGAGCTGTTTAAGTCTAAGGCTTAAGGCTCCAGCCTCCCCACAACCCTAATAGTAGGATTAAGCGGTTCGGCAAATGAGTGAGCCAGGAGACGTACTTAACACTAAAGGCCTTTTCACTCCAAGGGCACTTGTTTTTCATGTGATTAACTAGTGCAACACTACATTTTTTTTTTGAGGGCTGGATGATGGCGTAGTGATTAGCATGTCTAACTCTCAGCAAGAAGGTTTTATGTTTGAGTCCTGGGCTTGGCGAGGGCGTTCCTGTGTGGGGTTTTCATGCTCTGTTTTTGCTTTTATGGGTTTCCTCTGGGTACTCCAGTTTCCTCCCACAGTCTAAAGACATGCACATAAGGCTAATTGGGTGTTCCAACTAGTTGTTATTTTGAATTGTTTTGTGTGTGTGTGTGTGTGTGTGTTGACCCTGCAATAGACTGTCGAGCTGTTTTACCATCGGCCTGAGTCATCTAGGATAGGCTCCAGCCTCCCCGCGACCCTAGTAGGATTGAGCAGTTCGGTAAATGAGTGAATGAATACATGTTTAATCCTAAAAATATTTAGAGATATAGCCATAAAACTGGCACTATCCAATGTTAAAAACCAGAAATTAAAGCCATGCATACTGGGACAGTTCAACTAACCAAGAGGTTAAAAACCTTTAAGACTAGGCTTAAGCAACTCGGAGACATGACGTATGGGACATAGCTTTTAGCGTGCTGTTGCTACACACCCTTGCTTTCACATGTCCTCTCCCTTGTCAGTTGACTGATAAACCATAAAAGCTGCATGTTCAGATTATAGGGACCCAGCACCACCCCTTCCACCCGCTCCTGTTCTCTGCTTTAACATTTGGTGAAGTAACGCGGTCTTGCTGCTCCGGTCTTTCTGTGTCCCACAGCGGCGTCCCCTGTCCTCCAGTGAATACGAATACGATCGCAACACAACAGTGACTCTAAGGGATTCACACCTGGGTATTGAGCGTAAGTGTTCCAGCATGACAGTCAGTTCCACCTCCAGCCTGGAGGCTGAAGCCGACTTCAGCACATTCATGGAGCTTCCTGGAGGAGTGGAGGAGTCTTCCAGGAGCATGGCTGAGCTTGGAGTGGGAGACGACTTCAGCATCATCCGCATTACAGGATCTCATGATGGCCAACCATTGAAGGAGAAACTACATGAAGAACGTATTCACCATGAACTGGAACCTGTAAGGAACCATTTTACCTGCTCAGGTTCAAGACACCCAGCCATGGATCTTCAGAACCCATCAATATGTGTTTGGTCTTTTTCTTTTCTTTTCTTTTTTTTTTTGTTGTACCTGAACATTTTCTTTCTGGGACCATCACTGTTTGAATTCATAATTTCAGGTTTTGAGAATGTTCATCATTTTATGTTTTTGCATTGTTGTTCATGTCATATTTTTACCATTTTATGTTCAAAACCTTTTTTCTTGCAAATGTTTTGGTTCTGATTGATATTAATTTCTGGTTTGTGCTCTTCCTTTTCATTTTACATCCATTTTGTCCAGCACCTCCACACTATTCAGTCTTAACAAAGTCAAACAAATACGTTGCCTCACTGTGGTATAACAATATAGTATATACTATACAGGAGACGCGCAGTCTGATCTGGTCCACTGTCTTTTATTGACACCAGCGGATAAAGTCACGTTTGGTGAAAAAAACTAATCTAATTCTTGAAAAGAAAATATATCACCAAATACTTTAATTACATATTTTGTTACTTTTTTTATGGAATTTTTTTGCAATAAATCAGAAATAGCGTTAGCGGGGGATCCCGTCAATCCCGGCTACGATGCGTGTTCCTCCAGATTTGAAAACATTTTGAATGAATAATCAAACAATGCCCTGCGATGGCCTGGCCAGCTGTCCAGGGTGTACTGGATGTAAATGGACACCAGCCTCCCCGCGACCCTGATTCAGATTAAGCGGTTCAGGAAAAGGATAAATGAATGAATAATAAAACAATTATAGAGTTTGGCTTTTGTATGGAGAATTCTTTAGCTCACAGAGGATGTTCTCCACCTCTGCAGATAAAACCCTCTGAATCTGAATCATTTTCCGAATGATTTCCATATACTTTTATTTCATAATTGCTTATTATCCATCTCGAAAACTCAGGATAATGCTTAAATCAATCAAAATGTAAAAATAAACCTTATAATCTCCTATTAGTTTGCTTTTCTTATGTTCCTGGGTAATATATACTAAAATAATATAGAGACTTTCTCGGCACGAGGGAGAATATATTTAATATATATTCTGGTTTGTGTCTCATGAAATGGAACAGTGTAGTCAGATTTTTGCTGTTGTTGTTCTATTTTAGTCACATGAGCATGACTCATCATTATTAAGCATTATTGAAAGTAAGAGCTTGTGTTCCTGATGTAATACATGTGTACATTTGTTTCCTTGTAGCCTCCTGTGGCCAGGAAAGATCCGAATGCGGTGAATGTGGCGCATATGTTGAGAAAGGGAGACTCCCGAGTGGAATCTCAATCCAATGGTTCTGGGGTTCCTCCCAACATTACAGACATCCCAGATCAGGTAGGAGAAGCGCTGCAGTGTACGTCCTCTTATCTTCTGTGAAAAATGATAACGCGTTTAGTCATTATAAAGTAACTCACTAGCAAATCATAGCCAAGTAGTGTTCTGGAAAAATACCGAAAAAATATTGAGTATATTTAACAGAATTTGAACTATTTATTATTATTTTATTATTATTATTATTATAATTATCATTATTTTTATTATTATTATTATTATTATTTTATTATTATTATTATTATTATTATTATTATTATTATTATTATTATTATTATTATTATT
>JAOUQZ010000001.1:14513829-14536532 GCA_028564935.1 Neosilurus hyrtlii
AAAATTATGAACAGAACCGGTGACAAAGGGCAGCCTTGGTGGAGTCCAACCCCCACTGGAAACGAATTCGACATGTTACCAATGCGGGCCAAGCTCTGGCTCCAGCAATACAGAGACCGAACAGCCTGTGGCAACGGGTCCGGTATTCCATATTCCCGGACCACAACCCACAAGATAGCCCAAGAGACACGGTCGAAAGCCTTCGTGTGGACAGGTTGGGCAAACTTTAATGTCCCCTCCAGGATCCTGTAGAGTGTGTAGAGCTGGTCAAGAGTGCTGCGGCCGGGACGAAATCCAGATTGTTCCTCCTGAAGGTTCAACTATCGGCTGGATCCTCCTCTCCAGTACTTCTGAATAGACTTTCCCGGGTAGGCTAAGGAGAGTGATTTCACGATAGTTGGAACACACCCTCTGGTCCCTTTTCTTAAAAAGGGGAACTACCACCCTGGTTTGCCAATCCAGAGGTACGGCCCCCGATGACCACACGATGTTGTAGAGACATGTCCATCAAGACAGCCCTACTACATACAAAGCCTTGTTGTTGTTATTATTATTATCATTATTATTATTATTATTATTATTATTATTATCAGTGTGAGGAAAGTGGTAGCTCTGGGTTACTGTTCAGAGGTTTGGGGTTTCAAGCTGCACCACTAACCTGCCACTGTTGGGCCCCTAAACAAGATCCTTATTTCTATTAGCTCAAACTACCCGCATGATATTTAAAAAAAAAGATTTTCAAAATAAATATATAATTATAAATGATATATGTGCAAAATGTCTTTATATGGGTGGCACAGTGGAGCAGTGGTTAACACATCAGGCTCACAGCAAGAAGGCCAGGGTTCTCCCCATGCTATTGTGGGTTTCCTCCCGGTACACTAGTTTCCTTCCACAGTCCAAAAACATGCACAGTAGGCTAACTAGCTGCTCCAAATTGCCCCTAGGTGTGAGAGAGTGTGAATGGTCGTATAGTGGTGTGTTGGCCCTGTAATGGTCTGGCCAGTTGTCCCGGGTGTACCCCATCTTCACCCAGAGTCGGCTCAGATGGGCGCAATCCTAATAAAGAATGAAGTGTTTCAGAACACTATTATAATATTAATATTTCAAATTTAGTATGAAATAAATTATGAAATAACATAAAACATAAATATATATGAGATTACGGATATTTAAAATAAATATAGAATTTGGTACGCGGAGACTCTGTAGTTTAAAACCATGCTGTTAAATATCAAATTAAAGGATGGGTGCCAAAACTTTGAAAGTATTGTATCCATTTTGTTTAATCTCCAAATGTCACCCTATTTCCATGTTTACATAAATGCAGCCAGTAATTCAGAACATATTTTTAATTTTTAAATATTTTTTTAATTAAATTTTTTTTTGCTATTAAATGTAGATTCTGTTTTTCTGCTGAACAGCGTTGTTGGAATTGGTGGAGCTTAAAACAATAAGAAAATCGACAGGAAATTAATGAGATAAAAGAAGGAAGACGACTCATTAATCTGTGGCGACCGTGTGTGTGTGTGTGTGTGTGTGTGTGTGTGTGTGTGTGTGTGTGTGTGTGTGTGTGTGTGTGTGTGGAGTCTAGGTGTTCATGATGCTGTGGGGACCTAAATCTGTTTACACAGTCAAGTGGGGACTTGTCTTCCTTAAGGGGACAAAGCACAGGTCCCCATAAAGAAAATCATAAAATTTGAAGGTGAAGACATGTTTTAGGGTTAGGATTAGGGTTAGGATTAGACCAATAGGGGTTAGGATTAGGGTTAGGGTTGGGTAAGTCTCTAGAAAATGGATGTAAGGCTATGTATTGTCCCCTGAAATTGTGGGAGCCAGAGTGTGAGTGTATGTGTGTGTGCATATGTGTGTGTGTGTGTAGAGAGAGAGCACCGCCTGTGTGTGAACCCCCACAGGTGTCTTATTAAAATTTAATCACAGCATTCGGCCGTGCCATTCATCTCCCTCACCCGATGAGCCAGTACGCTTATTTTTAGAGCTTGTCTTTAAATGTGGCTTCGGGGAATTTTTGGGTGTCCATAAGAACAGGCTGTATGAAAACAATGTGTGGTCCTAATGTGGACAATGCGTGTGTACCAGCAGCCTGTGCAGGAGGTTGATGGCAGTGATGTTAACCGTGAGGAGACCGTAGTCTCCAACAATGATGTCATCCAGCCACAGGAGGGAGATCCGGTACGTTCTGTCTTTCTCCGACAGAGTCCTGTGATAGTCTCATGAGCTTGCATGCCATGTGCAAAACAAAACAAAACATCAAAAGCTCGGCTTAGTACGTTCTGTCGTTGCCCCTACATCTGTTTTGGCTTTCCTTTTATATGTTCAGTGTACAGGTGTTTAAGAAGACACACAGTGTACCTCTCTCTCTCTCTCTCTCTCTCTATTTTAAATAACACTATTGCTTTTTCCCCCCTGGGAACACCACAAAGCTCTTCTGTAACCACACTGCCCTCTACTGTCAATCATCCTGAACTGTCGCTTTTTGTACAGAGATTCGTTACTACCATCTGCTGTCTGGACACTGTCTTTGCACCTTCTGTTGCTTCCTTGAGTGTCTCTGCACTGAGTCTCCATTTACACACTCACACAATCTGCTTGTCTGTTGCAGATCCTGAAAGATAACAGGCTAAGAGAGGTGAAGGAGAACGGTTCTCCTGTGAGTTCTCCGAGATGCATGTTTACATCAGATTAAACAGGAATTCGAATGTGATGGTTGATAGTCTGGGATTTGTTTTCCAGATTAAAACAGGCAGTGTTGGGAAGGAATTTGTCATCTCCCCCATCAGCAGTGAAAACGTAACTTCAGCTACTACGACGCAAGTCACAAAGGTAAATATGTATCATTTAAAGCAAACGAAAATACAGTGTATATGTGTCTTACTGTACCTTCACCAGTGTTTGTAAGTCACTTTCTCAGTTTATCTGTGAGTAAAATCCTGAACACACCCATGCATGGATGTTCACCAAACTTGGTGGGGACACTACCCTTCCTGAATCCCGAATATGATTTGATTTTGGAATGTCAAGGTTAAAGGTGAAGGTCAGAGCAAGGTCATGGAGTTTTAGTGATTTTGAGCTTGTAACTTTGGCCATAGTTTCTATGGAATGATATTATTCATTCATTCATTCATTCATTTTCTGAACTGCTTAATCCTAATTAGGGTCGCGGGGAGGCTGGCACCCATCTCAGCCGACTCTGGGCGAGGGCGGGGTACACCCTGGACAGCTTGCCAGGCCATCGCAGGGCCAACAGGGAACGATATTAGGAAACCATATATGTAATTTTTAAACAGGAGAATTACCTCTGACATTGAATGACTTTGAAAGGTCAAACCCTCATAAATTTTTCCAAAGACACACACACACACACACACACACACACACACACACATGCCCAGGGGTGATTTAGAATATCATTTAGCCTAATGCACATGTCTTTGGATTGTTGGAGGAAACCGGACTAATCATAGGAAACCCAATTTCCTCCGTGATAAATAAAGTATTCTGGTTGTGACTCTGATTCTGAAATCCATACCAATACAGGACAAAAATGCAAACTCAACTCGACTCAAACCTGCATTTTTTTCAAATTTGCATTTTTTTATCTTGCAACTGAACAAAGTCAGAAGGTCTGTTTTAGGCTAATAAGGTTTTAGGTATTTTTCATGCGGTTTGTTGATTTTGTAGAATTGAAGTTAAAGAATGTACAATTTGTGGCATTCTCCATTTGCAGACAGTTAAAGGGGGATACTCAGAGACAAGGATTGAAAAAAGGATCATTATCACAGGGGACGATGCTGTGGATCAACATCAGGTGAAACCAAATTAATTCAATATTTATTGTCATTGTTGTATAACATAGTTATAAAAACAAATAGATATCAACTGAGCTTTTTCATACTGGCAGGTAAAAAAGTTAAAGAAGTTATAAGATAAAGAGAAAAAAAGTTATAGGATTGAAATTGCAATGACAACAGTACAGTCCAGCAGCAGATGTAAAATTTCCATGACCCATTTAAAGTGCACCACTGCAATATTCAAATCCCATCTTCAGTGTGCAGAAGAATAGAGTCTGCAGTGAATTGAGGTGTGTGGAATGTGTGGGAGGTCTGCAGCGATGCAAAGTTATGTCACAGAAACGTCACAGAAATTAAAGTGAAAGATAAAAAAAAAAAAAAATCCTGTATTCACATATTTTTTTATACTCCAAGTATTTTACTTGATTTCCTTATTTAAGTTAAAAAACTGTATTGTTGGCAATAAAAAAACTTTCTTTGTTGGGGCAGGATGTGCTGTTAATAGAAAATCTTACCTTCATAATAGTAACAGTATCTCTGATCCATTTTGTCTACAACAGCAAGTGATTGTTTTTTTTCCTAACTTGGAAGCAAGTTTTTTTATTTTTTATTTTTTGCATGAACGGCATGATGCATGTACAAATCAACTCTTTTCCAGGCTCTCGCAATGGCAATACAAGAGGCTAAACAACAGCATCCCGACATGCTAGTGACGAAGGCGGTGGTGGTGAGAGAAACAAATGCTTCCTCTGAAGAGAAACACAGGATACCTGAGGTGAGCCGAGCAACACTTCCACACAATCAACTCCGAACTGATTTAACTGTAGCAGGTTGCAGCACCAAAAAATATGATAACATTATAACAATCAGATGACGTGGTGAAATACCATTATCCTCTCACACTAGTTACAGATGTTCCCTTTATCTCACCTTACCATGAACCCCTTATAATGGAGAACAACTTGCTTATCTAATCAAAAACATCCGCATCTCATGTTGCAAAGATGGGAAGTCAGAGTATCTCTGGGCAACAGTGAGGGATTCAGGCATGCGATGTTCTTGACTTTCAAATCTACCAAGACTTTCACTCCAAGCATCCAAACAAACCAAGTCCTCACCTACACAGTGACTTACACTGAGAAAAAGATCAGCTCCCGGGCTGCGCTCTGTGAATTGCTCTGTGATACAACTAACTGCACTCGTGGCCAGTTCTGGTTGCCTAGGTAACCCGCTCACATGTTTCCCGCTTCCAAATGTTTCTGCGTGAACCTGTGAGCCCTGAACGGCTAGTTCCCTACGGGAAGTGTATATCTGTGAGTAGTATCTAGCATGTTCGTTAATAAACAGCTTACATTATAATTCCATTATATTGTTTTAGCATAGCTATTATAAGAGATTTTTTTTAAATGTTATTAATTCTTTGTTACATCATCAGGGCGCATTAACAAAATGTAAGAATCTTGGGAACATCCTTAGGTGATCACCTACTTATCATAAAAATTTGAGTCTGTCAAAAACTGAACAGGAAGTTGCTAACAGAGAGACGGAACAAAAACATAACCTTTTTGGTGCAGGTAAAGTTGGTACTCACTAGAAGAGTACATCTTTGCTAAAAATATATATCTGTGTGTGTGTGTGTGTGTGTGTGTGTGTGTGTTCCTGATCACAGACCGACTCATGAGATCAGAATGAAGAGAGGAGCGTCACCTTCAACCCAACCTTCTACGGCCAGCTACAAGAAGCTTAAAGTTGCTACTTAGCGATAACCCTAACGATCCCCGCACCTTGGACACACATGGTCTGTGGCTCCTCCTTCCTCAGAGTCTGATGTCATAACTCCATCAATGCAGTGTACTTCCTCCATATCAGCTGTTTTGTCCCTGCAGTGCACCCACTGGTTCTCTGTCACACTTCTGTTCACTATTTTGCCCCTGAAATGTATAAATGTTGATAGCAATTTCCAGTTTAGCCTCTTAAACTGTGAATAGCAGAAACTTTGAAAACTCTGTGGAAAAAAATCCGAGCGTAACCCAGCTTCCGTCTCGTATGCGTGGCATCGGCATCACCTCCTTCATGAGTTTACATCTGGAACCTTGCTCTAAATTACCCACAATCCTACATGTTTACTGTGGAATACCTATTTTTTCATGAAGATACTTTTCAGTGGTTCATCCTTCACGCATGACTTTAGAGGGGATTGGAGGTCAGACATTGATTGCCTGGAGTCACGGTTCTGCTCTTTCAGCTTGCTGTCACTTATACAATACTCATCTGCTCTCTCTCTCTCTCTCCCCCTCTCTTTTTCTTTCTTTTTTTTAGCATTTTTTTAAAGATATATAATAGATGATCGAAAAGTGTTTGCTTGTTAATTACAACTGAGCGTATTTATCGATAATAAACGTACATATGCATGATTAGCTGGTATGGATGGATAAAGAGTCCAAGCTTTGATGTCCAACTAGCAGCATTTTCAGAGACGTCTGATAATAATAATAATTATGGACATAACGTTCGTAGCCTCTACTCGCATTCCATGTCGATTAATTATATATACCCATCATGCACTGCAAAAAAAAAAAAAAGGAAAAAAAAAACGTGTTTTTTTGCATTGTTTTGTTTTCATTGCATCTGCTTCTGGAGTACCTGGGCCTTAGTTTCAACATGTCCTACTGTATTCTTACATCTCCTAAATAATAATAATAATGATAATAATAATCACAATAATAGTAATAATAATACAAGCAATCATTATTATTATTACTATTATTATTTTAAGAGCTATATAAACTATAATATATGGGTTACAACAGAATTTAGAAAGGAAAAAAAAGATTTTAATATAAATGTTGTATCTAAAAATGTTCATGTGGTGTTTTATTTTTATTTGAAAAAAATGTATGAGTGCTATAGAAAATGTATTTATATGAATTGTGAATATGAGCTCTTGGGTTTTCTCACTGTATCACTGATTTCTTTTATTGTTATGGTCACTTATAGACACAGCCTGGGTTCATGATGGAGGATTAACTGCTCTAATACTTCAAACATAAAAATAACTTTATTACTTGACAGATTGGAATAATTTTTGGATGTGTGTCAATGTCACATACACATCTCACATACACATCTATCAAAAGTCTGGCGACATCTTGCTTTGTTTTGCAGAGTTCATAAAGTCATGTATAATAATCACTCATTCACTCATTTGCTGAATCACTTACACCTACTAGGGCCGTAGGGCGGCTGGAGCTTATTTCAGCCAACACTGGGCGATGCTGAGCTTCACCCTGAACAGCTTTCCAGAACATCACAGGGCCACCACACACAACCATTCACTTTCACACCAAGGGGCATTTTGAAGCAGCCAGTTAGCCTAATGTGCATGCATTTGGACTGTTGGAAGAAACCCACACATGCACAGGGAGAGCATGCACGCTCCAAACAGAAACGCCCAAGCCTGGTACTTGAACCCTGGACCTTCTTTTGTTTTTTTTTTTGTTTTTTTTTGGATTTTAATTTTGATTTTGATAAACTGTATTAATCCCACACAGAAAATTCGGCTTCTGCATTTAACCCATCCAAAGCCGAGTGCACACACACGTAAACAGTGAGCGCACACACACATTGAAGGCACCCGGAGAGCAGTTGCGAGTTAGGTGCCTTGCTCAAGGGCACTTCAGCCATGAAGGTGGAGGTGAAGGTGCTGCTCACTTCCCCACCGCCACACATTTTTCCTGCTGGTATGGGAATCAAACCAGCGACCTTTTGGCCCCAAACCTGCTTCTTTAACTATCAGGGCATGGCTGCTCCCATTATTTGAGGCGGATGTGCTAACCACGGTGCCACCGTCCGTCCTGTATGATTACCACTGAATCCAAAAATGTTTTGAATCTAAATGAGAGCTATTTTGTGGGTAAAGGAGGTACTGCTAAGATAACTAAAGCTAACAGCTGCACTGTAGAGAAAAAAAAGACATTTTTTTAGGTTAATATATATCTACATCTGCAAGAAACATATGTGAACTTTGAATTTTTCTAGAAGTAAAAAATAAAAATTGAGCTGCTCATATAATTTAAAAAAAAAATTGGTTTATTACCATCTAATAATAGGAAATAATAGATACAGTACAGTGCAGTAAAGGCTATTTGGGAATGTTATGATCTGATTGGTTGTGATTATCACTTGGATAATTAACATTATATTTTTCAATTAAAAGTACACCCTAAACAGCCTGCCAGTCCATCACAGGGCAACACACACACAAGCACACACTCTATTCAATTCAATTCAATTCAGGTTTATTTGTAGTTCTAAAGCATTTCAGTAAAAAACTTAATATCACCAAGACTGAAAAAATATGAGACTCCAACCAGTAGTAGCATACAGCCATTTACACTCAAATCTACACCTAGGGGCAATTTGGAACAGCCAATTAGTCTGATGTGCATGTTGTCGGGCCGTGGGAGGAAACCGGGGTACCCCAAGGAAACCCATGCAAGCAGGGGGAGGACATGCATACATACTTGTTGGCCCTGATTCCCAACACCATTAAACAAAATGTGGCTTGTAAACAGAAAACTTATGTCTAAAGGTCAAGAAACCCTCCACCTTGAAGCAAATTTAATAAGTTTATATTGGAATTTCAGTGATGTCTTCAGAGATTCTAGTGCAAATTTGATGGTTGGTGCTGTTTTGTTTTTTCCTTTGGAAAGAGTGTGAAAGTGTCTCCTGAACTCAGGTCACAAAGTTAGTGATACTGATAATACGAGGAAAAAAAGTTATACAAACAGCTCAATACAAACTAAAAAAAAAAAAAAAAAACCCACAAGCAGACCATGACAATTTGGATGGAGAACTATTAATAATATTTGTGGTGGTGACCGAACCATGATGGATATTACCAAACCTTCCATTAACTTAGTTACCTTTCTTAACTTAGTTGGGATCTGTTTAGTGTCAATAACATACAATTTCCATCCTCGTAAAACTATTAAGTGAGCTTTTATGTCCTGAATAGATGGGGGTGGGGCCATTCTGGGAGAGATCACGCCCATAATCAGGATCGAAGTGTTTTATTGGAGGATAAAAGTGATCAGTACTGAATAAAGTAGCAGCGACGCTTTGCATTAAGGGAAAGAGTGCACCCAAACCATGCCAGGCAATAAATAAATACCCTATCCGTCCTTCCACCAAAATACATATGAGAGACAGCATTACTCCCCACTGTAAAACGAAAACAACAACAACAACTACAACAACAACAACAACCTACTCAATATGTTTTAGGGCACTTTTACACCATGTAATCAGACATCCAATCCACTTCCATTTTCTCCCTCATTAATAAATACCTAATCTACTTCCAATCTCATCACATGAAACGTTGGTCACTCAAGTGTTTTATGCATTGTTAATTATTTTTTGCATCCTAAGGACCAAAGTTTTCAACTTTGGAGTAAAACTAATTAAAGGGACACTCATAAAGTGTAAGGTACCTCTGCCTGGCACACATTGATTTTGGTGACAAGTGGTAGTAATATAGTAAGAAGCATCCCCAGGTCAGGAGGCAGCATCAGTCACAGTAGCTCGAAAACACCTCCTGTCCATGGCCAATCGTCCCGCCTCAGTCACTGTCATCCCCAGCCACTCCTCATCGCAGTGATCCCACCATCTCCTCGGGTGTCCTCTAGATTGCTTTCCATGTAGTGTTCCTTCCAGGATTGTTCGGCCCATACTTTCTTGGCAAGTGCATTGATTAACCTCAAAAATCGACCTAAGACTGCAGGTATTTGTAACTTGGCATTTTTATAATGAAATGTCTCCCCCTAGTGGGTGTCTGCTAAACATTTTGCGCTATGTTAAACAATAGGGATTTTTTCAGGATTTAAAAAAAACTAAACCAAAAAAAAATTATCCTATGCATGGATTACTTCCTAAGTTTATTTGTTTGTTACTTGTACCACACCCTACTTTTGTACATAGGTATATCTGTTGGGCTTTTACACCCGAGCCTAGTGGCTCATCAGGTCAAGGCTTATCCCCAGTTTCTGTAGCATGAAGCGACTAGGAGTTGAACTCGTCTCGGATGGGACGCTAGTCCATCGCAGGTTACCTTCCCAGGTTTTTTTTACTGGTACCCGTTTATACTGCTGGGTGGACAGAGGCACACTTGCGGTTATGACCTTGCCCAGGGGTTTTAGCACGGTGGGGGTCCAACTGGGATACATACCCATGACCTCTTGATCATGGGCCCAGCACCCTTACCACTACGCCACCGGCCCCACACTCTTGCACACACCCTACACTTAAAACCGTTTAGCTGCAACATAGGAATTAGACTTCCTTTTATTATAATTCCATTTTACTTGACTTGATGTCCCCAAACTTTTGACAGACAGCATAAATCCTCAGTAAGCCTCTCATAAAATTTTCATTAAAGTCATTCTTCATAAACGACAATGTAAAACTTGAATTGTAACATCCCCAGTGCACGACTTCAATCTTATCTCAACACTTCATGCGTTCGCCTCCGTCTTTAGCCACGGCTTGGTCTTTTTCTCCCTCAGTCTTCTTGTCAGATCTGCTGTTTGATTTTTTAAGATTTTATTTTATATTTTTTGAGTTCCAAGTCTATCATCACTGGAGTTTCAGAATAATCTGTTATATATGAAATGTTACCAGGCTTCCACAGACTTACGTTTATTATTATTATTATTTTTTTATTATGGAAGTTATTTGCTTATGTTTGTGCTGATGGTTTAAAAGGAAAAAAGAGCAAATGTACAATTTCTGATCATTTACAAAGTAAAATACAAACCTGCAACGTGGTTCTAATATTTAAATGCAGTCGAGGTGGAATTCAATTCATGTCGAGTCCTTGGCGTGTCTTATTAACATCGGGTGCCTTACTGTCAGAGTCGCTGCCACTTGAGGCAAAAGATAAAGAACTTTTCAGTTTTTTATTAGCAGAATTAATAGCTATATAATATAATATAGTATAATATAATATAATATAGATGAACTGGAGTAAGGCAAAGTGCCTTGTGTACACTTGCACAGAGAGATTCTCTGTTTTTATTTATGTATTTTTTTTTGTCACAGGCCATAATGTGGGAAGTGCGATGCAGTTATAACTTCACTATTTATAACACATTTATGTGCACGGCTTAAAGGTTTAAAAGCAATGCTGGTGGATTTCATTTACAAAAATTAACTTTTAAAAACGTTAAAAGCTTAAAAAGTTAGAATGATGTTTAAACTCATTAAATAAAATTAAACCATTTGTTGTATACAAAAGCCGACTAGAGAATAAACTCGGCATGTAAGTCATAATTATGAGATAACTAAGTCGTAAATATAAGTTACTAAGTCGAATTGAGATGATAAGACATAATTATGAGTTAATATATCATAATGTTGAGTTAGTAAGTCATAATTATGACTTAGCATCTCATACTTGTAAATGATAATCTCATAATTATAACCTACAATAAGATTCTCTTTGGTGGTCAAAATGAGCTTTCATTGTCATTGCATAGCTTTTTTTTGTGGTGGTTGTAATTTGGTAATGTGGAGCAGGAAAAGGTTCATTTTATTTAATGCATGAGTTTTTGTATTTAAAAAAAACTCAAAGAAAAAACCCTGAATTTTTAAATACTTTACAAATAAACGGTTCTTCAAATGTTATTTAAGGTTTAAGGTTAGCATTAGATGCCAACCACAAGTGCGCCTCTGTCCAGCCAGCAGTATAAATGGGTAGCAGTAAAAACACTGGGAAGGTTATTTAATTAAAAAGTGATTTTTATTAACATGAAAATGATTTATTGCACACAATAATGATGCTCCCTATAGCAACCATTTTCACACCTACAGTCTGGTTCTTCTGTCTTCTGGACTATATTCTGACTACATTTCCCAGAAACCCCTGCGTCACTCGTAAGTCTGTTTAACAATTGTACGTACTTTCATTCTTGTGGACTTCAACATTTGCCAACATTCCCAGTACAAGTAATTTTTGGGCTTTTACACACTGAGCCTACTGGCTCATCAGGCTGGAGCTTATATACCCGGTTTCTGCATGAAGCAACTAGGAGTTCAACTCCTGGGAGGGAGAATAGGACACTAATCCATTAAAGGTTACCCTCCCACAGCTGCACATGCGTATTTGGGGGCAGTCTAACACACTCGAAGGGAAAGCACTATCCACCCCTTCGTACGAATGAGTGGTGATAGCATCGATCTGGATTCGAACTTGCGATCTCTGTGTTGATAGTCTGGCACCGCCACTGTCGATGCGCCACTCAGGAGCTACATTTCCCATAATTTGTACTGGTACTTATCTATACTACATGGACAGAGACACACTTGTGGTTAAGATGGTGGGGTCTAATATGGGTTTGGACCCACAACCTTTTCATCATGAGCCCAGCACCATCACCACTACACCACTGGCCCAACAACACAAGTACTGTTCGCATCTAGCCAAGTACAGGCCTTACCTTACCTTACTTTCTAATCATCCTCCCGTTCTCAAAGTTTGTACTGCCGAGTCAAATTTGATAAGTCCGCACTTCCAATTTCAGCTGGCGAACTTGGTATTGAGATAGTGATATAGTGCATTCATGTTTGCTGATCATGTGACCAAAGTCATGTAACTGGGAGTGATGCAGGGTTACAGGGAATGGAGTAGGAGTCCAGAAGGCAGCAGACATGGGCTGTAGCTGTGACAACCATCTTGGAATACATAGGAAGTAGTCTGCTGGGATTTTTACACCCGAGCCTAGTTGAACTTCTCATGAATGGGACTGTAGTCCATCGCAGGTTACCGTCCCAGAATTTTTACTGGTACTCGTTTAGACTGCTAGGTGGACAGAGGCACACCCCTGGTTAAGAGCTCACCCAGGGGTCTTAGCAAGGTGGGGGATTTACAGGGATATGAACCCATGACCTCCCGATCATGAGCCCAGCACCCTAGCCATTACACCACCGGCCCCACATAATGTACTTAGCAATAGTAAGTTATGAAGAAATTATGAATATCATGAGTTAGGAATCAGAAAGGAGTATTTAAATCAGTTTTGTAATAATTTAATTTTAATCCTAAATAACAGGCAACTGTTGAGACTCAAGGTTCCTCATAAGGTATGGAACCACGAAGACATGTTTTATTAATGGATTCTGCCTGTAAATGTTTAATTAAACTGTGTGAGATATTAGCTTGCCTTTGCTAGCACACCGAGAAAAAAGGTTTAATCGAGAATCTAAAGCATTCCTCGGTTTGTTAAAGCCCTAAATGTTTTATGCAGAAATGCATAACAATGGTGAACCAATCAGAAAGAGTTCCATCTTAATTTAGGATGCTCTGAAGTATATATATAATTTCCAAAGACCCCCTAAGGAATGTCTTGTTTTAAAGAGTGTAGGACATTCATGAAGCTTTGAAATGTATTGTGTGGAGTTTTCCTCCATCATATTACCGTTTATATTATTAGTTTGTGTTTATTAGAACACTTTCATCTATTTTTAATCTCAAACCTTCCAGTGTTATTTGGTTTGTTGCTCTGGGAAACTTCTTTATGCTTCCTATAAGACAAGGCATCCTTTTAGTGCCATAAACTATACAAAGAACCCTTGAGGAACCATTTATTACATTCATTAGACTTTGTGTGATGTGTACTTTTGCTTTGGCAATAAATTTAGAAGCAAAAAATATTTATACCACATAAATACCACTTATAACCATTTAATATGTACCTCGTGTATATGTCCACCAATTCATCAGCATTGCTTTCTAAATAAATACATATAGTGCTTATAAATGTGTTACGAACACCATGCCATGTACCCTTTAAATAAAGTGTTCGTGATGTTACCATATCTAACATATGGCCAAGTGGGCCTGTGTGAATATACACCATATAAATAAGGAGGCGTTAATCCTACTCTCCAAAGAAATCATCGTTTTCCACTCCAATACCCAGCGACGAGCAAGGCATGAAGCATTGGCTTTCCCGAAACTCCCAGCCTTCTCCTTCATGTTCTGCGGTTCTTCATGGCCACCACCTGCTTGATGGTGTGTTTCTGCTGTATGTGCATTCAGTTAATAAATTTGTAAATCCAATTCCATTTATTTTCATTTAATTCAATGTAATTTATATTTAGGTTCTTGGACAGATTTTATATTGTCTAAATAACTCAGGATGGATCAGCTGTCCAACAAATGCCAACCTTCATGAAGTCTTTATTCACAAGTCTCTGGCTTTTTAAGTGAACCAATAGTTATTAGTTAGTAATTAGTTAGTGGGCCGCATGGTAGCGCAGTGATTAGCATGTGCGTCTCACTGCAAGATGGCCTGGGTTCGATTAATGGGCTCGGGCATTTATGTGTGGAGTCTCCCCGTGCTTGCGTGGGTTTTCTTCAGGTACTCCAGTTTCCTCCCACAGTCCAAAAACATGTAAAGCAGGCTAACAGGCTGTTTCAAATCACCCCTAGGTGTGAGTGTGCGCCCTGCGTTGACCTAGTGAGCTGTCCAGGGTGTACGCCGACCTCACCCAGAGTCGGCTGAGATGGGCGCCAGCCTCCCCGCGACCCTAATTAGGAATAAGCGGTTCAGAAGATGAATGAATGAATAATGCAAGAGTTTATATATGTATATATATTTATATATAAATTTTATTTTAGATGGTGCACAATCAACAGCAAAATTAGAACTAAACACTACCCCAGCAGCCCTACGAGGGTCTGGAACCTATTTAGGGTGTACCCTGCCCTTGCCCAGTGTCAGGTGAGAGAGGCTCCAGTCTCCCTGCAAATAGGATTAAGTGGTTCAGCAAATCAGTGAGTGAGGGAGTGAGTGAGCAATAACCCACTGGGACAGGAAACCTGTGGCTCATGTTTGGGGGAGGAGCGGTGGACAGGACCGGAAGGTTAGTGACAGGGTTTTTAAAATTCACCCATCAGGCATAACATTAAAACCATCATGGTGAAGTGAATAACACTGATTGCCATATGGCCAAAAATTAATTCATTTATTTTCTAAGCTTCTTAATCCTAATTAGGGTCGCTGGGAGGCTGGCGCCCATCTCAGCCAACTCCAGGCGAAGGCGAGGCACACCCCAAACAGCTCGTCAGGCCATTGTAGGGCCAACTAACCTACCACCGTTCACACTCTTAGATCTAGACGTGATTTGGAACAGTCAATAAGCCTACTGCGCATGCCTTTGGACTGTGGGAGGAAACCGGAGTACCCGGAGGAAACCCACACAAGCACGGGGGCATGCAAACTCCACACAGAAACACCCCGAACTCTGGAATCAAACCCAGGGCCTTCTTGCTGTGAGGCGGTCGTGCTAACCACTGCGCCACCGTGCTGCCTGCATGGTTGCAATTATACACATAATTTGATTGGTTGATGCAGGAGCAATAAACCACATATGGACCAGTGTGTATCTGACTAACCAAGTTAGTCGTTAGCTAGCACTGTGTGTGCGCGTCGATCATTAGCAGCTTCCAGAGAAGCATGTTTATACAGGAAATATCCGGGATAAAGAGTTTATGAAGTCCTGTGAGGTTCTCACTGCTCGATGGAAAGCTCTTGTTTATCATAAATAGGGAAACAAGTGAAAAGCTATCAAGTTCCTGATTTAAAAATGTGAGGGACTCTGACAAGGGCCACGTTGTGATGGTGAACGACTGGTGCAGTGGTAAGTACCCACCAAAGGTGATCCAAAGAGGGACAAGCAGTGAACTGGAAGAAAAACATAGGGAATGAAGAAATATGAAAAACATGAGTTTTCACGATCTGAATTTCTAAGGCTAGTCTCAGGTCTTTTGTGTGATGTTTGAGATATAAGAGAAAATGTAACTGGATTCTGCTAAACAAAACATAGTTGGAACATAGTATGACTGTATGCTGTCTATTACATAGTTACTCTAAATATTCACTAATTTTAGAATAAGAAAAGTATGATAGACCTATGGCCACAAGCTTTGTGTGGTGACCGGAAAAACAAGATCCTTCGCAGGGTGGCGGGGCTCACCCTCAGAGATAGGTTAAGAATCTCGGCCATCCAGGAGGAGCTTGGAGTAGAACTGCTGTTCCTCCGTGTTGAGAGGAGCCAGTTGAGGTGGCTCGGGCATCTGATTAGAATGCCTCCTGAACGCCTCCCTTTTGTGGTGTTTCGGGCATGTCTGACCAGGAAGAGACCCCGGGGTCGACGTCTTTCAGCTGGTCTGGGAACACCTTGATGTCCCCCTGGAAGAACTGGAGGAAGTGGCTGGGGAGAGGGACGTCTGAACGTCTGAACTTAGGCTGCTGCCCCCGCGATCAAGCAGAAGATGATGACTGATGATGATGATAGACTTCATTTTCTTGGAGGCTACAAAATTATTAATGCCCTTCCCTCTCTTCCCTTCCCTTCCCTTCCCTTCCGTGAACATGGGTGGCTACTGCTCAAAAGTAAATGTAAGGGCCCCTTTACACAGCAAGGAGATCATGGGTAACCATTAAGTGCTGAAAAATTGGCCCCAAAATCTGTTTCTGAAAAATGTTTGGGAGATTCTTGTGCACTCGTTGTGCGATCAAAAATAAAACCTTTAGCAACTTTCATGGCGATCTAGAGAAAAGTTTCTCTAAAGATCTTAATTTCCCTTTACACAGGGGTGGATGAAAAAAATGGCCATCTTTCAATGAGTCCAGCGATCAGCAGTATCTCAATGATCTCCTAATGATCAACCAGTGATCTCCACGGTCTCCATGGTCTGCTCAAAGTTTCGACTAGGCCTTCATTAAATGCTGAGCAATCCCTCAGTGATCTCTCGGTCATCACTACCTTCCTGGAGGAAAAATTAGCCATTCATTAAAAGATTGCTGAGAGATCATTGAGGGATTGAGGAGATCATTGAGCACTCCTTGAGAGTTTGATTAAACTTTGAAGAGACTGTAGTGACTGGTGAGATCACTGGAAGGTCACTGATAGTTCTTGCCATTGTTTCATCTCTCAGTGATCGCCACCCTGTGTAAAGGAAACTTAACCTCAAAGGCACACATGGACTGGTTTTGGACAGACATGGACACACACACACACACACACACACAGTTCGCAAATCCGTGTCTTAAATCGACCAATGTCCACACCCCCCCCCCCCCCCCCCCCCCAAAAAAAAAAAACAACAACAAAAAACAAAACAAAAAATGGACACCCTTGCCATGCCACGATATTATTGAATACTCTGAGCCGTTTTCTCGTCACTAGATGGCAGCACTAAGCCTCTGGAGCAAACCCGGGTCTGAAAAATCATTTTAGAGTCTGTCAGCACCAGTCTCTGGATCTAATCATGCAACCAGATTCAATTCAAGAAAATATCAATTCAGAGATTGGGAGTCACTGAAGCCTGTCGGTTCATCATTCTGTCCTCTTTAGCCTGAAGATCCAGATGAGTCGAGCCTGAATCTGATCGATCACTGCAGCTTTTTGGGTGCTTCAGTTAAGCCTGGGAAACGTGCTGGAAGATGTATCTGTAGACTGTTTTAATAAGAAAACAATCACGAAGTTTCAATGCATGTCCATTTTCTCACTTCCTGTGCTTCTAAATAATAAATCGAAATAAGAAAATTCTTTCTGTGGTAACATTTTGACCTCCTATATGCAGTACGGTTCTCTTTTGCAGACAGATCAATCACAAGTAGTGCTAGTAAGGAACAAAAAACCTTTGTGGACTGTAATATTTTAGGAAAATACTGTACAGTGGGCCTTAAAAAGTTTTAAATATAATTCATTCATATTTACATTGAATTTTAGAAAATTCTAAAGTCTAATGTAGTGAAGAGGGCTGACATTCAGTGAATATCATTTTCTGAATTTTGTTTTCCTCTAATACCAAAGTGATCTGTGAAATAAGCCTTTTTTAATAAAATAATAACTGATGTCTATAAATCGATTAACAGAGTTGTTGCGAAAGTTCCTGGGATCACTTACTTTATAGCAGCTATTAACAGGTGTTCGAGGATGTTAGAGGAATAAGAATTATCAGGGAGGCAGATCTGGATCCTGGGGTGAGTAAAACAACTTTATTGAAGCTGGCAAACAATTTGAAATCAGGCATAAGGCTGTGATCAAGGAAACAGGCCGGAGTCAGGCGATGAGCAAACACGAAAACCACAAGACAATAATCAGGAAACCAGAACAACAATCAAAACCAAGATAATAAAGTAACGATGTATTCGAGGCTTGGTAGTTTGTATTAGGATTGTATACACTGAGCGTATATGCGGCAGTGAGTGTGATTATATACTGTGGATGTGAATTTTTTAATAGATCTCAGGTGTGTGCATGGTGTGTGAGTTTGGGTGTTGTAGTCCTTGTAGTGTTGTATTCTGGGATATGTGGCTGAATGCTGATCCCAGTGTTACCATAACAAGAACTTGAAAACATAGACTTTATACTATATAGAACAGACTTTCCTATTATGGAAAACTGAACTGACAGTTGACTGAAACTCCTTCAAATTGTTGTGGAGCATTCAAAATAAAATCTTTTATGAATATATATGAAATCTCCTTCTAAAATTATTAATAGCAGCGTGCAAGCAACATTCGAGGAGGATTGTAAAAAGCAACATTTTTCTAGAACATTTCCCAAAAGTTACTTTTCTAAAATAAACATCATCTTTTTAGAACTTACACACAGGTAAGTACCTTTCCGGAATGGTCTGAGCACCAGTTATTTTGTGCAAGCTACCTGATTAACAGCTAGTCCCTGTTTTCATAAATAATAACAATAATAATAATAATAATAATATTAATAATAATAATAATACATGGTCAGCATGTTCGTCTCACAGCAAGAAGGTCCTGGGTTCGATTCCCAGGGTCGGGGCGTTTCCACGTGGAGTTTGCATGTTCTCCCTGAGGGTTTCCTCCGGGTACTCCGATTTACTCCTACGGTTCAAAAACATGCACTGTAGGCTGATTGGCAGTTTCAAATCGCCCCTAGGTGTGGCTGTGAATGGCTGTGTGTGTGTGTTGGCCCTGCAATGGCCTGGATTAATACAACAAGATGACCTGGAGAGCACAAACCTCCAGCAAGTCCAGCACTGAACTAAAATGTAAAAAAAAGTTAAATAATCCTTAGCATCCACCTAACAAACTGCAGGTAAAATACTTAACTGGTGAAGGCAACAGCAACAACAACAATAATAATAATAATTATAATAATAATAATAATAATAATAATAATAATAATTATTATTATTATTAAAATATACTAATAATACATTTTGCTTGGGTTGCAGGGAGGCTGGAGCCTATCTCAGCCTACTCCGAGTGAAGGGGGTACACCCTGAATAGCTCACCAGACCATTGCAGGGCAAAGACACACACACACACACACACACATACACACACACACACACAACTATTCACATCCACACCTAAAGGCCATTTAGAACAGCCAATTAGCCTAATGTGCATGTCTTTGGACTTTGAGAGGAAACCAGAGTACCTGGAGAAAACCCACACAAGAAAAGGGAGAGTATTCAAATAATAAGAAGAAGAAGAAGAAAAAAAGAAGAGGAAAGGTCAATCTGAGTGTGTTCTCTTTGCACATTTTTTCTTCACCTGCTTTCAAAGACAGATTCACTTTCACCTTGTCCTACTGCATCCAATCCTGCACCTACAGCTCAGCAACTATTTTATTTCTATTTCAGACCTGGATCTTCATGCACGCAAGGAAGGAGAAACCCCTGTGAAATGTGCACATGGCCAATCAGATATGAAGGAGAATTGGGGTTTAAGGCTTGGCTAACCAAGACTAAAAATAGAAGCAGCATCGCCTTGGTACAAATCAATGCCAATCAGCAGTGTAATCTGTGGCCGTTGACCACATCTGTTGCCTGGCACCCGTTTTCTGAAGGGGTGTATACTCTTTTCATTAGCGCTCTGTATTCATCACTCTGGTTCCAGTTTCCCTGAGGATCGTGGGTAAAGAATTCAGGGGCAGCAATGTGGACGTCCACCCCTCGCACATGAATTCGGGATGAAATCAAGTCAGTCGCTCTGATTTAGTGCGTGTGTGATTGATTAGTTTCACATAGCTGTCACGGATCTGAAAAAAATCGCCATGGCACTTGACCTCCAGGGAAGAGAGGACTTTTTCGTGATTGGAATTTTTCATAGCAGGCTGGGTAAAGTGTTTGTCAAGAGGGATTTCACAGACATCTATCCAAGAAGAGACAAGATAAAGACCATCAAAATGGCCACTCACTGTTGGGCTCCAAACTGTTGAAACATTTAGTCAAAAATATTACGTTATTTTGTTCTGGTAATCATTCCTTCATTTATTCACACATTTATTTAATTATTGGCTGAACTGATTAATCCTGTCAGGGTTGTGAGAAGGCTGGAGAATATCAAAGGCTGGGTACACCCTGAACAACTTGCCAGTCTGTTGCAGGGCGAACACACAACCATTCACACTCAGTTCACACTCACACTCAAATTTAGGGGTAAATTGGCCAATCAAAAAAAAAAAACAGCCAATCAGCCCAATGTGACTGTCTTTGGACTGTGGAAGGAAACCGGAGTACCTGGAGGAAACCCACACAAGCATAGGGAGAACATGCAAACACACAGAAACGCCTTCATTGAGGCCTGGACTCAAACCAAGGACCTTCTTGCTGTAAGGTGAACATACTAACCACTACACAGCCAGGCTGTCCTATCTTTCGGTAATCAACAGGAAGTATCATAGATCCGAATGTCACATATATATATATATATATATATATATATATATATATATATATATATATATATATTCAAATTTTTTTCAAATTCAAATTCAAATTTTATTTGTCATATACAAATAATACACATTACAATATGTAGTGAAATGCTTAGTACGACTGTCCTTAATGTAAAGAATAAACTATCAAAGTAACAAGAAGAAAAGAACAATAACAATAACTAAAACTTTTTAAAGGATTTTAAAGGTGAGTATAAATATAAAATGCCAAAAAAAGAAAAGAAAGAAAATATATATAATAAAATAAAATAAAATAAAATAAAATATAGTCTGTCTGTAAAGTGTCTATGTGCAAAGTCACAGTGTTTGTAAAGTGACAGTGTCTGTGTGCAGCAGTCAGTTGAGGTGGATGTTTATGTGTAGGGAAGAGTCTACAGTGTCCAGGTACCAGTGTTCTGGTTCAGGGCCCAAACGGCCTGTGGGAAGAAGCTCCTCCTCATTCGCTCAGTGTTTGCTTTCTAGAAACGGAAACGTTCCCTGACCGCAAGAGAGTGAAGAGTCCATTGTTGGGATGGCTGAGGTCCTTCACTATCTTCCTGGCTTTGGTCTGTATATAGTGTCAAGGTCAGGAAGTTCTATATGGATGGTACGCTCTGCTGATCGCACCTCCTTCTGAAAAGCTCGCCTGTCCTGTTTGGTGCTGTTCCCAAACCAGGAAGTAATACTTCCCATCAGGATGCTCTCAATGGTGGTATATATGTGTATATAATTTCAGAACATACAGTTGTGTGCACTGAAGATTATACGCCACCACTTTTGTCTAAAAGGGGTTCCAAATAAAAAGAAGTAAAAAATGACTTCTTTATAATTTTTTGATGAAAATGTATTGAACAATGCTATTGTATGCAACGAGAACCAAAAAAAACATTCCAACAAGTATATTGAGGTAAAAATATGGCTAATAAACAAAAACACCAAAAATACCATTTTTTCAGAAAAATTTAATTTTTAAAAATAAAATTTAATGTCATTTTTTCAACTTTTGTATATAGGGGCAGTGGTGGCCTGGTGGTAAGGTGCTGGATTACTGATCCCAAGGTCGGGAGTCCCAAGCCCCACTATCAGCGGGTTGTCATTGCTGTGCCCCAGTGCAGCTAACTGGGTTATCAAATGCTGGCCATGTCTCTCATTGTCTATGGTGAGAGGCATGTAAAAGATCCATTGCTAATTTTTGTCCAGAGTAGGCTACATAACCATCAGCGTGTTTCTGCCTTGTGATGGCCTGGTGAGATGTCCAGGGTGTACTGTACCCTCGCCCAGATTCGGCTAAGATGGGCGCCAGCCTCCCCGCGACCCAAATTAGGATTAAGCGGTTCAGAAAATGAATGAAAGGACGTTTGGATAGCATGAATGAACTTTAAACCATATGGAATGGTTTAGCGAGTAAAGAAATTGAAAAATACAGTGATACAGTGATTATTATAAACTTAACAAAATGAAGATAAATCAGAAACCGAGTACTATTCAAGTATTTATTTCATGTAATATTTCATCATCTTGATGAGAATAAATAAACAAACAACAATATATAGTAATAACAAAAATAACAGTCTCTTTTTTGAGGAAAAAAGTCAATATATAGTGTGACCTTCCTTTACTTTGATTTACAGCATTTATCCTTTCAGGTATAGTGTTCACATATTTTTAATTTCTTCACTCGCTAAATTTTTCTTTTTTTTGTGACACTTTTCAATTTTTCTTAAAAATTGGCATTTTTTTTATTAGCAGCCCTTTAGACAAAAGTGGTGGTGTGTAACCTTCACTGCACACTACTGCACACTATTCTCCAGTGCACAATTAAACACATATCCAACAATTGTTAAGTTATTTTTGTAATTATGACTATAATGCACATGTAAAATAAACTATTTTTATACTTTTATATTAACCTTTTTAATGTTTATTTTTTAAAAGAATGCACCTCCCCATTGCGTCCGCTGCGGTTATTGTAATTTCATTCATTCATTCATTCATCTTCTTCCTCTTGTTCCGGGGTCGGGTCGCGGGGGCGGCAGCCTAAGTAGTGACTCCCAGACGTCCCTTTCCTCAGCCACTTCCTCCAGCTCTTCCGGGGGGATGCCAAGGCGT
>JAOUQZ010000001.1:14555058-14571878 GCA_028564935.1 Neosilurus hyrtlii
TATATATATTTTTTTTTTTTTTTTTTTTTTTGAGGTATATGAGACTGCAGCAATTACTTTTTAACATTTAAAATATGGAGCATAAACCTTCTCCACAGAATGATTAAGCATCACATATTCAGTAAACGGTTGGCATGGTGGCGTAGTGGTTAGCTTGTCTCATGGAAAGAAGGTCCTGGATTCAAGCCTTGTGTTTGGCAAGGATGTGTCTGTGTGGAGTTTGCATGTTCTCTCCGTGTTTGCATGGGTTTCCTCCGTATACTCAGGTTTCCTCTCACAATCCAAAGACGTGCACATTAGGCTAAATCGTTTTGATTTGCGCGCGTGTGTGTGTGTGTGTGTGTGTGTGTGTGTGTGTGTGTGTGTGTGTTGGGCCTGCAGTGAACTGGCAATCTGTTCAGGCTATATCCAGAGTTGCTCAGATAGGCTCCAGCCTCCCCACAATCATGATAGGATTAAGCAGTTTGGCAAATGAATGATTGATTTTAACGTTTGGAGAGACTGCCCTGGTGCCCTGTGGTAGACCCAAATATACAATATGTAGCAATTAATTATTTAATTATTTGTTTGTTTGTTTGTTCTTTGAAGTCAGATAAGAGCACTCACATTTTACCATCCACTCTATAGATTTAATAGCAACCAGTTAAATCACATGGTTTAAAAGAGGAGTAACTAACTATGCTTTTTCAGTCCAGCTTGGTTAGCAATTCCAGTAATGAACATTAAAGGAGGTTAAAAAGATTTTCTGATGAGATTTCTTTCAGCAAATTATTATTTTTATATCCAGTAAATAACTAACCTTAAAAAAATTATTCATGTATAGTTATTCATTTACTGGTATTTACTACATAATTTTTTTAAACTTCATGTCCTAAATAATTTTTTTGTTTACATTTCCGGCATTTAGCAGACACAGCCCTTTTACACAAGAGCAGTTGAGGGTTAAGGATCTTGCTCAGTGGTCCATCACTGGCTTCCTGGTGGTACTGGGTTTAGAACTGCCAACCTTCTGATCACATCCTGAGCCTTCACCAACGAGCCACCTTTTTTATTATTATTATTTTGTTTGTTAATCACTGAATTATACTGTATTAGATATTTCTCAGGTGACACGGTGGCTTAGTGGTTAGCAAGTCCGCCTCACAGTAAGAAAGCCTGGGTTCCATTCCCAGCTTTTGTGTTTCTGTGTGGAGTTTGCATGTTCTTCCCATGCTTGGGTTTCCTCTGGGTACTCCGGTTTCCTCCCAAAGTCCAAAAACATGCACAGGAGGCTAACTGGCTGTTCCAAATCGCCCCTAGGTGTGAGCTGTCCAGGATGTCAGAGTCGGCTAAGATGGGCACCAACCTCCCTGCGACCCTAATTAGGATTTAGTGGCTTAGAAAAAGAATATATGAACGAATAGAGATTTCTCAGAATATATGAACGAATAGAGATTTCTCAGAATTAGCAAGCCAGATGCTAATGCTATGAGCAGACATGTTTGATGTGACATCACTTGATGAAATTCCCAGGTAGTAATTACAAATTGATGGAGGTTTTGCTTGTCAGAAGTCTTTTTTATACAGAGAAAAAACAAAGTCTTTTGGGTTCCAATGAAACTGACACTGTTACCCATTTCACATACTGAGACGCTATAAAGATTATGACATTAGCGCAAGACTTTTAGAGACATTGAGCACAGGGGAGAGAAGCGGGCATGCTGCGATTTCGATGAACCAGTGGAGTATCGGTTGTGTCAGGCGACAGTCTTTAACTAAATCATGCCAATGGCTTCCCTTGTGTAGCACAGAATAATTTATGTTGTGTCACTGTAGCCTACTATTTTCGTCTCCTTTCTCTTGATGGCCTGATCCGCCATTTATTCCCAAGAGTGCTACGGCTCTAACCCTCAAATTCTGAGCAGCACTTAGAGCAAAGGCGTGATAAGAGACCTTTCAGCAATGTAAAATGGACGAATTTGTTCCTTCTGTGAAATGACTCATGGCTTCTCATTAATATCTGCGATACGCTCTGAGGCATGATCCTAGAAGCACAGCGCATGCATAGATAACATATATTTCTTTATCTAATTGCTCGTGTATAATTTAGGCCATTTTCTAGCCAGAGGACATGAATCATAACACTGGGACTTTCACACTGGGTCTTTAGCTTACAACGTCCGTCCTTGCACATTGCCTTTATTATGTCCTGCATATAGCTGTAGCACTTCGTCTCATACATAAAGAGGGAATGCTGACTTCTATGTTTAGAGTACTTGTTTGAAGTAGGGCTGTGTCTATATAATGGATCTAAAGTATGTTTTCCAAGTATTCAGTATAGAGTGTTAAAGAACTCTAAACTTGTTATGGCGCAATGGTCCCCTGCGATGGCCTGGCGAGCTGTCCAGGGTGTACTCTGCCCCAGCCTCTCCGTGACCCTAATTAGGATTAAGCGGATCAGAAAACGAATGTATGGATACCACATTTTAATTCAATCATGACAGAATCAAGCTGACAGCACTCCAGTGGTCTACTCTTTATGAACATCCTTCTCATCGTCATCCAGTTGTTTGAAAACACCATGCTAATTTCACCTTTAAATTTAACTGCTAATCCTAAAGGTTCATATTCTTTTGCCTCCTAAATATATGTAATATTAAATCATTTTCCTCAATTAGTTAGTTTTTCAAAGCCCAAACTGATATGTATGTGAAGGCAAAAACAGTCTGACTGTCCTCCACCCACAAAAGATCCTAGCTGGTTATATTAGCAATCGTTATAGTGAGAAATTCTTATCATCCAACACCTCTGAAAATCGGGATCAGCCCAATGTTGCCCAATCTCTATGCTCCCCAGTCCCTATAATCCCCAGTCCCTATGTTCCCCAGACCCAATATTCCCCAGTCCCGATGTTCCCCAGACCCGATGTTCCCCAGTCCCGATGTTCCCCAGACCCGATGTTCCCCAGTCCCGATGTTCCCCAGACCTTACGTTCCCCAGACTCGATGTTCCCCAGACCCGATGTTCCCCAGTCCCGATGTTCCCCAGACCTTACGTTCCCCAGACTCGATGTTCCCCAGACCTTATGTTCCCCAGACCTAATGTTCCCCAGACCTGATGTTTTCCAGTCCATATGTTCCCCAGTACGTATGTTCCCCAGTACGTATGTTCCCCGGTCCTTATTAAATTAATGGATCTTCCATTGTATTTTGTGCTTTATAGAAGTAATCTACAATGATTGTATCCATATTGTAAAAGAGGTATGATGAAACAAAATCAAAGTAACAATTTATGGAATATTAGGGTTAGGGTCAGCATTCCTGGGGTACATAGCTACCGGGTAACACAGACATGGACCCATGAAAATCTTGTTAGCATAGCAGCATTGCTTTTCTAGGCTAGCCAACTAATGTTAGGTGTTAGCTGCAGTTGCTCACAAGACAGAATGCAAAAGCTAACGTCTTGATTAAAGCCAATGACGCCAGAAAATGTAAATTAGGCATTTTCCATTAATCTCCCTTCTTAATTTGAGCCCCTCTTGTACTTTGATGAATTGTTTCTAAGAGCAGAAGTCTCTAATAAAGCACATCTATCAATCCATTCCAAGCTTTTATTCATTTGAACCTCTTTGTATAGCGTTCCGTGAAGCAGCGAGCGCTCATAGGAAAGGACACATTTATTATCTTTGCTGTGACACGTGAAGCATTGTGGAGCTTTATTTCATATCCGCGGAGACGGATTTCGAACATATTACACTCCTGTAAGTCATTTTAGCTCTTAAAAGCAAAGGAGTAGCAGCTCACGAAGGATGTGATTTAATACTGTAGATGGGTTTTAATGAGTAATGTCACTTCAACCTGGCACCCAAAACTATTGTGTGGTGTAGACGCATAATAAGGGAACGTGTTAGATTAAAAAAAGCTGCTTTATGTTTCATGGATCTTGCACTGAGGTATGAGAAAATACACATGGCTGGGATTTGGTTTTAGACTAAAAAAGTATGACCTTTTCATTCTTTATTTATTTGTTTGTTTGTTTATCCATCTATCTATCTATCTATCTATCTATCTATCTATCTATCTATCCATCCATCCATCCATCTCCAGGAGGCATATCCCAGGTTGTCCTATATTAGTATAAACTATATGGGAATGGTTAAATCCCATTGGATATCTACAGTACCTGGGGATAATAAGCATTTGTTGAATGAGGTGACATATGATATAGAAAATAATTTGGTTCAAGATGGTTTTATCTGCAACACTGAAGAATCTGAATAATTTTCCACATTACACAAAGGTCAAATTCTATAAAACATGCACGTTAGCTGGTGGGAGCCTGCTGGAAGTGACACATTTCATTCCAGACGAATGAAACGTTGTTTCCAATTCATTCCAGGCAAATTCCGAAGAAATATGAAACAAAATTCTCATTTTTAACAAATTGACACTTTTCCCCCATTAAACTCTAGAATTGAGAGCGAACAACCATTTTCTCACTAGTTTTCTCTGGGAAGAGTAGAAGAGGAGGAACATGGATATAAATAGATAGATATGCTACATCCTACTGACAGCGCTGCTGGGTGGCAGAACTTTGCACCGCCATCTTAATCGCTATGACTCACTGTCAGATACAACAACATAAATACTAAGTAAATAAAATATCGTTTTTGACAGCTCAGTGCCAAAATGCTTCGCTGTAAAGTGTACTTTTTAACCAAGATGGCGGAAAAGTGGAGCTATCTGCCGCAGGCATATCCCATCTATCTTATATAGGGAACACTGGAATGTACCAATCATGCAAAGATTATTTAACTTATCCAATGTCAATAATGAATGAATCAGCTCATAAAAGTATACCAAGAATTCGCTGGTGCCTTTCCACCAATCAGAAACAAGTAAATATTTTACATGAATACTACTACTACTGCTACTACTACTACTACTACTAATAATAATAATAATAATAATAACAATGATAATAATAATAAGAAGAATAAGAATAATAATAGATATTATCCACCTCGCAAACTTGGGGTAATGCTTGAATCAAAATACCGAACAAAAACTCACAGTTTGCTACAAACACTGATTCTGAAATTCTAGAAATTCAACAAAATGCAGTACAAATGTATATGAAGAAAGCTATGCTATACGGCCTTCATATTTTTCAATGTTTAAAGCCAACACTACATTCAAAGTCAGAAGTGCCCATGACCACACTTTAAAAATGTAAAATTAGGTCTCCGGAGTGGCGCATCTCCCGAGATCGCAAGTTCAAATCTAGCGTGATACTGCAGACATCCGCAACCGGGAGCTGATGAGAGCTAATTGGACGAGCTCTATCTCGAGGGATGGTATATGCCATGGGTGTCTATGAGCTCAATCGTACAAAAGGGGCAGAGACAGCTTTCCCTCCGAGTGTGTTAGGCCGCCTCCAAATGTGCATGCGCAGGAGTTCGTAAAGAGGCAGGTGGCAGCATGACATGTCACAAAGGGGGCATGTGCATGTTTACACCCCTCCCTGGTTGGTGGTGGTCGTATGTGAAAGGGAGGCAACACTTGACATATTAAATTAGAGAAGAAAAAAAAACGGGGAAAAAAAAGTAAAAGTGAACCATACAAAAATTTGTTTTTGTTTGATTTATGTTCCTGTGTCATATATACTAAAACCATTCTTCCCTTCAGGCTCAGCGGATATCACTAAATATTCCCCTTGACATTCCATCCTAAAATATTCACTTGATTTTAGTAAATAATTCTTATTTTAATATTTCAGCCTTCAACTATTATCTTTGACAAAGTTATCATAAATTAATCTTATTTCAAATTATTTTGTTTAGTTCTGTTTAAATGACACATATCTTTAAGCCTTGTCTGTGCAAGTAAGCAGAGAATATTACAAGAGAACAGATTTTTTTGGGGAAAAAAGAATACACATCACTGTGTCATGTCCTGAGGATTTGAGGATCATGGCATTGGAGCATCTCCCCTGATGGACAATCTAATCTCCTTTCTCACTCCCACTGACTGATGATCTGGAAGATACGTCACCTGTTCCATACTTTTCACTTTTTTCTACTTCAGTTTCTCCTCCGAGAAATAAAATAATAATAAAATGTAAATAAAATTTTTTAAAAAGTGGACAAATGGAAGAAAAAAACTATTTGAAAGAGAAAAACGTTATAAAGTGGAATGTCCCCAGGTGTCTGTTCTTTGCATATTATCTTAATATTTTATATGTGACATGACATTCAGGAAGAAATTGCACACAAATTATAGCGACGCTACACCTAAATTACAGCTCAGCTATATTTTACACAATCTCTGGTGTGATTCTTTTTGAAAGAAAGAATGGAGACATTGTGACACCACTTTATTATCAAAATTTGCCAAACTGCTTCGTCCTACTAGGGTTGTGGGGAGGGTGGAGCCTATCTCAGCCGACACTGGTTAAAGGCAGGGTATACCCTGAATAGCTGAACAGACCATCGCAAGGCCGACACACACACACAACCATTCACAAGCAGCCAATTAGCCTCTAAAACAGCCAATGTGCATAGTGTTGGTGCATGGGAGGCAACCAGACTACCCAGAGGAAACCCAGCAAACATGGGGAGAACATGCAAACTACACACAGAAACTCAAACAGCTTGTAATTCTATCTCAGGGCCGGCACATATCAAACCATTCACACTTACACCAAGGGGCAATTTGGAACTACCATGTAGCCTAATGTACATGTCATTTGAACTGTGGGAGGAAACCAGAGTACCCAGAGAAAACCCAGCAAGCTTGGAGACAACATGCCAACTCCAGGCAAAAATATCCTCGTCGTGTTCGGGACTTAAACCCAAGACCTTCTTGTTATTAGGCAGACGTGCTAACCACAACGCTACCATGCAGCAAAAAGCTGTAAATGATTCATATAATCAGTGAAAATTCCATTTCAGCGTCTCAAAGATGTGATCGTGTGATCCTGTAACGGATGATATTACCTGAGACACAAGTTTCTTTACTCCACAAGAATCTTTTGATGATATCATGTACTGTAGATGATGAGATATTTAAACAGTCTCATAATTTGTAAATGCAGTTTTTAGCAGATTGGTGAACCTCTGTCCAGATGCTTTTTTTTAAAAATACCATCATATTAAAATAACATCATGTTACTGACCTGTTGCCAATAAACCAAATTAGTTGCAAAATGTTCCTCCACCTGTTCCTCTTTAGTACCACTTAGTTTTCCAGCATGTTGTGAAACTTTTCTGAGATGTGGTGCTGCCATCAGATATAAAATGAGCTAGTATGTTTCATGAAATAGTAACAGGTCACAGCTTACTATTTTTTGATATGTTTTGTTAAAATATGGGTTTAAGAGATTTTTAATGGGCGGCACGGTGGCGTAGTGGTTAGCACGTCCTCCTCATAGCAAGAAAGCCTGGGTATGATTCCCAGACTCGGGGCGTTTCTGTGTGGAGTTTGCATGGGTTACCTCTGGGTACTCCGGTTTCCCCCCACAGTCCAAAAACATGCACAGGAGTCTAAGTGACTGTTTCAAATCGCCCCTAAGTGTGAATGGTTTTATGTGTGCTGGCCCTGCAGTGATCTGGCGAGCTGTTCAGGGTGTACCCCGTGGCCCTAATTAAGGCCGCTTAGAAAAATGAATGAATGAATGAACTGCTTTTAAGTATATTTTACATATTCCAGAGTGTTTGGAGTTGGGGCTGTAATATACAAAGCAGTTTCATCGTTTGCCGTTGAAAGTTTTGCAAATTCCTTCCTACCATTGTGTTTGTAAACATGGTATTGAATTACATCACCTGTGGCTCATAATTGCAAGATGAAAAATTTTAAAACTGTCCATTAGAGTTAATAATTAATAACATAATATAAGAATTACACTCATTGCACCTCGCACTGAGCACAAAGAGGTTTAAAAAGCATGAAAAAAAACATGCTCATAAAACATCTACTTTCCATTCATTGTTATTTTAAATATTTATTTTTAAAAGTTTTATTTTTTTTGAAAGAGTAGTCAGAGTACTGACTAAATAAAAGTTGCATATTCAGAGAAGAAATTGCAATGTGGTGAGTCTTGCTAGATGGTTCTTCATTTTGATATCACCAGACTGAAGCATCAGGAATTAGAAATTCTCAAACATTTTTACTGACAATAGTTAAAAATAAGAATGCTGCAAAATGTCATTTGAATACTTAAAGCAGCAGAACCTCTGCTTTGACAAGTCATAGCTGATTGGTGGGGGGGGTGGTAATGGGTATTTATTTTTTTATTTTGTAAACTCCTTGAGTCGTGAGGAGGCCAACACACCTAGGGGCAATTTTTAACAGCCAATAAGCCCAATGTGAATGTCTTTGGACTGTGGGAGGAAACCGGAGGAAATGGAGGAAACCCACACAAGCTCAGGGAAGATCATGTAAACTCCACAAAGAAACGCCCGAGCCTGAGAATTGAACCCAGGACCTTCTTGCTGTGAGGAGGAAGCATTAACCACTCCACTACTATGCCGCTTATTTATTCATTTATTTACTTGCTTGCTTACCTATTTATTTATTTATTTGTTTGTTTGTTTATTATTTTTCCATTTATAACACACATCAAAATACAAGCTGATGAAAGACACTTTTTAGAGACTCTAAGGTGTATCATGCAGGACCTACTAAAAATATCATCACTTCTTGAGCCAGATTTAAGGCAGGGTAGACTGGCTCTCAGTAATGAAGGGCCATGAATCTCTTTTATTCATTCAGTCATTCATCCAGTGGATACTGCTTATCCACTGGAGCCGATTCTATCCCATCCCATAGATCCCCAATCTATGGGTCTAATATAGAAAAACACACAGCCATTCACACTCAAATTTGAACTTAAGGGCGATTTAGAGTAGCCAGTTGATTGAATCTACGGCGGCACAGTGACATAGTGGTTAGTACGTCCACCTCATAGTAAGAAAGTCCTGGGTTTGAGTCCTGGGCTCAGTGAGGGCATTTCTGTGTGGAGTTTGCAAGTTCTCCCCATGCTTGTATGGGTTTCTCTGGGTACTCCAGTTTCCTCCCACAATCCAAAGACATGCACATTAGGTTTCCTGGCTGTTCCAAATTGCTCCTAGGTCTAGAGTGTAACTAGTAGTGTGTGTGTGCATGTGTTGGCGAGTTGTTCGGGGTGTTCCCTCCCTTCGCCCAGCGTCGGCTGAGATAGGCTCCAGCCTCTCCGCAACCCAAGTAGGATTACAGTTAGACAAATGACTAAATAAATGAATAATCTAAACTGCATGGCATCAGCCCCTGGGAGGAAACCAGGCGGAGTACCCAAAAGAAACCCACACAGGCTAGAGAAGAACATGCAAACTCCATGGAGAAAGAATCTGGTTAACGGTGAACCTACAGGTGGGGGGATAATACTAACCAATACACCTCCATGACATCCTAAAAAATAATAAAATAAAATAAAAAAATAAAAAGTTTTATCAATTGAAATGACAGTTTTATTTTTAATATAGAAATTATTATACATTTGGGAGAAATATTTATCCACCTGTGGCACAAGGAGCATTTTGGGTGCTAGAAAGCATCTAAAGAGGGGTAGTATTGAATCTGGGATTAAACAGGGCAATGTTAATGCTGTATGATGGAAGGAGGTACAGTGACGTGTATATTATTAGTATAGCACTATGAGGGGATGGGATGAACAGAGCAGAGCGCGCGCGCTGGAGAGAGAGAGAGAGAGAGAGAGAGAGAGAGAGAGAGAGAGAGGTGTGCCTGTAAGACTGAGATTCCCAGCAGTTGCCTTCCTGGAGGTGAAGCGCAATGCCGGAGTGATGTAGAGGAGAAATGACATGGTGTCTTTGCGCTCAGCCATCCATCCATCCATCCTTCCGACTTCATCTCCTCCCTCCCTCTCTTCTTTTTTCCTAGTTGTTCTGCGATCAGGACCTCCTTCATGCCTGAACGAGGACCTCACCTTCCAAAAAGAGTTGCTTTGCCAACGGACATCTCGTTTCCCCCCCTCTTCCCCGCGCTTCAATGCTTCTGCGCTTACTTCACGTGAGTACCACAAATCCGACATTTCCATTCGTTCCGTGTGTACGAGCTGTAGTTACACTGCAAGGTCTGGGCTCATACTTGCAGCATAGTTTTCCTGCACGTCTAATTCATGAGTGTGTGTTACTTCTTAACAGTAAAAGTAGGCATAGGCTGGTCAGGACATGTCGTTTTTGCAGCCTGACATGTCGTTTTATTTGCGCTATTTAAATACCGGCGTGCGCATTTCCTCACTTTCATTCCCTGCAGGCAGGAATACAATCCTTTCTGCTTTAGATTTAGTTCCTAGTATAGGTCTGCATCATGACTCAACAGGTATCAGGTATCTACGAGTAGTACAGGTTCTGCTCACTTCAGAACACACCACTGCCTCCCTCCTCCCCAAAACCTTGTTTCCATAAAATAAAAAAAATATTACAATGACAAAACAACAACAAAATCTTTTTGTAATTCTTATATTGCTATAATAGTATACAATTATATTGCATTACTGCATGTTTCACCAAATTCCCTGTCCTGAATAACACCATCTTTATATAGAGTCTGTTAATCCGAGTTTTAGTCCCATACTTTTCCAACCAGGTCAGTCTTTCCAGTGCAGTAAATATACATAGAACAGTAATAGTACAAAGAGGCACAGTGGTGTAGTGGTACGCGCCCGACTCACCACAAGAAAGTAGTTTGAGTCCTGGACTCAGCAAATGCATTTCTGTGTGGAGTCTGCATGTTCTCCCTAAGCTTGCATGGGTGTCCTCTGGGTCCTTGTTTCCTCCGACAGTCCATGATTGTGAATGGGTTGATATGTGTTGGCCCTGCGAACAGGGTGTACCCTACCTATGTGGACAGCTGGCTGAGATAGGCTCCAGCCTCCCCTTGACCCTAATAAAGGATAAAGCAGTTCAGAAAATGACATGACCTGAAAATAATTGTACAGTGAAATGACATAAAGACATTAAACGTGGGAATCAGCTGAGCTACTAAGCTCTAAATGCAAGAGAGTAAAAATAGTTTCTTATAAGTGCAAGAGGACAGTGCACAAAGTGTGCATATGAACAGTCCTCCTTCAGCTTTGACCTAGTCCTTCAGACATGTCCTCGCTTAAAAGACTTAAGAGACCTCACATTATTGCAAAGGGACAGCACATTAAAAATATCTGCAGCCTTTATAAGGTCATGGACAATGCAACGCTTGCTATGTGAGTACCTGGTGGTTAAAATTCATTTTAAAATTCACAAGATTGGTTTAGTCTTTGTAAGAAGATGACTTGCTGCATTCTGGACTAATTCGAGATGAAGAGCTCTTTAAGAGATGATAACAGCAGTAGCCCTGTCGGAAATGCTTAAATGATATCCAGAAAATATGAGACATGCTGATCTTGGTGATGTTCCCTGAATGAAAACAAAAACAGGACATAGCTGGAGTTTGGTAGAAAATATGAAGCATAAACACAAAATGATGAAGATGAAAAAGATGAAGAAAGGATTATGGTCAATGATTAAGTGGTCAAGTGGGCGGGGCTAGGTTTGGAGCCAGGGTCTATAGGGATGTGGATCTCCACAAACAGGGTTGGCAACCACAGGTTTAAAGTGTGTAGGGATTCACCAATGTCACTCCCCCATTTGATGCTCTATATTCTTACAATCATCTTCTCTTAATATCCAAGCTGACTCTCCGGTAGTCCGACATTTATTTCATAGACCTGTGGTGTGCCAAAAACTTAGTGCATGCCAGTGAAGATCATTATACAGTACATTTGCTGATTGAATTGGAAAATAAGCCGAAATCCATTCAAGCCCATTTCTGTGCTTTCGGGTGTCCTTAGCCCCAATAAGATATAAGTATCTGATGAGTAAATGCATCCATATAGCCTTCTTTGTCTTGTTTTTTTGTCAAGAACCCTAGAACACAATGTTTTCCTCTCTGTGTACCACCAGTCTGATTATGCCTATTTTCTTTCCATTTTCAAGATGATGGCTAATCTTCGGGAAGCTTTTATTTGAAGGACCCCGTGTTGGAGTAACTATGGCAACGGGAGTAGCGGCATGGCTCCCTTTTGCCCGGGCAGCCGCCATTGGCTGGATGCCAGTGGCAAACTGCCCCATGCCCATCGCCCCCAGGGATCACACTAAGAAGCAGGACGAGCTGATTATCTTGAATGTCAGTGGACGCCGTTTTCAGACCTGGAGGACCACGCTGGACCGTTACCCTGACACTCTGCTTGGCAGCAATGAGAAAGAATTCTTCTACAACGAGGAGACAAAGGAATATTTCTTCGACCGTGATCCAGATGCTTTCCGCAGTGTGCTCAACTTTTATCGTACAGGTAAGCTCCACTATCCTCGACATGAGTGCATCTCAGCCTTCGATGAGGAGCTAGCGTTCTTTGGGATCATCCCAGAGATCATTGGCGACTGTTGTTATGAAGAGTACAAAGATCGCAAACGGGAGAATGCTGAGCGCCTTATGGATGACCAGGAGGAAAACAAAGAAGGCAAGCTGCCTAATATGAACTTTCGTGAAACTATGTGGAGAGCCTTTGAGAACCCACATACCAGCACCATGGCTCTGGTGTTCTACTATGTCACCGGCTTCTTCATTGCTGTTTCGGTTATCACCAATGTAGTAGAAACCGTCCCTTGTGGTTCCACCCCAAACCAGAAGGATGTACCCTGTGGTGAACGCTATACCGTAGCCTTCTTCTGCATGGACACGGCATGTGTTATGATCTTCACAGTGGAGTATCTTCTACGCCTGTTTGCTGCTCCGAGCCGCTACCGATTCATGCGCTCGGTCATGAGTATCATCGATGTGGTGGCCATCCTGCCCTACTATATTGGTCTGGTCATGACTGACAACGAGGACGTAAGTGGCGCCTTTGTCACATTGCGTGTCTTCCGCGTTTTCCGTATCTTCAAGTTCTCACGCCATTCCCAAGGCCTTCGCATCCTGGGATACACACTTAAGAGCTGTGCCTCCGAGCTAGGCTTCCTACTGTTCTCCCTCACCATGGCCATAATCATCTTCGCCACTGTTATGTTCTACGCCGAGAAGGGATCAAGCTCGAGCAAATTCACTAGCATTCCTGCGTCTTTCTGGTACACGATCGTCACAATGACTACGCTCGGGTAAGTGGAGCTAACGAATTAGCAAAAGATTTAGTTGATTTCAAAGAATTGGGTGACATCTATAACATTTAGCAGCTTGATAGTGTTGATCTCTTTTTTATTGAGTACTAGCACCACCTAGGGGGTGAGAGGTAATAATGTACAAGTCTCATGTATGTCCATTGTAGGAAAATAGCCAACCTTAGAGTGCTAACAATAACTCCTCATTGTATCAGGATGCATCATTCTACCACTAATTATTTTTTCCTGAAGTGGTTTATGCCTTAGGATAGTAAATATTAGGGCGGTGTGGTGGCGTAGTGGTTAGCCTGTCTGCCTCACATCAAGAAGGTCCTGGATTCGAGTGATGATTCTGTGATTGACCGTGTGTGACTCGGGTGATTCTGTGCGGAGTTTCCATATTCTTCCCGTGCTTGTGTGGGTTTCCTCTGGGTACACCGGTTTCCTCCCACAGTCCAAAGGCATGCACATTAAGCTAATTGTCTGTTTCAAATTGCCCCTAGTGAATGTCTGTGTGTGTGTGTGTCTGTGTGTTTGCCCTGCAGTGTTCTGGAGAGCTGTTCAGGGTGTACCCCGTCTTTGCCCAATGTTGGCTGAGATAGGTCTCAGCCTCCCTGTGACCCTAATAGGATCAAGCAGTTCGGCAAATGAATGATGGCAATCTTATCTACTTAAATGCCGAAGATTCTTACTGTTGATACCTAATGGAACTCTTTACACTACTTATAACCAAATTAAGTAATCACTGATTTATTTAATAGCAGGTGGTTGAGTTTCGGGAAAATGTTATGTTCATGTTCCTGACCTACAACAAGAACAACTGATTTGCTAGTGCTCCGTGTACCATGGACCCCTCTTCTTTCATTTTCGAGCATATATCAAAGAAATTATAAAACGTCTTACATTTAGTCATTCAAGCATATGTTTATACACAGAGTTGTTATTGTTATGTGGTGGAACAAAAGTGAAAAAAAATGGACTGAAGCCATAATGGCAGTGAGTAAATGAGAACTGAAGCACAAGGCATACGCTGTGGCTTCACAAAGGCGCTGTGGGTATGAGTAGCTGTCAGAGTGACTAATAGTGGGCACTGCTACATCTGCTAACAAATATAAACCTTCATGATATCTGCCATTTACTGTGCCGCTAGCAGACCAAATAAGGATATAACCGCTGGAGGATACACAGTACAGGCTTTGGTATGTGTATATGTGCTGCTTAGGTACACAAGCACTGAAAAGCCTACAAGAGAATTAAGGTTTAATTTATTGGATGTTATGACAGAGGTTACTTTAGTAGAACATTAGGGGTTTAAAAGCAGAACTAAGTTCTTACGAAAAAAATTTTCGTGGGTTTAATAGTATCTGGGTGTGATACCGGATATGTGGTCAAAATCGAAAGTCTGTCAATCTCGACAATAAAACTGATCACCAGATGACACGAATTCTCCGAGAAAAGTTGTAACCAGGGCTGTATTTAAAGTATAACTGCACCCCAGTCCTGAGCTTATTTTTTTTAAATGTTACAAAGGTTTTGGGGGCTGGGTAGGATGTGGCATGTGCATACGTGTACGTGTTTAAGGGGAGGGACAGAATGGCATGTGGATGGACGAGATAGGAGTGGCTCAGTGAGTCTCATTTGCCAAACCGCTTAATCCTAATAGAGTGAATATCTCAGCTGACAATGGGTGAATGAGGGGATATACAACATATAACAGTCATTTAGCCTAGTAACCTGGAGGAAACACACACAAACATAGGGAAAACATGCAAACTGCACACACACATGCCAGCTCGAACCCAGTACCTTCTTGCTGTGAGGCGGATGTGCTAATTTTTATGCCACCATGCTGCCCCTATTAATCAGTATATATTTGAAAACATCATGCTAACAGACACTAACATGCTTTATATTTACACACACACACACACACCATATTACTGTATTTCAAAATTTCATGATGTAGAGCAGTACAGCACAGTTAACTCTACATCCAGATCACTGACCTTGGTTCAGAATAATGTTAAGCAGTAGATGTCATCAGTTTTTGATAAAAACAGTAATTTTGTCAATATTATAATATGTCACCAGCAGTGATGTGTTTCGTCACATCGCTTATTTTGCAGACTACAAACACTCTTAAGTGCCCAGTCCTGCTTTATTCATAACAATGCATTTTGGTATATTTAAATGCTAACAAAGTGCACTACAAGAGTGCAAACCTCCGCCAAGACCATCAATCTCCCATGTCTGATTGTGAAAATGCAAAATGTCAAGAGTCGTCATTAAATTAAAAAAAAATGGCAGTTTGTTTCCCCATGAAACAAACCTGTATACAGCGGGTCATCCACTTACGACGGACTGACATACGAATATTCGAGGTTACGGCGCTCCTGCTATAAGTCATTAAGAATTTGTTCCGACTTTCGACATTTGTGTCATATTTACGTTATTTTTTTTTCATTGTATAATTTTATATTTGTCCTCCATATGTTTTTCTTACTGATAGTTATGCTTTTACGTGTCATAGAAATGTGTTTTTATATCGTAGATTATGATTTGGTACTGCATTAGCTGTATTCAGTTGAGTGGTGTGATCCTAGTTACAACAAAATTTCACTTAGACAATATTGTAATGCATAATCATGCAATGTAGATTTGCCTTTGAATATTGTCCACTCCGGTTTTATCCCAGTGGTAGTTGTTTGTTTAATCAAAGCATAAATTACACAAAATGACAATTTGTTTATTTTTTATCCACTTTTATTTTTTCCTCCAGTTTGAAAGAAATATCATGAGTAAATTGTTGACTTTGTCCAAGTTCAGTGCGTGCACCGTCTCAATCCCTGCTGATGACTCAATTTGTCTAACCAGCTGACATGAATGTCACTGATTAGTTGCATGGTTGTCACTGATTGGCTGCATGACTCTACAGACTGGGCTAGAAAGAAAGCAGCCCTCATTCCTACATACCATTCCATGTATTTTATGATGAACATTAGAGATGCTGTTTAACGGTTAAGGCTCTGTGATATTGCCACTGTTTGGCCTTTGAGCAAGACCCTTAAGCTTCCATTGCTTAGTTGTGTAAAATAATAAATATAAGTCACTATGGATAAGGATGTTAGCCAAATGCCGTTAATGTCTTAAAATCAATTTGAATCTGATCTGATCTTAAACTTAGCCATTTAAGCTCATTTATACCAGCTGCTTTTATAGCAGCATGTTAAAGACTAGAACATGTTGATTATTTGCTTTTCAGGTTTCTCTCACATTAAAAGCTTTTTTGTGACATCATTCCATTTGTGAGAATGGAAATGGAATGTGTTGAAGATAAAGCCACAAAACACAAAGCTTTCAACAGGATTAGGTATTTCTCAGTGCAGGTAAAACGCTGAATACTGATTGCTAGCAGCAGCGCGGTACGGAGCAAGCACGTCAACCAACCTGGAAAAGGATTCAAGACAAATGTGTTTTCCATGAAACATGAAAGTGACGTTTGTGGAAATGATCTGTCTTGTTCCATCACAAAAGTTAAAAGCGTATCACGGATAGATTTGCTCAGAGTGAAGGTTTAAAAAAATGTGTATATATATATATATATATATATATATATATATATATATATATATATATATATATATATATATATATA
>JAOUQZ010000001.1:14571978-14586170 GCA_028564935.1 Neosilurus hyrtlii
TATATATATATATATATATATATATATATATATATATATATATATATATATATATATATATATGGTATGAGGAAAAAAGAGGACTACAATTTCATCCCGACAAGCCTGTTTCGAGGCAGGGTTGGCAACCACGAAACAGGCTTGCCGGGATGAAATTGTAGTCCTCTTTTTTCCCTCATACTGTATATTTAGCTCTACTTCGATGTATTGAGCACTCTCTTACGGAAAATCGACTCAGGATTTTAACTATATATATATTAATTAAGGGCATCTGCCATATACTGTAAATGTTCATACTTAGAAAGCAAATGTGAAAGCGTTAAAGGCATGTGCTGTCCTCTGGGGCATTCCTAAGGTCTCTGAGGGCCCCAGGCAAGAAAAAAAAATTACCCCTGCCTGGCCAAGCACATAACACACATTTATATATTTTATTCTCAACCAATCCTTTTATTTTAAGAAGGAGAAACCCCAAGCATGGTTGCAAACCTTAATTTGACAGACCTAAAATAATAATAATAAGAAGAGGAAGAAGAACAATAACAACAACTACTACAACAACAACGAGCTTTATTTATGGATGAAGGCTGATTTAGCCAAGCTAAACTTACTTTGCCCACCTGTACCTGACGATATGCCTTAATGCATTAATGACATTAATAACACATTCATTCATTTTCTAATCCACTTATTTCAAATTAGGCTGGTGCACATCTCAGCTGACGCTGAGCAAGGGCAGCGTACACCCTGGACACCCTGGACAGCTCGCCACACCATCGCCAACACACACAACCATTCACAGTCACACTCACACCTAGGGGCAATTTGAAACAACCATTTAGCCTACTGTGCATGTTTTTAGACTGTGGGAGGAAACTGGAGTATCCAGAGGAAACCCACACAAGCCCGGGGAGAACATGCAAACTCCACATAGAAATGCCTCGAGCCTGGGAATCAAACCTGAGACCTTCTTGCTCTGAGGTGAACATGCTATTCACTGCGCTACCGTGCCGCCCTGGATGAGTTCAGCATTGGATATACATAAATGCATACTACATATTATCATAATAATATGTTGATAATAAAACATAATTATTTAAATAAGGCGAACGTTCCAGGTTTGTCCAATCAAACATCACTCAAACCCTAATCCTTTATATAGCTTTATTCAAATTCTGTAATGAAACACCAATGTGATACATCCCCCCCCCACCACCACCCCGCCTCCTAGAGTGAACCGGTAATGCTTTTGTGTGATTGCGATTTTATTATTTATTTATTTACTTTATTAATGGCCTCCATTGACATTCATGGGTTCCTCCTACATAACGCAGGGAAAAAAGGAAATCTTTCTCAGTCGCAGTGTTGTCGAGGTTGATGAGGCAAAATCAGACGAGGGTAGAGAACTGTGCTTGTTTTGCATACCGCGTAACAAATGCAGTGCTTTTCCGTTGGCATCAATGACACTGATTTCTACAATTTGACTGCTTTTTTTTTTTTTTTGCACCTTCTCTGCATTTAAATGACTGGCAGCTAGAGGCAGCTGTTTGAGTTGGAAGAACGTGTGTAGTTTCATGCCATCTGTGGTTAAGACGCATCCTGAAGTCTGCACACACACACACACACATACACACACACACACGTCTGATCTGATCTGATCTGAGCAATAACCCGACATTGCCAAGTGTGTCGAGTGGTGCCACCAAGGGAGTGTTTTTTTTATTTCCTCCTTAGCAGCTCGAGAAATCAGAGAAGCCATCCGCCAAGAGCATAACAGCATAACACAATTAAAATAATTAGGAATTCATATTTTATTCATCTCCCCTGCGCTGGCACTTGTTATTCCAGTCACACACAAATCATAAACAGCCGCTCCATCTCGACTGAGGATTGCTGAAAAAAGCGCAGAGCAGGCTATTTTCTATCCTTTTTTTCTCGGAAACGATGAAAGCAGGATGTCTTCTCTGCCGATGAGACTTAAGCACATCATTACAGCAACATCACTCTGAACTTGGTATGATATACATATCACTTTCATGCTTGGACTCTATCTTTGAAAGATTTTGAAGAATCGTGTGAATAATATATTCATATTATATTTGATTATTCAATCATTCATTTATTTTCTTAATCCTTATTAGGGTCGTGCGGAGGCTGCTGACTCTGGGCAAGGGAGGGGTACAACCTGGACAGCTTGCCAGGCCATCATAGGGCCAACACTTACACAATCGTTCACACTCACACTTCGGGGAGATTTGGAACAGGTAGTTAGCCTACTATGCATGTTTTTGGAATGCAGGAGGAAACCGGAGTACCTCAATGAAACCCACCCCAACCAACCAGGGAGGGGCGTAAGTGTGCTGCCACCCGCATCTTTACGAACTGCTGCGCATGTGCATTTTGAAGTGGCCTAACACACTCAGAGGGACGAATGAGCTCACAGACACCCATGATTGGCTGTTGATCACTGTGAGTGACAGGGATGTGAGTGTGTGTTGGACTCTGACAAAACTGCCCCCTGTCACCCATCCTGTTTGTGGCATTTATGGACAGAATCTCTAGGCATGGTCGTGAAGAGCAGGGTGTATAGTTTTGGAGCCTCGGGATTGCGCCCTTGCTTTTCGCAGATAAGGTTCTCTTAAGCATGCACATATTTTCAGCGGTTCTCATCTGAGCTGGAATGTGAGTTAGCTCCTCCTAATCCGAGACCGATTTTCTCGGAAAAAGGTGGCTTACTACCTCCGACTTGGGAATGAGTCTTTGCCTTAAGCAGAGGAGTTCAAGTATCCCGGATCTTGCTCTGGAGTGATGGTGGAATGGAGCGGTAGATGGACAGACAGATCAGTGCTGCCTCAGCAGTAATGAGTGCACAAAGGCAAAGCTATTGATGTAGCGGTCCATCTATGTTCCAACCCTCACCTATGGAGATTTGGGTAGTGAACGGAAGAAGGAGATCGTGGATACAAGCAGCTGAAATGAGTTTTCTTTGAAAGGGTGTCTGGGCTCAGCCTTAGAGATCGGCTCAGACAGTTCAGACATCCGGAAGGAACCCGGGGTAGAGACACTGCTCAGTTTAGGAGTCAGTTTAGGTGTTGGGGGCATCTCATTAGAATGCCTCCTGGTTGCCTCCCTTTAGAGTTTTTCAAGTCACATTCAAATGGGAGGAGGCCCCCAGAAGACCCAGAACACCCCTTGCCTACGCCACCCAACCTCAGGTAAGCAAAGAAAAATTGATGGATGGATGGATGGATATATTGCAAGGTGGTTTTTTTTTTTTTGTTCTTTTTTTTTTTTTTTTTTTTTTACAGTGAAAACAAACAGTAAGATATTACAAGATATGAGCACAAGAAACATTTTCCAAGATTCTCATCTGGAAACCTTACCCACACTCACCCACAGACTCGAGAATTCAACGGCGAGAATTGTTGACTCCTTATTAATCTTTTACTTGTATAAACGTTTATTTGTATTCACTTTTATTCAGTTTATGAGTATAGATGGAGCGGCATAGTGGTCAGCGCATCTGGCTCACAGCAAGAAGGTCCTGGTTTTGAGTCCTGTTTCTGGGTGGGGTTTGCATGTTCTCCCTGTGCCTGCATGGGATTTCTCTGGGTACTCTGGTTTTCTCTCACAGTTCAAACACATGCACATTAGGCTAACTGATGGCCGGACATGACTCTAGGTGTGAGTGTGAATGGTAATATGAGCGTTGGCTCTGGTGAGCTGTTTATGGTGTAACCTTTCTTCACCAAATGCAAATGCATGAATGAATGAATGAATGAATATAGGTGGATATTCTTAAATAATTAACATTAACATGAACATCCTGCACACAGAAGTGATGTTTGCTAATATTTCTGGACCATCACGCCCGCCGTGGCAGATTAATGGCAACTGTTTATCTTCTCAAAGCTGATTGATAGCATGGCTCTTTATTGAAATAAGAAATATTCATAGGTTTTTTTGGACCTTTTTTGCTTTTACTCGGAGCAACAATCATCCATCTTTTCCCCCCTCCCTTCACAGTGATGTCTTTAGATGTTGGGTTGAGGGCACAGACGATCGACCCGAGCCTTTTATAGCCTGAATGAAGCAGCATGAGATTTATTGCACTGCCCGTCTATCTGTATAACGTTTAAAACTTGGAGTTATAAGGTCGACTTTGGGTGAAACATAAATCAGCTTATTCAAACAACGTATTGAATGGCGTGGATATAATTTGTGCTTCTGTGTGAATAATTCAGTATAAGATTTTATCTTTGGTATCAACATCAGATAAATTCCTTTGGTTTGTATGGAACTGAGCGCAACAGCACCACCACTTCTTAAAAAGTGTTGTGATACCTATCGCTCACAAAACTATTCACAACATTTGTACAGGCCAGAGTACAAAACAATAACTGAATAATTAAAATACTGATTTTAATAACAAGTTAATAAAAAATAGCCGTTTCTATAAACATATGTAAAGGTGGCAGGCAGGTGTTTATATAAATCACATTTTCTTTCTGTCGGTAAAAAGTTTGATCTGATTTTCTTGTAGAATTTCTGTGTACGGTTGATCATACTCCAGCTTTTTTTTTCATTTTAGATCTCACATTGTGTGTTTGTGTTTTCACGGCATTTGATTTGTGTTACCTCTGCCTACGAGGACCACATGCAATTTCTTCCTTGTGTGTGTTATGTATTCTGTCCTCTTCACTCTTTGAAATGGCTTAAATTTGCACCACCATTTATCATTATACAGAATATTGTTCCATGCTTGGTGCAGTATATCATTCATTTATTCATTCATTTATTAATTTCTGAACCGCTTATTCCTAATTAGGGTCGCAGGGAGGCTGGGATCCATCTCAGCCGACTCTGAGCGAGGGCGGGGTACTCCCTGGACAGCTCGCCAGGGCATCGCAGGGCCATCAGTCACACAATCATATACACTCACACTCACACCTAGGGGCGATTTGGAACAGCCAATTAGCCTACCGTGCATGTTTTTGGACTGTGGGAAGAAACCGGAGTACCTGGGGGAAACCCACGCAAACACAGGGAGAACATGCAAAGACGTGCTAACCACTGAGCCACCATGCCGCCGCAGTATATCACCAATAGGATTGCAAGTTGAAAAAACTAACCATGAAATGTTGATATTGAACGAACTTCATAGTTTCACACTTTAATTATTTATTCTGATATTCATCAAAATCTTCATCCTCAGTCTGGTGTGTATCACAGGAGACATGGATTCAGGTCAGATGGACTTCAGAACACGTGTAAAATAGACAAGTGCAGGTTGACATCGGCCTTTTTCAAAAAATGTGTACCAAAAAACTAAAACAGTGTTTCTTGGATCTTGAATCTTGGAAGTACAACGTGAACCCAGTTACAGATTCACCCATCCATCTATTTGCCAAACCATTTAATCCTACTAGGGTCACGGCAAGGGTGGATCCTATCTCAGCCGTCTTTGGGCATAGGCAGGGGACACCTCGAAGCTCACCAATCCATTGCAGGGCAACACACACAACAATTCATTGGAACAGCCATTTAGACGAAAGTGCATGTCTTTGGACTATGGGAGGAAACCAGAGTACCTTGAGGAAACCCATACAACCACATGGAGAGCATCCAAACTCCACACAGAAACACCCAAGGCTTCAAGAAGGACCTTCCTGCTGTGAGGCAGATGTGCTCACCACTACACCACTGTACTACTCGGAGTTACAGATCTGCAACCCTTATTCAAATAAGAGCATTCGGAGAGCGCAAACCTCCACCAGGTCAAGAAAAAAAAAATTAACCCAAAGTACACAGCACCCTTGCTGCGTCAGTGTGAAATTTAGTACAATCTAGAAAATTACTGTAGTAAATTGCACTCTGTGAAATTAATTCTAGGACCTGATCTCACCCTGACTTTATATATCTATGTATATATATTTATTTAATTTGATAAATCACACCAAAGTCTTAGATAAACACAGAGAGTCTGGAAACGGAGGAGCAGAGTGCAGGTGCATCTTAAAGGTCTAATGGATTTTATGTTTTCCAATAAGTTCATGCCTTATCTGCCTCCGGGAAAACGCCTGCTGCTATTTCAAGCTTTTTTTCCTCTTACTCTTTCATCCCCTTTGTGACCGCTGCTGGAAAGATATTGCTTTGTTCTGTGGCTGTCAGTGGGTCGGCATTTACAATAGCTCGGGTGTGTAAATCAGTGCGTGTCAGGTCTTTAAATGGCACACCTTCCCCCTTTTCCATCTACATTTAATTCTCTGTGAAAGCAAGAGAGCGAGAGAGAGAGAGAGAGAGAGAGAGAGAGAGAGAGAGAGAGAGCGCGAGCTCTTCTCACGTTCACTCCTCCTTCCTCGGACTGCAGTCACACCTCTGAATTAAACTCGGATAAGATCCACCAGATAGCAAATGAAAGCTGGGTTTGTGGTACTGAAGGATTCAGATTCAAGAATAGATAAGATCTCTCGAGGAAAATAAAAGACCCTGGATGCATAAGGTGCAAAAACTTTGAGTTAAACGTACTTTTTGTTTCCATTTTTTTCTTCCTCAACTCGGTCTCATGTGTATATTTGTTCATATGATTCACACTGTGTGGCAAAGACGTTCCAAGGTACCGCCACCGTGCAGGATGGACAATGGGTACTGATTTTGGTCACCCATGTGCCTGCCTTATATTCTTCAATACTTGGAGGTGAACAAATTAGTGAAAAACCCCTCACTTTACAGATTTAAGAGATGACTGGGGTTTGACCTTTTATGGTCACATGTAGTGGTCTCATTTTAAATCGATATATAGTTTTTCCATAGTAACGTTATGTCTATTAGCATTCTTTCAATTCTGACCTTCACTTTTAACCTTGACATTCCAAAATCAAATCCTTGCTGAGACTCAGGCAGAGTAGCAGTTGCACCAAGATTGGTGAAAATCCATGCAGGATTTTGGTCACAAACAGACAGACAGACACACAATAAAAAAAAAAAAATAAAAAAATAAAGCCAGTAATTTTAACATCTCAGGCAAAACTTTAAAATAAGTTATATAAAAATAAAGGAACTCTGGCTACATTGGCTTTATCGGTTTGAAATATAAAGCGCCACGTTTATCATGGCGAACTTCATGTTCAGCCACATTTAAACTTTACTCCACTTAAAATAAAAGTTAAAAAGGCCAGAATTGAGCAAATAAAAGATCTAGGTACAAACCAGGAAGAGGATAAGGTTCATTCAGTGAAACAGTCCACCCATCAGGGGCTAACTACTGATAAATTTATAGAACACTCGCTAAGCGCAACATGGTTTATCTTAGCATCTTTTTCCCTTTTAAAGATAGCTAAAGCTACAGGCTTTTCTTTATTAAACAAAAATACCAAAGTTAACAAAAAATGTTGTAAAACACCAAGAAACTTAAGAACAAATCAGCAAACTGAGAAGACAGCATGAAGCGCTAGCCAAGCAACGGCAACAACAAATGCTAACCAAGTAAAGCACAACTTATCTAGAGAGGCTAATTAAAGGAGAACCTGAACGCAGGTGTGCATAAACACAGGAAATAAGTGGGATACAGAAGTGATGGCGCCCTCTGGCAGCTTGGAGGTGAAATTCCTTCACTCATTCATTCATCTTCTAAGCCACTTAATACTAAATAATCCCGAGTAGACTGGCGGACATCTCAGCCGACTCTGGGTGAAAGCAGGGTACACCCTGAACAGCTTGCCAGGCCATTGCAGGGCCAACTCTCATACAACCATTCACACCTAGAGGCAAGGGCGAAACCATAGCTTAGGCATTGTGTTCAAATGAGAACTCTTACCTAGAAAGGAAAAGTGCATTTCCCTCAATTCTATTATATTAATATATAAAAATTAGATTGTGATTGGGATCACAAGAATGTGCAGTGGACCTTTAATTTAATTCCAAGTTTATTTGTATTTTGTTGATTTCTCCCAAAAGGAATGTGATATTTTACAATGAAAAGTATAATATGAATTAAATCACACATTTGTACAAAGAATTACATGTAAAATCTTGATTTTAACTGAATGTAAACAAACTTTGTACTGCACTGTGACCAGATATCATTACTGTACCAGAAGAACTGACCCTGGTCACTTCAACACGGTACATATTTTCACATTAATTCAAAAAATGGCACACTCATATTGGCAGCAGCACTGTTATTTGGGTATTTAGTTGCTTACTGTTTGAAAAACACTCTAATGTCTGCCAGCTGGTCCTGCTTTTCCCACTCTTTAGCTGCTAACGGTACTCCCTCCATGATCTGTATCAGACCTCCCTCTAGCCTGGCTGTGACCGAAGTCCGAGCAGTGTTTCAAAGAAAGCCGCCGGGGCTGGGCGCAACCTAGTGTGTTATTGAGAGATGGGTGGTCACACACGTTTCTTTCTCTTAACAAACGGATACGGGAAAATAAATCGTAGGAGACAGATCCGATCCGTTAACAGGCAAGGCTCATAAAAGTGGTTCATATGTCACATATATGATGTATATTATTGGGGGGACAGATTTGTATTTCCCCATATTGGGGGGATGTCCCCCCCAAAGAATACGTGGTTACGCCCATGCCTAGGGGCAATTTGGTTCTGGCACTCAGCCTGCTGTGCATGTTTTTGGACTGTGGGAGGAAACCAGAATACCAGGAGAAAACCCATGCAAGCACAGGGAGAACAAGCAAACTCCACACAGAAACACCCCGAGCCAGAGAATCAAATCTGGGACCTTGGAGGACAAAATTTTGAAGCTTAATTTGCATTAATATGTTTCATAATGATTTCGAAGATTCATGTATGGAATTCGATGAGACTAACCAGCAGTCCTTGTGTGAAGACAAATGTCTGATGGTTATATAGAATGCGATGGAAATAATTAGCCAATAAAAACACTCACTCACTCATTTGCCAAACTGTCTCGGGGACAACATTCGCTCCCAAACCTAGATGCAATTTGGAACAGCCAATTCGTCTAATGTGCATGTCTTTGGACTGTGGGAGGAAACCGAAGTACCTGGTGGAAATCCACGCAATATGAAAACTCCATACAGAAATGCCCACACAGAAAGGGACTGAATAGTAAGGAAGTATGTCTACTTGCTTTGTATGTACCTTATATTTATCCATTTAGGTCCATCAACAGCTCCTGGGATTTGATCCTACAATTCTGTGGTCACTGGCAGAGAGAGAGAGAGAGAGAGAGCAAGAGAGCGAGAGAAAGAGCGAGAGAAAGAGAGTACTGAATTGATCGAGCATCTTCAGCCTTTTAATGATAAAGCACAGAGCTCTCAGTGCTCATTAACTTTTTTCATTCACTTCACTATAAAGAGTATTGTTTTTATGACAGCATGTCAGAATGTTCTGTCCTGTTATCTAAAATAACATGAATGGAAGAGACAATGCTAAGAAATGACATGCACCGCCAGGAACGCCACTTTTCCATACGAACAAATGAGAGCAATTATTCGGAGTGAAATTACTTTAAAGGAACACGCCTTTTATCTTCTAGCCACCACTATCGATGACATCGCTAATTACCAGTGAAGTAGGACACTCATGTGGTTCCAGGTTAAAGGTCACGACTGGTGCAGTAGTAGAAGGTTAAGTGGCCTTTTAAATCCCACATGGGCAGATGAACTATAGCTGTCAAGAAAATTTGGCAAATTCCTAGGATGATTGTGGGCGTCGTACGAAACCCACCTGTCATGCGACAGAAAAGGCAATTTGTCATGGAATCTTTTGAGTCATTCTCAAGATCAGGTCTATTTCCTTTGATCTCTCATGCAATATGATGTCATAAAGCTGTGTTGCAATAGATATATGAATTCATAATAGTGTAGCTCATCTGATGTCCTCAGAATCATACATTTTTCTTTTAATAGCCCTATGATTGCCCTACGCTAAACCCAAGGCATTTTTTCGACAGTATTATGTTAAACAAGTGTCATGGGAATAACCTATGAAGATTTATTTTACCGTGCAACAGTTGTATCACTTTTATATAAACATTTGATTTGACTTACAGACAACTTTTTGGCCCCCGGAACAGATGTACACACAAAACTTTGCTAATCCAGCACCAAGAACTGCTTTCATCAGGAGCTGGGAATATGATTAGCATAACCAACAAGACCAATTACTGTAAAAGTTTGGGATTTGCATTAAAAGAAAAACTGAGTTTGTGTAGTATCTATTTTGCCTAATTCAGGGGTCTGCCATTGTTGTGCTTGGTGCTGGTGTTTATGATGAACGTGGAGATGTGGACACATATATACAGTGGTGTAATGGCTTGGCTCTATGGTGGCTCACTAGCTCGTTAAAAAGCAAAGCGGTACTCTGAAGGTTAGCAAGTTCAACCGACTCCGAACTGATGCTAGCGCCTTTCTTAATCCCCAGTTTACATTAGCGGAAAGGAGGAACTGGTTAATTTCATGCTGTATTCTGATTCCACAGTGCTCTGTTTGTGTATGAATGTATAGCCTCGAACAACGACATTAGCTAGCTAGGTACAGCTCAAGCTTTTGGTGGAGGTGTAGGGTCATTTTATTGATATATTTTAGCACTTATTGTTCTGTTTGGGCAAGTTTACTTATTCTGACTTAAGTTCTATCACACAGATCAGAACTTTTACATGTTGTTAATTAAGATCTTAGCATTAAGATTTTTTTTACTGCTGCACAAACCAGAGCTTTGGTGGGGAGAATGTAATCACTGGCGTTTGTTTGTTCGTCTGTGAACACAATTCCGACCACACCCACGAACAGATTTTCACAAAACTTGGTAGCATTACTACCCTATCTGAGTCTCTGAGATAATTTGATTTTGTAATTTCAAGGTCAAAGGTAAAGGTCAAAGCAAGGTCACAAATTTTTTGAGACCATTTGGAGCACTTATAATTTCAAAACAAGTGCTGATAGACAATCCGTTACTATGGAAGACTAATAGGATACCATATATAGACTTTTAGATGGTACAGTTACCTTTGACCTTGAGTGACCTTGAAATATCATTATCAAGGTCACAGGATTTTGAGAGCTTGTAACTTCAGAATGTGTTCTAAAAAACATACTGCTACTATAGAACACTGTTAGGAAACCATATATGAATTTTAGATGAGACAATTACCTCTGACCTTGAGTGACCTTGAAAGGTCAAATCCCAGCCATCTCATTATTTCTTTAAATGAGGGAAATTTTTTCCCCAGCTAATTTAGTCATTTCACAGCACATAGGTAATTAAAGTCACTACCCATATACCCCTATTTGCTAGATTATCCATGCTGTGTGGTGCCAGTACTTTGCACTCTCTGAGGGCCCTTTTTGTTAAAATACATATTTGGACAGATTGAAAGTTTATGCAGATTCTTATTGAGCAAGTTTGTTGTGCGATGTGTGTTGGGTTTTGTTGACAAGCATGAAGTGAATTTTGCATCCTGGAGAAAAAGGACCTCATTCATCACTGCCAGATTCAATTAGTGCTGGAGTCTAATCTTGCTACCATTCATGGCTGTTTCCTGCTCATGCTGTTTGCTTTCACTCCGCGGGTAATTGGATGGATGGCACTTTGAGATCACTAGCGCAGAGTTAAGGAAGTTACAGATCATCTTTTCTGTTTGGACATAAAGCACAGCTGTAGAAATGAACAGCCTCGATTCAGCTCGCAGATTGCTGTGCTTAAAAGTAAGAGTTTAATGTCATGCTCCGTTTCCTAGATAGCTTACAGTGATCTGTATTTGAGATGAGGTGCCGTTGTAAAGCTGTTCATACACTTTGGTAAACACAACAAGGCTTGAGAATGGATTTCGGGTCACATCACATAACACACTACCATGCATGTAATTGTGCACTCAGAGCAGGATGAACATGGGTAATTACAAATCCATGCATGAGAAATGCTGTTGATTTTTTCTTCAGAAAGCACTAAAGCACTTGGAGTGTTGTTTGGAATACATCTATGCGAGTTGGGGTGGCATAGTGGTTAGCACGTCCGCTTCACAGCAAGAAGGTTCTGGGTTCTATTCCCAGGCTTGGCGAGGACTTGTCGAGGATTCGGTTTCCTCCCTACAGTTCAAACACATGCTCATTCAGCCAAATGGCTGTTCCAAACTGACCCTCGGTGTGAGTGGTTGCGTATGTGTTGCCCTGTGATGATCTGGCAAGCTGTTCAGGGTGTCCCCAAGTCTTCATGTATTGTCAGGCTCCAGCATCCCCGTGACCCCAGTTGGATTAAGCAGTAAGATAAATAAGTAAGTGAGTGAGTGATGATTTATAGGATATATAGGATATAAGTGGTTAGCACTCACACCTCACAGCAAGATGGTCCTAGGTTCGAGTCACACACAGGCTCAGCAAGAGTGTTTCTGAGTGGAGTTTGTATGTTCTTGTGCTTGCAAGGGTTTCAACTGGGTACTCCGGTTTCCTTCTACAGTCCATGCATGCATTCTACATGCATGTTAGGCTAACTGGCTATTCTAGATTGCCTCCAGGTGTGAATGTGAGTGTGAATGGCTGTTTGTCAGGACTTGAGCTGTTCAGGGTGTCCCCTTGCCTTTCTCCCAGAGTCAGCTAGGATTGGCTTCAGCTTCCACCAAGACCATAATGGCTAATGACTAAATAAATACATTTAAATTTGTAATCTGGCTGTGAAATCAGCATTTTAAAAAAATATCCTCTAAGTTTTTTTTGCACTCATGCTGTTTGTTTTCAGCTCATCCACCTATTTTCTACTGATTTCAAGAAAAAAAAGTAATCATACTGATCCAGACTACGGAGTCAAAGTGAAATTGGAATTCCAGAAGGCTTCATTGAAACATGATAACATGATTTTAATGACTTCTTTGTGTCTTTGGGTTTCGTGTAGTCTTTTGAAAGAATGTTGGCATACGGGTCTCACCTGGTGTGGCGTGGAGTATTGGATATGTTCCCTGATGTAGCGCTGGAGTGCTCGGGAACACCTGAAGCAACGTGCTTTTCATTTCAATAAAGCTCTATAGAAATAAATAAGAGAGGTTTTTTCAGTGTTTTTTCAACCTCAACCTACTTATTATCTTAAGCTCTGCCCACTTCACAATTTTTACATCCCGGAAAGCTTGTTTTGTGGTTATATTGTATATGTTAATTTATGCATCGCTGTGATATCACATTTTTAGATGCACATTGGGCTAACTGGCTGTTCCAAATTGCCCCTAGCTGTAAGTGTGTGTGTGTGTGTGTGTTGGCCCTGTGATGGGTGCACACTGCCTTCAATCAGAGTCGGCTGAAATAGGACCCAGCCTCCGCGTGACCCTAAAAAAATTAATTGGCTTTAATAAATTATAATTTCTTCATCAAAATATATATCTATATTTTTAAGAAGATTTTGTTAAGTGTTAGAATTTATGCAAATGTATGTACACAAAAGCCTTATTTGCATAAAGAAATGTAAAAATAAATACTAACAGGACCCCTGTGTGGTGCAACAGAAAAACATTTGTCCTATCCTATGGAGTTTATGAGTTCGTGCTCTGTGTTATGCACTATGGGAGACCATGAGAGCTAATTGGCTGAACTCTCAGGGAGTAAGGGATTGTGTAGGCTCTTTTCTGTGGCATTCACAAGCTCCACTCAAGAGCATCTGTGAGTTTAAGAAGGGGTGAAAAGTGATTTCCTCTGAGCATTTTACGCCACTCCTGACACTGAATGAGCAGCAGATGGATGAAGTGTCTTGGAGAAAGCACACGGTGAACTGCACCTTCCCTGCATCGTCATGTGACCAGGGAAGAAGTGTCTAATGAGAAACCATGACAAATTAGGGATAAAATCAGGGAATTAAAAACAAACAGACAAACAAAACAAATAAATACATACTAACAATTCAAAAAACAATGTTTTTTAAGCATACCTTTGTTTGTTGTTGTTGTCGTTGTTGTTGTTGTTGTTTTAAATGACTCTATTCACCTGAAGTCTAAAGAGAATATTTCCTGCCATGACATTTACATTAGTATCATTATTAACATCTGGATGTTCCAATCCAACAGATGTTACGACTATCTAATGTACCTTTACTAAGTGCCTGGCGGTTATCATGATAGTCCCAAGTTTCCATTCCTGTGGGGTAAGAAAGCATGAAAGTGTGTGTGTGTGTGTATGTGTGTGTGTGTGTGTGTGTGTGTGTGTGTGTGTGTGTGTGTGTGTGTGTGTGTGTGT
>JAOUQZ010000001.1:14587219-14606695 GCA_028564935.1 Neosilurus hyrtlii
CACACACACACACACACACACCCACACACACACACACACACACACACACACACACACACACACATATATATATATATGTATATGTTTATTTTTTTCCCAAAAATAAAATAAAAGATTTCAAAAGATTGGACCAGTTTTGAGCACTTTGTTGTTGTTAATTTTTTATTTATCCTTGTATCTGTATTTTATTTGGTGATGTTCTTACTGTTTGTTTTAGCTTACATTTATGAATGATTCAGGAATTATTGAGTGTATTTATAGATTTCTATTCATATCGACTGTATAATGTTTTGGGTGACTGTTGTCATTTTAAGTGTGCTTTAGAAATAAAATTGATATTGACCTTCTTGTTGAGAATTCTTGTTGAAAACCCTCTCATTTGAGGGTTTTACTTGATGGATTGTGTTTGATATTTGAAGGTCACACAAGGTCAAATGTAGTTGTCTCATCTGAAAGTCCATATATGGTTTCCTATTAGTGTTCCATAGTACCGGCATATCTATTGTCACTTTTTTTAAAATAAGTGCTAAAAATTTTGTGATCTTGATTTTCACCTTTCAAGGTCACTTAGGGTCAAAGGTAATTGTCTCATTTGTCCATATATCCATATATGGTTTCCTATTAGTATTTTATAGTAATGGCATGTCTATTGGCACTCATTTTGAAGTTATAAGCACTCAATTTCCAAACAAATTGTAACCTTGCTTTTACTTTGACCTTTGACCTAGACATTCCAAAATCAAATAATCATTGGGACACAGGTAGGGTATTGTCCCCACCAGGTTTGGTGAAAATCTATGCATGGGTGTGGTCAGGATTTTATTCACAGACAAACTGACAACCGGACACACAAACACCTGTGATTACAATACCTCCACCACAACTCAATTTTGGGCGGAGTTAACAAGGCTCTCAGCAACTTTTGACCAATCAGTATCGAATATTTTGTGTGGTAAAAGCTTTTTAAAGTTCTGGACTACTACCCAATACTTCTAATGTCTGATGTCATGTCTGATGAGTTCACGAGAAGTTGCATGACAACCTTTTTGTACCTAGTTTTTAACTATTAGACCTTATTTTACCCGCCTGATTTCTTCAAGACTCTTCGAGATATTTTTTCTTGATGCATTTAACTACATGCGGGATGCCATTGCAAGCCTCCTGGTAAAGGTAATAAGACAGGGAGGTCAGGAAAAACTATGTAATCACACCTCCGCTCGGAGGGAACAGTGGCGTTAAATCAAGCCCAGGTGGCTGATAAAAGGGACGTGGATTGTGTGCATAGCCAGACGTCCGGTCTCCGGGACAGCGAGCAGGAGATTGATGAGTACGGATCCCCTTCCAGGTGGTTCGTCTATTTTGGGCTCTTCAGCTGTGTGATTTTGATGTTATACGGGGGCTGTCTGCGGAGACGGTGGTCTATTTATCAAGCACAGGGTCTCTTTTTCAAGCTTTATCTCTGCTGATGAGATGAGGGGTCTTAGCTGAGACTGTCTGAGTTCCACTACAGATTTCGTCTATGTGCTGAAGTATGACACTACCTTACAATTATAATTAGAGCAATTTTCCCAGCTGTAAAGCCTCGGACGCGTTCCTGAGCAGAGCGTTAACACCGGAGAAAAGTTATGCATGTAGGTCATGTTCTCGTCTGCCTTAATCAGTAACTATATTTAATCGGCTTCAGAGTGGCGTTTAGGACTCTCGGAGCGCAAATCTATAATTCGGAGACATAAAAGATGAGAGGGGCGAAGGAGAGGGAGCTGCAAGCTGCTTCACTCGTACAGATATAGACCTGCACTCTTACTGGAGGTCAAGCAATTACATTATGAAGAATTACATCCACAGACACAAGTGGTTTTGTTTGAATGGCTCTGCACTGGTGTGACTGAGCACGAGGATGAAAAGCCGCTTTGTGCTTCACTGCTTGTTTAAATAGTAAGCTTGTTAATCCCAGGCAGCATCTTAAACTCATTCTAAACACGTCGATACACGAAGAGCTCGGCGTTTAGCCTGAAGCTTTCATTTTGGGGTTCTGTCACCAGGTGTGCAGGTGGGAGCTGGACAGAAGATCAACATGTTGAGTGTTGTGTCAAAAAGAAACATATAGATTAAAACAGCTTAAAATGTAACTGTCTTGTTAGTGTCTTTGGAATTGATATCAACACCAAATTTGATCTTTAATGCAATAAATCTTACAAATCCCATTAGCCCGCACATGCTCCAGTCCTGACCAATACTTTTATGTCCTGTCTCCATCCCTTTTTTCTAATTTTTCTGTTACCCATTGTTAGGAACTTGTTTTTTTTTTTTTGTAATCAAAGGCTCACATGTAGTGTTCAAAAAGACCCTGTGCCTATGCAGATGAATGCATTGTAACTAACCAGGTATGTACACGTGTCCACTCTCTAACCCCGGGTTTACACTGGGACTCAAGGTCACCATGAATCCATCAAGTTCCCCTAAGATCATCACGATTCCACTAAGTTCCCTCAACATCATCAACATCATCACAATTCCACCAAGGTCCCTCAAGATCATCACGAATCCAAGAAGTTCCCTCAAGATCATCAGAATTCCACCAAGTTCTATCAAGATCACCACAAATCCACCAAGTTCCCTCAAGATCATCACGATTCCACTAAGATCCCTCAACATCATCAAGATCATCAGAATTTCACCAAGTTCCCTCAAGATCATCACCAGTCCACCAAGATCCTTCAAGATCTTCACGAATCCACCAAGTTCCCTCAAGATCATCAGAATTCAGAAATCAGAAAAGTTACTTTAGGATCCAAATCTCGTCACGATTCTCTCACGATTCTGGACATTGCGGACTTCGTGCCCCAGTGTTAACCGAGGTTACTGGCCATTACAATTTCTGGGCATTTGTGCTCATTGAACTGACCAATCCTGCGTTGCCTTACCACACCGACTGTCTATGTACATAAATAAGCCCTCTCCCAGGCCTGGTGAGGAAAGGTAAACACTGAGAGGAGTTAGTGAATGAGGAGAGTCTAAAACCGAACTCAGAGAGTTCATTGTCTGCATGCAACTGTCTTTTTCTCCAAATATTAAGTGTAAAAAAAGTTAAAATCTAGTGCACAGTGTAAACCTTTTTCTTGTTAGCCTTAAATATTTTTTTTTAAGCCCTTATTGTAATTTTGAAGCCATGTTTCTAAGCAATATGTTTTTCTGAAAGATTATTTTTGTTTGTTTTTCCTTTATTTTTTAACTTTTTTTTCCCGATTACGACTAGGACTCGCTGATATATTTATTCATTCATTTATTATCTAAGCTGTTTAATCCGAATTAGGGTCGCAGAGACTGGCGCCTTTCTCACCCGACTCTGGGCGAAGGCAGGGTACACCCTGAACATCTAAACTCAGCTAATGCAGGGCCAACACATTCACACTCACACAACTAGAGGTAATATTGAAACTGCCAATCAGCCTACGGTGCATTATTTTAGACTGTGGAAGGAAACCGGAGTACCCGGAGGAAACCCACACAAACCCAGGGAGAACATGTAGACTCCACACAGAAACCCCCTGAGACCGGCAATCGAATCCAGGCCTTCTTGCTGTGAGGTGGATGTGCTAACCACTGTGCCACAGTGTCGCCTCCTAATATTCAGTGTAAAAACACCCGGTGTGAACATTACATAAATTTCTTGATTCTTCTGTAACTTTTTTCTTTTTTCCTTTTGAAGCCTTATTGTAATTTTAAAGACATTTTGCAAAGCAGTGTGATTTCTTTAGACTTTCTTTTTTTCTTTATTGTTTTAATACATTTTCCGTTTATGACCAGTATGGATTCTTGGAGTTAGTTACTTCAGAGTACGTATTAAACCTCCTAACTGAAGAGCCCTATGGCTCTCCTTTGTAAGGAGGTTTTCTACTTTAAATAAACATATTCTATTTTTTTTTTTGGGCCGGAGGGTGGTGTAGTGGACAGCCTGTCTGCCCTACAGCAAGAAGGTCCTGGGTTCAAGTCACAGGCTCAGGTGTTTCTGAGTGTAGTCTGCATGTTCTCCTCATGCCTGCGTAGGTTTCAAGTAAGCACAAGGTGCCTTTACAGACAGAAATCAACTGGTAGTGGCTTGTGCGAATGAGCTAATCCTCAGCGCTAACACTGCCTCAAACAGAATTAATGGTGCATTTTACCACCCTACAGGGTTGCGGCTCAAAATGAGCAAGCTGTGTAGGAAATTAAAGATATCCTTCTTATCTGTGTGAGAGGTCGGAGCCAATTTGCCAACACGAGCTCCATTAAGAGCGAACTTCCTAATGATAGCTGTAGAATTTTATTCAGCTGTGTCAGAGCTTCCTTTACTGCTTACACCTTTGAAATATAATTGTGGACATGACTGAAATTTTCCAGTATTGCTTCTTGACTTTGTCGTGTAGATCTTTTCCGACTTCATGCCATGAAAGAAAAGCGGAAGTGCTATATTACTGAAACTTTTAGCATTTTATTGCAGTTATATTGCCTTGATAGTTCAATAAATTCAGAATACATAGGCTTTACATGGCCTGTTCTGAAAATTAACCCCAGGAGCTCCAATTAGTTTTATTATGTTAATTAAAAAAATCTTTATTTGATTAAAAGTAGAAATTAAAATATAGAAATACAATTCTAGTACCAATAAAACTTTTAAAGTTAAAGACTTGCATTTTATTAACTTAAAATATGTGTCTAATATTAAAGTAGTGTGTTATACCGTACACAAGTACAATTATAACAAGTACTGGACAAATTATATAATAAATATAATAAATGCATTTACATCGTATACATAAACTCACTCATCTCTCGTTTGCTGAACCACTTAATCCTTCTAAGGTCACATGGAGGAAGGAAGCCTATCACAGCCAACACTGAGTGAAGGTGGGCTACACAGCTCGCCAGGCCATCTCAGCGTAACACACATGCACAACCTTTCACACTTACACACCCAGGAACAATTTAAAACAGCTAGTTAGCATAACATGCATGTCTTTTGACTGTAGGAGAAAACCGGAGTACCTGGAGGAAACCCATACAAACATGGGGAGAACACAGAAAGGTCTTCTCAGAGCCTAGGACTCAAACTCAGGACCTTTTTGTTGGGAGGAGAACACCCTAACCACGAAACCACCGTGAATCTGTGGGTTATCAGGTTCATTCATGGGGTCACAGAATTACCTTTGACTTTGAGTGTTCTTGAAAGCCACTCGTAAATCCTTTAAAAGTGACAGTCATTTGTTTAATTTCATTGCATTTTCACACTATAAATTATATCATAATTAAAGCCCGTACTCATATAGGCTCTGTTTGCTACATTACCCATGCCGCATGGTGGAGGTACCTTGCAATTTTTAAGCACACCTCTAGTTTTGTCTTTTTTTTTTCCTTCTTTTAGCGTATAAGGTTTATCAAAGTGGGAATCAGATCTCAGCAGGGGTTTCAAATGATATTTCTGACTGCAGACTTGGAAAATTCTGACTTCTCAGTACCACCCATGTTGAAATGGCCCCGATTAGAGCCATGACTGACATCTTTGGCTCACATTTGTACCTTAACTATATCTAGCAGCGACAAAGCACCAGTACAATTTCAGTAATTTCACAGCATGGGAAAGGCTTTACGGTATGATGAAGATCGTTTTGCTGTGATGGTGGAATTGGGGATATTTAAATGCGATTGCCTTACAGGAAGATTACATCACATGAAATTACATATCCCTATTGATTACAGATAAGAAATGTGCTAAGATCTGGATATTTTCGCAGATCATTTCATTTACAGCTCTCGCGGTGCCAGTGGAAGCGCTTCTTTGCGCTCAATTGATGCTGATTGAATGATGAGTGTAACAAGAGTATATTTAACAAAAACACAAACACTGCATGCAGAGATAACAAACATTTCCAGCATGATTTCTCTCAGTAGGATCATTTAAATCCAGATTCATACACAGTGTTTTATTTCCATTGCACAGATGTGCTTTAATAACTTAAAAACCTTGTAGGTCTCACCCAGGTGAAGCTTTTCCCAGATTATTAGGGACTCGTTTGTTGTTTTATTGTCTGCAACGGTAAAATTAGATCATCATTATAGGTGATAGCATGCTGTAAACATGTGCTGTTTATAAGTGTGAAGCATATTATACAAACTAAAAGGAGAAAAATACAACAACAGAAACAAAACAAGCCAGCAAATATTTAAACAATTAATCATAGTAAAATATAATTTTATTTGATTAATAATAATAAATTAATAAGCATTTTAAATAAATGTAAATATTAAAAAATAATAATATGTAAATATTTAATAAATTACATGGAAACAACAACAACACCTTCAGGAAATCATAGTAAAAATAAACACACAACAAACAGAACACACATCCCACCCAAAAATGTTTATAAACAGAATAAACAAAAAATAAAACAACAAACAAACCAAAAAAGTGAATAACAATAAAATAACAGCAGAAAAAATAAACAGTATGCCTTAAAATAACATTGTATAAGATAGAAGTATAAATAAAAAACATACTAAAACATATTTCCTCTTACTGTAAACATCCTCCAACTACTTTTCATCTTTTAGATTCAGGTTTGATGTAGCCAATCAGTAACAAGCCTGCGATGTTCAGTTATCTCCACCCCTTTTTTAATATTACATTAACGTGGATGATGTTGAGGTTTTATCTGCGTCTTTTTAGTTAGTTTGCTAGTTTCTTTGTTTTTATTGTTTAATTTTAATATTTATTTGTTTGTTACAGTGTTTACACACTTTTTTGTGTTTGCTTTTTTGTTTGTTTGTTGGTTGGTTGGTTGGTTGTTAGTTGGTTGTGGGTCAGTTGGTTTGTTGGTTAGTTGGTTGGTTTGGATGTCATATTTTCTGGTTTGGTGTCTTTGGTCAGTGTTTCCTCTACATCTGAAAGGGTGGTAAGTAAATGAAAACCTTTCTAAGACGCACTTGTTAAATTCATGTCCTCTGTATTCCTACACGCCTGGGTGTTTGTTTATAAGCCAGTGAAATGGGTTCTGTTACTGTCACACTTCAGTATGAATTCATAAATCACCCTGAGTCACGAGACATGGGTTTAAGATTAACTTTAGGTTATTGTTACTTTATGGTAATGTTCACCCACGTTGTTATTTTTATACTGTATGAGCTTCAAGAAATCAAACACACAAACAAACAGCCATGTCTTAGATTGGATTCTGTGAAGAAAAAAACAGGCAAATTGGCATTATTTGGAAGCTGACACACTCTTGTGCCCACTCATTAAAATTCATAGGTCCAGTAATACATGTGCACCACAAATTATGCTGTGTGTCAGCCAGTACCCGGCATGTTCCTCAAAGCCTCGAAGTGTTGCAGCAGCTAATAATTCTTTTAAGAAGCTGTTAATAAATTAACCTGCAACACTGCCTTTGCATTTTAAACCTTATTGGTTTTTGGTGAGAGGCGACAGGTGTACTGATGTAATCTCAGCCAGCGTCTATTAAAGATGACTAGATATTTTTAAAAAAGCAGATCCCAGAGAGTGAATGAGTCAAGGACTCTTAATATCATCTGAGATTTGTATAACGCATAAACAGTTATCTGGGGATGTAGCATGTTCCTGAACATGGAAGTGGTGGTGGTTAGCACGTCCTGGGCTCAGGCGCTTCTCTCCGTGCTTACGTGGATTTTCTCCAGGTACTTTGGTTTCCTCCCACAGTCCAAAGACATGCACATTATGCTAACTGGCTGTCCCAAATTGCCCCTAGGAGTGAGTGGGAGTGTAAATGATAGTGTGTGTGTGTGTGTGCGTGTGTGTGCTCCAGCCTCCGCGTGATACTAAGAGAATTAAGCAGCTCAGCAAATGAGTGATGAGAGTGAGTGAACAGCAGCATCACTACTATAACACTAAGATTACTGTGCCACCTGTGTAGCAGGGCACATACATGGGGATGATCATGCATGGTCTTGCGTCTGTGGTCATCCGGTATTGTCATTGTCGCCTGGTGGTTTTCTCGTCCTTTGACGTACACTTTTTTTATTCGCTACTTCTTCTGAACCATTCGTTAGAATTTAACTAAACTATGTCAGCAACTTTGATACAACCCATGTATGTGCACCATGTGGTTACTTAAAAAAATAATATTAAACAGTTATTCGTCTCACATGTCCGCATGAAGACTCACTAGTTCTTGGGGAATGATTGATGTTTACATTCGAGCAGTGAGGTTTTCTGGAGAAGCCCTGCAGTGGTCTGGGTGTACCCTCCCTCCACCACCCAGAGTGGTCTGAGATGGGCTCCAGCCTCCCTGCGACCCTAATAAAGGATGAAGAGGCTTGGAAAATGGAATGAAATAAAAAGAATATATATTTTTTTTTCTTTTTTTTTTTTTTTCTTCCCCCCTGGGGATTTGGTACCAGCACAAGATGTCACTTATTTCCTTTCTAATATCTAGATCACATGATTTGTTTGACCTTGAGTCCTCTAAATATGGGTAATTCTCTGAAACAGTAAACATAAAGTGTGACATTGGTGTGAAAAAATGGACAATTCCCAAATTTCAATGTAGTCCAGCATATTTCCCTCTACACTGACCATAAATTCATGACCCATTGTTACAGACAGTGAGAGAACTACAGTATACTCTCTGCCAATAAAAACTCAGCACAATTTTTGGGACCATCCTATCTGAGTATGAGTACGGGTATTTCAATGACCCTAAGCAGCTCAAAGACTCATTTCCAGTAGCAGCGCTCACCGTCACACTTCACTGAGCTTGAGCTCTGGATCAAGACTCTTCCAGCTCCAAGTTTGTTAATCAGAAATCACACAACTGCACTTTTAATCGTAACAAGCAGGAATAAATCCTATTTGCACTTTGAATTGATACTTTGGCGATAGCATGGCATGAAACGTTCATTCATTCATTCGTTCATGTTCTAAGCCTCTGTAAAGCTGCTGTACACCCTGAACAGCTTGCCAGACCACTGCAGGGCCAACACACATACAACCATTCACGCTTTCACACCTAGGGGTGTTTTGAAACAGCCAATTAACCTACCGAGCTTGTTTTTGGACTGTGGGAGGAAACAGGGTACCCTGAAGAAACCCATGTAAGCATGGGGAGAGCGTGCAAACTCTATACAGAAACGCCCCAGCCAGGAATCAAACCATGGACCTTCTTTCTGTGAGGCGGACGTGCTCACCACTGCACCACCGTGCCGCTGGCATGAAACGTAAGTTACAAAAAAAGTCACAATTATCCTCGAAAAATTGCGAATAATTTTTCAGAAAAATTTCAATATAGTTTTTTTCGCTGGATGTATCCGAATTATTTTGTCCTACATGTTGTATGTGTCCATGTGGTCTGTACTGGGCAGAGATTGCTCTTTTAAGTCTTTATAGTTTTTGGAAAATATTAGGTCCAAAATGTCCATCATTAAATTTGACCCAGTTTGAGAGAATGACTCATGTATAAATACGGTGTGCTATAGAATAAGGTGGCTAGCAAAACAGTCTCAGGAGACCCCGGCGTGCTCCGCTAGTTCCTTCCTAGTTTTATTTTTCTTATTTTTCTAAGCCGCTTATTCTTAATTAGGGTCGTGTGGAGGCTGGTGCCCATCTCAGCCGACTCTGGGTGAGGGCAGAGTACACCCTGAACAGCTCACCAGGCCATCGCAGGGCCAACACACATACAACCAATCACACTCACTCTCACACCTAGGGGTGATTTGGAACAGCCAATTAGCCCACCGTGCATGTTTTTGGACTGTTGGAGGAAACCGGAGTACCCAGAGGAAACCCACACAAGCATGGGGAGAACATGCAAACCCCACACAGAAACACCCCCAGCCCAGGAATTGAACCCGGGACCTTTTTGCTTTGAGGCGGACGTGCTAACCACTGCACCACCGTTCCTCAGGTTCATTTGCATTTTATTTACCATCAGGAAAAGGAGAGAAGGTGATTTTATATATAGGAAGTAAAGTTGTGAAAGAGGAGATGAAAGAAATGTTGGACTTGAGGAGCAGATGACTGGTCCAAGAAATCGTTTTTTTTTGTTTTGTCATACCTCAACCTGCTCAGAATCCAATCAGTCACATTCCACCTTTCTGTCGTCTTACACAGTCTCTCTGAAGAATCACACCGTGGTCCATTACGGCGACAGGGATGATAGCGGCCATCATTCTTAACTAGCGGATGCTAATCAGGTGGAATGATCAGTGATGTCTGGAGAGCATGATTGATGAAAAAAACGGAGCGAAGACAGCGAGCTGACATTTGCGGGCAATTACAGCTGTTAATCACAGTCTATTTATGCAGATGACTAAATTCGATCCAACTGATGATTGAACCGATGGGACGCACTCACGTCCAAATTTGTCAAAGTCGGAAAAAATTCCTCGAGGGAAAAAAACAAATGAGCACAAGACTTGATACGGAGATATGAATGGATGCACCAAGTGCCAGGTCAAGTGGTGATTTTTTTTCTCATAGTTGCCCCTCTCTCCCTGTATTGCAGCCACAGTCATTTGGCGATTCTAAATGCCTGGCTCGTAACCCGGATTTAGACGAGGCTGCCTGTAGGAACCTTGGAAAAAACACCCCCAGATCCGTGCTTTGGCCTTCACTATTCACCAAACACCAGACATCCATCTGTGCCCAGCTCTCCAGCTTCACCTGGCATCCAAACAGCGCTATACACACATCCAAAACCCAAAGCAGCCAGATCGCCATAATATTTCAGAATATTCCTAACCAACCAAAATAGGGTTGTTAAAAAGAGAGAGAGCGTGTGTGTGTGTGTGTGTGTGTGTGTGTGTGTGTATGTGAGAGAGAGAGAGAGAGAGAGACTTCTTCACTGGCAGAGATCAGTTTGATATATGGAATGCCATCAAGCTGCTCATTCGACTCTTTAAAGAAAAACATCATCATGGAAAATTCATGTGCTGAGTTTGCACTGACAACGCTAAACATCTGCACAGCTGTTCATACAAAAGAAAGAAAGTAAGAAAGAAAATAAAAGAAAGAGGAAAAAAGAAAAGAAAGAAAGAAACAAGTAAATAAACAAAACAAGAAATAAAGAAAAGAAACAAAACAAACAAACAAAGGAAGAAAAGAAACAAAAGAATACAAAAAAGAAGGAAAAAACTAACTAATAAACAATCAAAAAAAAGAGAGAAAGAAAAGGAAGAAAAAAGAAAAACAAACAAACAAGCAAATAAACAAACAACGAAAAGAAAGAAGTGGAGAGGAATTATAGGAATTAATTAAAAATATTGAAAGAAAGTAAAGAAGAAATAAACAACAGATAAGCCAGAGGAAGAAATGTAATTTAACAAGCAAACAAAAAAAATACAAAAAGAAATGATGAAAGATAAAACAATTTGTGTGGCCTGGACGTAGCGGTCCGGGATTACTGACCCGAAGGTCAGGGGTTCAAGCCTTGCTATCACCGAGTTGTCACTGCTGCCCCCATTGCGCACTGGGTTACAGGGGGGTTAAAGAACAATCGTTGTCGTTTGCAGAGTAGGCCATTGGGTTGCTGTCAGCGTGTTTCTGTGTGAATGTTTGTATGTGTGTTGGCCTTGTGATGGCCTGGCGGGTTGTTCAGGTGGGCGCTGGTCTCCCCGTGACCTTAATTAGGATTAAGCGGCTTAGAAAATAAATGAATGAATAAGTAAGAAAAGCAACAACACAAAATAAATAACTAAACAAATGAAAGAATTATCTCTCTTTTCTTTCCTCTGCTGTATCATCACTCTATCCGAGGAAGACTCATGCAGAGATCTAACACTTATGATTGATGAGCAGGACAAACTCGTCATCACCCGTTTCAATGAGTCACGCGTCCATGTGTAAATGTCATCATCGGTCCAGTGTCTCCGCCCCTTTTGTTTTATCAGTAATTACGCAGGTTTGATTCGGAGTCAGAGCGCCGTCAGAACACCGTCCTCTCCACCAGATTGCTTTTTCTAAATCTGTCCCCATAAACACGACCTCCTTCTGTCCAGCCCTCGGACCAATCAACAGGTAAATGAACAGACACCTGCCACGCCGTGACTCATGATCCCTGACCCACTGAGGCACGTAGAGAGAACAGTCTGTTCTGAACACATGTCTCATCCCTCTTTCTCTCTCTGTTCATCTCTCTCTCTCTGTTCTCTCTCTTTATTTATTCCTTTCACTCAATTTGTCTTTCTGTATATCTATCTCTGTTCATCCCCCTTTCTCTGTCCATCCCTTTCTTTCTGTTTATCTCTCTCTCTGTTCATCCCTCTCTCTCTGATTATCTCTCTGTCTTTCTGTTTATCTCTCTCTCTGTTCATCCCTTTCTCTCTCTCTCTCTCTCTCTGTTCATCCCTTTCTCTCTGATTATCTCTCTGTCTTTCTGTTTATCTCTCTCTCTGTTCATCCCTTTCTCTCTCTCTCTCTCTCTCTCTGTTCATCCCTCTCTCTCTGTTCATCTCTTTGTTCATCTCTTTCTGTTTATCTCTGTTCATCCCTCTCTCTTTCTATTTATCTCTCTGTTCATCTCTGTATTTTGGTTTATCTCTGTCTGTTCATCTCTCTCTTTCTCTCTCTCTCTTTCTCTCTCTCTCTCTCTCTGTTCATCTCTGACTTTGTTTATCACTCTTTGTTTATCCCTCTGTCTTTATCCATCTCTCTCTGTTTATGTTTCTTCTCTCTCTCACTGTTCATCCCTTCTTTCTTTATCCATTTCTTTCTTTTTATCTGTCCATTCCTTCTGTTTACCCCTTTCTATCTATCTCTCTCTCTCCCTTTTATGTTCATTCCTCTTTCTGTTCATTTCACTCCCTTTGTTCATCCCACTCTGCAAGTTCATCCCTCTCTTACTGTTTATCCCTTACTTTCTGTTTATTCCTCTTTCCTTGTTCATCCCTCTTTTTCTGTTCACCCAAATGCAACTGTTTGCCGTACAAGCAAATGCAGAGGTAGATAGAAATAAATAAAGTAAGCAAGCAAAAAAAGAGCACACACACACACACACACGCACACACACACACACGCACACACACACACACACACACACGCACACACGCACGCACGCACACACACATATATATAACAAATTAAATAAGTAAAAAGACAAGTGAATAAAATCAAAATGAATAATTCAAACTCGAAGTTGAAAAAGGGAAAAAAGGAAAAAAGAAAGAACAAAAGAAAGAAAGGAAGAAAGAATGAATGAAAAAAGAGAAAAAAGAAAGAATAAAAAAAATGAAAACAGGAAGAAATAAAAAAGAAAGAAAGAATAAAAAAAAGAACAAAAAATGAAAAAAAAGAAGAAAGGAAGTATGTAAGAAAGAAATAAGTCTATAATTATTGGCAGCTTTTAACAGTAAACTCCTGCTGCTGATGTTGTGGAGATTTTATTCTTACGCTTCAGGTGATCCTTGCATAAATGTGTTGCTGTTATAATTATTGGCATCCCAGCATTACAGATGTTATTAGCAGTTGAAGCCCCTCCCCTTTTTTTCTGCAGAAGTCGAGCAGTGAGCGTCTCCTGTAATGTTGGACAGGACTGGAGACGCTCTTGTTGTTCGTGAACAGCAGTGAAGACGATCGCAAGGGAGACGGAAGTTTGTGTACCTGCCCCACTGACTCACTTCTGTGTGTTGAAACATTCCCAGTGCTGCGCGTCCCGTATCTCAAGAATCGCTGATGTACAAAAATAACCATGCTGTTAACATGTAGTGCTACTGGTCATCCTTACAGCAGAGTCGATGTGTATGCAATATGTTTACGCGATACAGATACTTATTTTAATATGAATGACTGTAAAATACACAAAATTGGGTGATTTTATCCCATGGATTACTAGCGGGGGCTGAACCAATGGTTCGCCGGTATTTTTCCTGGGAAGCGATGTGAACACGTTAGGCGGGGTTGTCCAGCGCAAGTAAACAAGCAGATGTATTCAGCGAGCAACATTTTAGGTGATTAAATAATGTGTTCAAGAAGCAACTATGGCTAGGAATTTGGAGTAAATGGGTGTGAATGGTGACCTATTTGAACCAGAGAGGGAGGAGTCTTGTGGAGACAGTGAGACGTCACATTCTAGTGACTCTAAGGATGAGAACACGTCCAGAGATGAGCGTGACGGTAAATTCAAAATGGTTTACGCAGCTAACATTTCTGCCAACTCAGCTTTCCTGTTTTCAGTCGGTTTAGGAACAAAAAGAAATGTTTTCCGTGATTCCTGCACTTGTTGCTTGTGCAGCTCAGCATTGGCCCATAATGTGTTATGATGCAAGGGGTCGGTGACGCAGCCCAGCCAATCCAACGAGAGACGGCAACATGTCTCTGAACATGCCTGGACTCATAACACTCGCACATACTTTGAAAATGGTCAAGGACTGATGTTGCCGGAAGGACCTGCTGATATCAAACGTGATCATTTTAAAGAGAAATAATTAATAAGAAAGTGGTGTAATGGAACAGGGTTATTGTTACAACAGTAAAGTTGATTATTTTTCTAGAGCTACACATCCTGAAATGTTTTATTCCTCTTATTTTCTCTTATATCTCTTACACAACAGCATGTCTACTATTACATTTTATTTTAATCGTATTCAAGCACTAAACATTTTTTCCCTTTGTTTTCTTGTGATGACACGTTCGTTTCATTCGTCTTTCCATTTGTCTGCACCATGTATTTGAGCTTTATATTTAATAGTAATTTAATCATTATTACGGGTAAAAATTACAATGTAATTTTGAGAATTTGAGAAAAATAATCCTGCTATCTTAAGAAAACATGAATATGTTGAGATCACAGGAAAACAAATGAAATTCCCTCGTCAGCTCTAGAAAACAACAATTGTTATCCTGAGAAAATGACATAATTATCCCATTAACTTGAGAAAAAAATGTATGAATGCACATCTGCTTTCGGGCTCGCGATATGGAATTATCCATATACTGTAGTTACATTTAAGTACGACGTGTAACATTGACAAAGCTAATTAGCGTAGTTTTGATTATTTGCTTAATGTAGCTAAAGCTCTAGTAGTGGTGGCTCAGTGATTATGGCTCTGGGTTACTGATCAGAAGGTCAGGGGTTCAAATCCCATTACTACCAAGCTGCCACTGTTGAGCCCTTGAGCAAGACCCTTAACGCTCAATTGCTCATTCTATAAAGAAGATAAACTTCAAGTCGCTCAGGATAAGAGCATCTGCCAAATACCCTGTAAAGTTAGAAGAGAAGAAATCACTCACTCACTCACTCATTTGCTAAACTGGTTAACCTCAGCCAACACTGGCTGAAGGCAGGGTACACCCTGAACAGCTTGCCAGGCCGTCCCAGAGCAACACACACACACACACACACACACAAAACCATTCACTCACATTCATACCTCTGGGCAGCTTGACACTGCCAATTAGCGTAACAGGCATGTCTTTGGGCTGGGAGGAAACTGGAGTACCCGGAGGAAACTCATGCAAGCACAAGGAGAACATGCAAACTCCACACAGAAATGTCTGAGCCCAGGACTCGCACCCAGGATCTTCTTGTTATGAGGTGGTAGAAACCATGAAATAAATCTAAATAAGAAACCATGAAATAAATATCTATACCACTGAATGAACAATAAACCTAAATAGGAGCAAAGCCGTTTTCACAGTTCTGTAAACGAGTTTTAAGAATAGCTAATGAACTTACAATGAGCCGCTCACATTTAGTTTAAAAGAGAAGAACAAAGAAAAAATATCTCCAGTGGATTTAACAAATAGTAAAGTCGAGGTAGACTGAGAGAACGATCCCTGATAAAAAGCCTTAAAAAGTGTTTGAAGGGATTGAATGGGAAAGTCTGGAACTCTGAAGAGAACTGTCGTACCAGTCACATCCAGCTCCCACAGAGCGACTGCGGCTTTCCAGCAGCAGAATTCAGAAGGATTTCATTCCATGATGAAAACAACTCATTTTATCAAAACGAAGCCGACATCACAAATATAAAGCAAAACGGTGGGGTGGAAAAGTTACGCACTTGTTTTCTGGAGAGAAATGTGGTATAAAAAACTTTTTTAAAGTTCAGCAAAAATGCTGTATTTAAAAGGTACACCTTTAAACAATATTCTGACGGATATTACTGGTATTAAAAAAAAAAGATGTATGAACGGAGATGAAAATTCATATATTAGGCAGATTGGAAATCACCTCTCTAGACTTCCTGTAACAACCTTAAGTCATTATTTCCCCACTTATAACAAAGAGAAAAAATAAATCGTATGTGTGTGTGTGGGGGGGGGGGGTTCCATGTTATCCCTGTACTTGCGTAGGTTTCCTCCAGGTACTCCGGTTTCCTCCCACAATCCAGAAAAATGCACGGTGGGCTAATGCACACTCACATCTAGGCTGTACCCCTAGGTGTGAGTGTGCGTTTGAATGGTTGTGTGTGTGTTGCCCTGCAATAGTCTGTCGAGCAGTTCATGGTGTACCTCACCTTCATCCCGAGTTGGCTGAGATGGGCGCCAGCCTCCCCGTGACCCTAATCAGAATTAAGCGACTTATAAAATGAATTAACGAATGTGTGTGTGTGTGTGCTGTTATATATATATATATATATATATATAAGATCTTGAGTCAATTTTCCGTAAAACAGTGTTCGATACGTCGAAGTAGAGCTATATATATATAACTCCCTCTATACTACTCTATATATACAGAGTGTCCCAAAAGGCTCTATAAACTTTTAATAAATTCCTAAAGATTACACAAGAATCTGAGTGTATTTATATTTACAATATCATCAAAGGAGTTATTGCAGTTTGACTTCCTATACTTGCCATCACGTTTCCGCGCCTTGAAGACTAGCTGTATACCTCCACGTGAGCGCCTCCATTTTTGAGCTGTGTGTGCCGAAGCTCCATCTTACTAAAATCAGATTTCCTCTCAAAGCTGACCCGGTTGCCCTAAACTACCCAACCCACTGCACAAAGGTTTTCCAATCTGGAAAGTTTTGGTTCTGTGGAATACTGAAACGGTGTTTTCCTGACCACACCATGTTGGTGACTGAGGATGGTTTTGGCGGGACTACCAACAGCCTTAGTGCTGCCTCACTAAAATTATGCGTGCAAATAACATTTTAATTAACTTTTTTTTTTCATTTACCTATAAAATGTGGGAGGTGTTTTGAGGTCACTCTGAATGGTTATTCGTTTCAGATACACTGCACGCTAAATGCATGCTAAGGCTTTTAATTTTTATTTATTAATTGTTTTTATTCTTATTACTTCAGTGATATTTAATTTTTAACACCCTAAAATAAAAAAAATATTATAACATATTAAAAATTATAACATAAAAAAATTATAATAAATAATTTAAAAAAAATTCAGAAATGCGGATCCAGATTCATATTCCACACTCGGACTACACACTCATTAGTGGAATATATAAGAACTATGGTAATATATTTTACATTTAAGATGTAAAATGTTTGGGTTTACATTTTCTTTTTATCTCTTATGAATTTTTAATATAAAAATAATGAATATCCATTCGATTCCTGATGCACTGGCAAAAGTACATTTATTTCATACAAAATGATTCTTTTTCTACTCAAGGAAAGGACAACTAGAGATTTTTAGAAAATTAATCTACTTTATGTAACAGTACTTATGTTTTATGCAACAAAAGATGATGCGTATTAGCTCATTATAGTTTTAATTGTAGTATCTTATCCTAAAAAATGTCTGTGGAGAAATTAATGAGGGAATATTGAACCCAGTGGAGATTTTTATGTTGGGGCGTGTAAGGTGGATAAGATGTATTGCTATTTGACAGATACATGCTGATGTTCTGTTAATTTGTTTAGCGTTCTAGATGGTGTGATATCATAGGCCAGCGTTTTCACTGCAAGTCCATGTTTATTATTATATCTAGTGGACAAAATTTGATCTGAAGATTTAAAGAAGTCTAAAGAAATTGATGAAATTTTTGCTTGTTGAATGGTTGATAGTTCTCCATGCTTCACGCTACCATGGCACTGGCTACCACTTAGTTCTATCCTTGTTAATATTTAACAATTAACATGTACAGATTTCTCAAAAACTCCTGTACATAATATAGAACATGCTTGTATTATTATTTAATTTATGCTTTGTGCATTGTGTCCTCAGTTCTTCTTCTTCAGTTCTTCTTAAAGACTTTTTTGTTTTTTGTTTAATATTTACACACCTTCCCTGTTTTAATAGTACCATTTCCTTTTCATTTAATGCTGTACATTATTATCTCCTGTCCGTTGAGCTCTTTCAGCTGCATCAATTCTTCTTCTTAAGAAGCTCCTTGGAAGGCTTCGGGCTAATTGCATTTCATTGCACTTTTAATAAGATGCACTTGTACTGCAGAAATAAACACTGTTACTGTGAATTATATATTATTAACTTGATAATGAGGTGCTGAAGGTGATCTTGGGGTGGTGCACTTACACAAAATATCTATTTATCTGTCTAGCTATCAAAAATAATGACTCCTCAATCACCACCTCTTTATAAAGGAACAGGTCAAAGCAAATGTTATATAGCTTATAACCTGAAGTCTCCTGTACACAAAGCTCCTGTTAAACATGGTCGCCATTATTTTTAATACATTTATAGCATAGTTGAGCCCGAGTATCAAATACAGTTTGGAAAGTTTCCTTCCTGACCCATGACTGAAAGTGTACCGGTGTATTGGTTATCCTTACAGAATAAATTGTGTTTTTGTAATACATTTAGGTATTTTTAAGTGGATTACTAGCAGTGAACTGAACTGCGGGAGTTTGCAGCTTAGCAGTCGTTTTTCCCTGGAAGTGGCGTCAGTGCATTGGGCGGGGTTGAAGTCTCTTGTGGAGATAGTGAGACATCACATTCTAGTGACTCTGAGGACGAGAACGCTGCCAGAGACGAGCTTGATGGTAAATCCAAAATGGCTTATGCAGCTAACATTTTGGCGACTCGGCTTTCCTGTCGTCAGTCGGTTTAGGAACAAAAAGAAATGTTTTCCGTGATTTCTGCGCTTGTTGTTTGTGCAGTTCAGCACTGGACGATAATATGTTGTGATGCACGGGGTCAGTGATAGCCCAGCCAATCCAATGAATTCACATCACTACCAGGCTGGAACAGTTAACCAGAAAGGCAACAACATCTCTGAGCGTGCCTAGAGTCGTGACTCTCAGGCACATTTTGAAAACAAGCAAGGACTGATGTTGCTGGGAGGAACCACGTGATCATTTTAAATAGCTAGTAACAATAATTCGCCACACCATCATCCTTTAACAACTGGTTTCATATATCCAGGTCTTCGAACCTGAAACTACGTAGACTGCCCTTCATTAGCGCAAATAGGTCTGAAGGTGCATATTCTGAACATACCAGCTGAATATGTGCAATCGTAAGCTCATATGTGACCCAGTCTGGCAAAATGAGTCACAGTAACCAAAAATTCAAAATTGAGTTAGCCATACCATTTAAAA
>JAOUQZ010000001.1:14613119-14635032 GCA_028564935.1 Neosilurus hyrtlii
TGTGTGTGTGTGTGTGTGTGTGTGTGTGTGTGTGTGTGTGTGTGTGTGTGTGTGTGTGTGTGTGTGTGAATGATTGTTGGTGTGTTCCACCTTCTGTGTGGAGTGCATGTTCTCCTCATGCTTGAATGGGTTTCCTCCAGGTACTCTGGTTTCCTTCCACAGTCCAAAGAATTGCAAATTAGACTGATTACCCCTAGGTGGGAGTGTGAATGGTTGCATGTGTGTCGGTCCTGCAATAGACTGACGAGCTGTTTAGGATGTACCCTGCTTTCGGCCAGAGTCGGCTAATATAGGCTCTTGCCTCCCTGCGACCCTAATAGAATCAAGCGGTTCAGCAAATTTATTGGCTTGATTTTTGTCTCTTGAGGAAAATAAGATCAAGAAAAAATAAATAAATAAATTGTGACACTAGAGAGTTCTCGCATAAATATTAAATAAAATCACTTTAAAGTGAGATTTTAACAAGTACACTATTTTAAGATTTGTTTGTGTGGACCATTGCCATATATCTCCGTGTCAGTGTCACGTCCTGATTCGCTAACGGACTGCATTTCCCATGGTGCTTGGCACGCACCTGGGACGCAGTAGTCAGGAAGTGGAGCGATGAAGTTTGATCTTTGTTCATTGCTAGATGGCGAGACACCGTTATTTTTGGTTTCATGTTTTGGTTCCTGTTTTGGTTTTGGTTGCCAGGTCCCAAGAAAATCCTCATGCCGCTATTTTACATCTGCACCCTGTTACACTTAACTCTAAGTGTTACTATAGAAATTGCAACATATTTAATAAAGTGCCTCTGTGATTTGAATTACAGCCAGAACTACATATGAAATAAATTATCGCCTCCTTAATACATAAATTTTCTCATAATGTTGTGTGAGGTATATATGATGCATTTTGAAAGTATTATAAAACAAAATTGAGCAGAACATGAAAATCATTCATAAGCAAATTAAGTAGACCGCCTGAGATTTAAGACTCATTAAAATGAGTCGTACGGCTGACAAAAGTTGACTACATGTCTGCTTTATAACATTGTTATTAAGATGTATGAATGAATCATAAGGATAATAATTGATGACTATTTTATGTCATTACAAAGTCACATTCAATAATGTGATCTTGCAAGAAAGCCTTGAGTATACAATGCTTTATAAAAGGTCAGTGCTTATAAATATGTTATTACAGGTCCTATTCATGTCATTATCATTCGATAATAAAATGGCTTGGAGAATGTTGGAGAGTGAAATAAATCCTGGAAAAGGTTGTGAGTCTGTTGTATGACAGAGAAACAGTTCTGGACGGTTCGTCAGCCTTCAAAATAGATTCTTCAGCCACACAGGAAAAGTTAGTGGACCCTCAGTGAGAGGTCGTCATGGTGACATTAGGTGCTGCCACGTTAAATCGTCTATGCCGCATTTTCTTCCTTGTGACCAGTTCCGACCTCAGCACTGTTCTCCTCTTCTCCGTCGTCTCTTTTCTCTCGATTTCAAAAGCCTCCCTGGCTGTTTTTGCTCCCGGCAGCTTTTAACATGCTAAGGCTAATCAAAGCTCTTAGCGAATCCAGCCGAGTAACGCCTAATGTTTTCCGTCCACATTTGTGGCTCGTTATTTTGCTATTCATTCTTCTTCTTCTTCCTTTCTCCGTATTGTATCAAGGTTCCTTTCTTTTATTCTTTTAATGAGAATATCTTCATAAAAGCACTCCAGAGAGTAGGAGCGCGGTTGCAATCTCTCTGTATGGAGAACTCTCTGATGACTCTATGATCACTGTAAGCACAGCTCCTGTTCTTGTACTGCTTATTTGAACCATTTGCTCAGACAAACCACACGCATGCATGCATTTGAAGTGTGATTTATCTCTGCAAGTAAATATCTAGTCATCAGCAGTTCGTCTGCTTCCCTCATGCTAAGCTCCTGTTATGGTGAAATCCAAATGTATTGTTCTGACAAATGGTCTGTCCGCATTTTCTATTTAAGCAATTCCAGAAAACTGGTCTCATGTTAATGTACCCGTGATTAGCTTCCACTTCAAATGGAGCGAAAAGTATATTTCTATTAGCATCGTCAGAAAGAAGTGCTAACAGCACCATGGCTAATACATGCAGATGGTAAAGGTCACTAGGGATGAGCAGGGAACGTGGAGTGGGGTACATAAGGAACTAAATTGAATTTTCAATATGGCTTTGAATAGCCAGCTGCTTTTTGCCTCTCGTCTCTGAATCTCAAGGTCGCTGCATGTGAAATCCTATTAAGCATTAAAGTATAAAGCCTGAACATGAAGCACGACACTGTTTATTGGGAATATAGTTTTGGGATTTTTATCAGCCTGCTGCACACTTGTACCTGTGGAGTTGTGTGAATGTGCTAAACTTTCACAAGTTAGTGTAAAAAAAACTGGTATAAAGTTTATTCAGTATTGCATTTATTTAACTTTGGAGTCAAATTTGCACACAGGCATATAAATGACAGATAATAAATCATTCATTCACAGAAACGTGTACTCCTACTCGGGTTCTGGGGGACTGGAGCCTCTCTCTGCTGACATCAGATGGGTGAAAGCGGGGTACACACTAAACAGCTTGCCAGTCCACCGGAAGGCTAACAAACACAGCCATTTACACACACACTCACATCTAGGGACAATTTGGCACAGCCAATCAGCCTCTTACCACTTGCTTATTGCTCATTGGGAAGACAAAGTACTTTTGGTATACAGAAACCACGCTGTTAGAGTTTATTTGGATTAAGTGAATCGACTCTATTTTTATTATTATTATTTTTTTAATCCCAGCACTGCATACTGCATGTGATTCATGAGACATGTGGTGTTTGAAATTGTTAAACTTCATCCTGGGATTCAATTATTCATTCATTTGACAGTTTAATATGTTCAAGCATTTTCAACTGAGTTGTAATAAAAAGTACAGGGTTTGCTGAATAATGTACATCAATGCAAAAGGTTATAAGGGAAGTAATTAACAATTATGTGCCATATGTAAGGTGGATGTCGCTAAATAGTCCCAAGATGGCAGTGCTGGCTTAGTGGTTAAGGCGATGAGTTACTGATCTGAAGGTCAGTCGTTCAATCCCCACTTTCACCACTGCTGGGCCCTTGTTCAAGGCCCTTAACCCTCAATTGCTCAGTGGTATAAAAATGATAATTGTAAGATGGTCTGGATAAGAGCGTCTGCCAAATGCTGTAAATGTAAATGATGTGGACACTGAGGCTGAGGCGAGAACATAAAAAGCAAAATATTTACAGTATAATTTACTTATTTTAACCATGACAGAGGCAGGTCAGGTGAGCTTTGTGTGCTTTGCAAGTAGCTAAACTTCTTTTTAAACTCATTCATGGTTTTAGTATATACTACATGGAAACACAACAGAAAACAACAACGAGATTTTTATGGTACTTTTAAAGCCTGACAGTGATGACGACGCCTGCTGCAAGTGACTGTGTTTTCCCATTATGATAATTTAAGCATTATCCACTCGGAATAATTTCTATGATTCCAAAATTGCGAACCAATCAGATTGTGCTGTTTCTGGGTAGTATACTAATCAGCATGATTCGAGTAGCTACAATGTGCTTCCATCAATTTTCATGTTCTCAAACTATCAAAATATTAGTCACATGACAACAAAAGTTCAGGTCATCCTGCAACTCTGTTTTAAATTCACCTTCACTTTATTTTTTTTACTTTACTTTACTTTATTACTTTATCATTTTTCTTTTTCTTTTTTTTATTTGATTAGCGGTCTGTGATGAAGAGCCAAAAATGACAGCAGGCCAAAGAAAAAACGGTGAGCGAGATCAAGAGAAAATGAAGGCAGAAGTGAGATCCGAGATTCTGTTTCATAAAAATCAAGGAAATGACTTTAAAAGACTTATAGCACATTTACATTCGGGTCTGGATTCCTTTCTGTGGAACTACGTCCTCATGAGTGGAAGTAAAGTACATTTTCAGTGGCACTGATTAAGAGACTAATTTAATTTATTGGTTAATTTATTCTTTAATAATAATGGAATGACAAATTCGGAACGCCATCACGGCTTCTTGCTGTCTGGCATCAGTTCAAAATGCAGCAGCGTGTCACGCTTATCAGTTTAATTTTACAGATCACCCGGTTGTTTCTTGAGCATCCGTTTCCTTATTCTCAATGAAATTAACTGCTGTCTACTCCACTGCTCTTAGATTTTTCATCTGGGGATAGGTTTTTTTTTTTTTTTTTTTTTTTTTTTTTTAAGTTAACACCCTAACATAAATGTCTTTCTAATTAAACTGTATTTTTAAAACAGCTGTGTAGTTTTTATTTAGAGCTTTGGGACAGCAGTAAGAAACTCAACCTGTTAAAAACAGTTTAAAGTATACCTTCAATCCCAGCTCTGAGCCTAACCCCACCCACTGTGTAACTTGGCACTGAGAGAGGATCCCAATTAGAACGTATGAAAATGAGCACGGTCAGGGCTGCCTACCTCTGGTTATAGAATGTTGGCATTCTTAAACTTCTTGAAGGACAGAAGTACCAAACAGTTGACTCTACAGATGCATCTCAAAACCCTGGAACCGCGTCATAGTGCCTTGCGTCATAGTCCCCATGGAGAGGCACAAGGAACCGATGTGAGGAACATGAACTTGAGGAAATGTGTTTACTGCTGATGACAATGGCACACCTGACCTGCTACATAAAAGGATTTGTTGTCATATAAGGGGTGGAGGTTTTTTATACAGTGGTGTGCAGCTTTTCCAAGAAGGCTGCTGTCATGTACTTCGCTCATCGAAGTATGATTGCTGCTACCGGGGCCTTAATTCTCACTCCTCAATGGACAAATAACAGAGGGGATGGCTGTCAAACATAGTGGACCAAAAGAACATCTAGTTCAAGTGAGGATCTACCAGACAGGAAATGATAAATAAGAGTTTTGAAGAGCACCCCATTTCAGCATGGACCTTTTATGGCTGAAGACTGATTTGACCAGTAAATGATGCTTTGAGCCATTTTCATTTATTCACTTGCCAAACCGCTTCATCCTGCTAGGATTGCAGGGAGGCTGAAGCCTCTGGGCGGAGGTGGGGTACACCCTGAACAGCTCGCCAGTTCAGTGCAGGGCCAACACACACACACAACCATTCTCATTCACTCCTAGGGGCAATTTGGAACAGTCAATTGCCCTAATGCGCATGTCTTTGGACTGTGGGAGGACATCGGAATACCCAGAAGAAACCCACACAATACGGGAAGAACAGGCAAACTCCACACTGAAGCGTCCTCGCCGTGCCCGTATCTTGAACTCACTCATTTTGTGTATTTTATCCGGGCTCTCTATGAGCCATTTCTTTTAAACAACGTCTAATAATAAATACGATTTTTACCATGAGATCAAATCATGTATCTTCAAGTCCTTTGGGTTTTTTAAAGGTGCCCTGCCTTCCTTTGTCTTTCATGCACAATAGATTTGCTGCAAGTCTCTGGATATGTTTTCAATTTTCTACTGTGTTTCAACATGCACCATGTGATCATCAGCAGCCTTTGAAGTTTTTCAAGGCATTTCAATTTTCTGCCACGTGACCCTCTTCTCCCATATATAAAATTAGAGTAAAAGCTACACAGATGGTGCTGTTCTATAAAAAAATATAAAATAAAAAAGTAATACTTCTCAAAAATAATCATTTTGGGGAGATTTCCCATAAAGCTGTGCTGTATTACAAGAAGGAAAATGTGTCTGGCCAAATATGTTTGATTTTGTTTTTGTGTACAAGTCATTAACTTTTTCTAATCCACATTTGGACTACAAGCTCTGTAATTAAGGCAGAAGGTATTGTTATGGGGCTCTACAGCCAAACTGGGTGCAGTTTCACCCAGTCCAGTTATGCGCTGTGTCGTAGATGGAGACTGTGAATAGACTTGTATATTAAGAAAGCAAGATTACACATGTGCTGAGGATTTTTTATGTAAGAGATAACAACGAACAAAGTGTCCGAGTTCTTGATTTTCGGATATCAGGACAGATCCTTATCCTGTTAAAAAATACAGGGTCTATGTACTGTATAATATTACATATCACATCGGAATGGCGCAATCTGATTGGTCCATCATCTAGGAACGAAAAACCTTAACCCGAGTGGATAATTCTTGAATTAAAATGACAGACATCTGATCACTTGGAGCAGGCACTGTTTTAAAAAAATAGCTAAGGTAAATGTACGTAATTCAAAATTTATTTCTAAAGAAATCATATTAAATCAAAGTCAATGATTGCTAGTGTTTTTAACTAGTTAATCTGGCAGCAGAAGCTACAGAATCTGGCAGCTAGTAATGCTAGTTGATCTGCTTTATTATGCAAAAGTTTTCTTTTTAATGAAAACTGCTGGAAAACCCAAGAAGCTTGATAACTGTTAAGGGTTTACTGAGACAGAGTTGCAGGCAAGTATCCATTTAACTGCCCCATTTTTCCAAATTATAAACTCATTATCTATCCCACTAGGCAGGTGAATGTTCCAGTCCCATGTTATGCTGATCCAGAACATCACCTGATGTAACTGATCTCATGCGTAACTAATTATTCACATTAGTACAAATTATAGGGAAAAAAGGGTACTGAAATCTCTATAATATGGTAATTACACCAGGGCGTAACAAGCAGATCCTCATCGTCTATAAGGACATTATTTCAGCATCGTAAGTATGTCTTAAGCTAGCCCCTCATATTCCTGATTTTTGGGATCATACATTACATCATAAGGTCAAACTAAATAATATGGATGAAAATCATTCCTCTCGACAGCCACAGCAAGTCAAGTGTGTTGTAAGTAAAAAATTAAAAACTATATGAACTAATTAGAGCGTGTTTGTAAGCTTCTTTTGAGAAAGTTTTTAGAATATTGAGGTTTTTCCCTTCTGCTTGTTGGACGAATGAAGTAAAACAAAATACTAGTGCCCTTTATATTAGTTTGTGACAGAACCCGCTGGTAAATGATTGGAAAAACAAATAGCCTGGGTCCATAATGCATCATGATTGCGATATGAAAGTATAAAATTGACCCATGCATAAAAATAACTTATTCTGTAGCATTGCCTCAACCGAAATGGATGACAGGGTATTCATAAACTCAGGAAGCCAGTACTTATTAAATAGCTCCCCTACCTCCAACCACACACTATTTTCCTTTGCGTCATCCTTCTCCTGTTGCTGTTTTTCCACATGAATTATAATGATAAGTGTTTGACCAAAAAAAAAAAAAGCCATGTTCAGGGAACAAGAGAGACGCTTAACACAAGGTAATTAGTATTGCCACAAAGCACATGCTGCTGGCTCCTATCCTCGGAACGATTAATATTAATTACATGGCTTGTTAATTTTCATATTTGGGGTCAAAAGAGAAATGTTGAGCTTTATTATTGATGAATTGATTTTCTATTTTAGAGCACATCATGATGCCTTCAACCTCATTCATTCATTCATTTTTAAGCCACGTAATCCTAATTAGGTTTGCGGAGAGGCTGGTGCCCATCTCAGCTGACTCTGGGCGAGGGCGGGGTACACTCTGTAGCACACTGTACAGTCAACACACATACAACCATCCACACTCACTATCACCTAGGGGGGATTTGGAACAGCCAATTAGCCTACTGTACATGTTTTTGGACTATGGTGGAAACTGGAGTACCTTGATCAAACCAATGCAAGCACAAGGAGAACATGCAAACTTTACATAGAAACACCCAAGCATGGGAATAGAACCCAAGCCTTCTGGCTGTGAGGTGAATGTGCTAACCACTGTGCCACCGTGTTAATATATGTATATAATAAATGTGTTATTATAACTTGTCATTGTTATAATGAAATGTCTCCCCCTAATGGATGTTAAAGAATATGCTTATTTATTTATTTATTAATTTTTGGGGTGGGGAGGGGGGTGAATTGTAAATTTTTTTCAACATGATCCCATGCACGGATCACCTACAAAATTTGATGGTTTGTTACTTGCAGCACACCGTACTCTGAAAAAAAATATCCAAACCTGCGCATACCTTTTTGAAATATCTGGCACACAAACAAACTAACTAACTATCTAACGAACATAGCAACACAGGTAAAAAATTAATAACTACAGGAGCACTCACAGAGTGCAAAGTATGTCTGTCATGCAGCATGGTGTATCAAATAGGCCCTATATGGGTACTGGATTTAACTTTGCATACACCCGTCTTACAATAGGTTTTAGATTACATAGATGTGACCAAATTAGCGAGAAGAAAAACTTTCTTGTTCAAAGGATTTACAAGAGTTGCAGTTCTAGGGTCAAAGGTAATCGTTTCATTATGAAACTACTCCATATATGGTTCTCCATTAGTGTTCCAGAGTACTGGCATGTCTATCACCACTCATTACCCCTCTGCTTAACTAAGACAAAGGGAATATGCAACAGCCTTTGCCGTCTGTATGTCTGTTTATCTGATCGTCCATCCATCCATGTGTCCATTATGATCACTGATTGATAGTTCCTCAAGAACTTTACCAATCGCCCCCAAATTTGTGTCAGCTATGCATTATGATGTGATGCACTATGTTTAAAAAAATCAGGTTGATATGTTAATTATTAATTTCTTCAGGTGGTCCTACACTAGGCATCCATGTGTTAACAAAGTTGTTCTATTCTCCCCACAAATGCCCGGGGTCGACCCCTCTTTGATGTAGGGGAGACATGGATTACATAACTGCCTCTTCTCACACAAGCCATGCAGGGAGAGGGGGGCATACATAGTGGTTAGGCAATGATACATGCATTCTGTTACAAAATATATACACAAAAAATTACATCCGTTTTTAGATTTGTTGACAGCCAAGGGGTTGTCTGTGCATTGCACGTGCCATGCGTGGACATGTTGAGCAGGACCCAAATGCAGGACAACAGAAGAAGAGTGGGGGTGAAGAATTGAGGTCCTTATTAGAGTTCCAAGGCTAACAGAAAATGTGAAAAGCAGAAGGAGGTTCAATGTTACTGGTAGGCTGGGTACTTGCTGATGCAAAGCAGGCAAGAGGACATGTAACCAGAGAGAATCATGAGCTGGTATAGACTGAATCACAGGCAGAGACAAAGTCAACGAACCAACATTGGGGCGAGAATTTGCTGGAGTATAAATAGGAGTCTCGATGAGCAACAGGTGTATGGAGATAATTGGAAGCAGGGGAGGAGGTAAGGCCACGCCCATAGCCTGGAGAAGCACATGGAAAAAAAAAACAGGAAAACAAAACACACAACAGCTCCCCTAGTGGTGAAAAATGCGTGATCATGACAGCACGGTATTTTTTTGAAGTCGAATGCCAAATATGTGTCCAAAAAGTTGTGACCTTACTCTGACCTTGATCTTCACGTTCCAAAATCATGTCGTCTGTGGGACTCAGGCAGTGTAGAGTCCCCACCAAGTTCGGTGAAAATCTGTTTCTCTATTTTAGGTTTCTTATGGAGTTTCATATGGAGATATTGAATGAACTTGTGAGATGCCTGCAGTTTGGATGCAGTTCTGCTACTGAACAAAAATAATTATTAAAAAAAAAAAAGAAGAGTCAATAATACAAACATGGTCTGCAGCTCTGCTGTGAAAATTGGCAGTAATCTAGTATTGTGTGCTTTGCATGCACAGAACACACAGCCAGAAGGAATGAGATATTGATATTCATCTATGCACGGTTTGACCAGTTGTTTCCTTTTCACAACTCGGCAATATTCATCTCTCATATTAGTGACCTGAAGAATATTACATTTGTGCATCTGTTCCACTTTATAAATGGCTTTGAGGCTTGACAAGGTGATGAGATTCAAAGCATCATATAGACACAATTTGAAGCCGGGGCTGTGAACCAATGAAGAGCGCGAGACACATTCATTCTGTCTTCTTCCCTCGACTCGCCATCCCTCCCCGCTCTGCTCCTTCATCTCTCATCTTGTGTTTGATGAAGTACTTCACGCTGAGGACATTTTTCTCCCTCCTGAGTTCATCAGCACTGGTGGGTAGAATCAAAGAAGGCCCTCATTCCCTTGTGTCCTCGTGTCTGCTGGAGATGCGGGAGCGCTGGTCACCCGGAGCTATTTAGGAGTCATTAATCTTTCCCTTTGCATCAGGCTGCACTACCTTCTTTCTCTAACTGCTGCTATAGAAAGAAACCAAGCACGACGTCATCGGATCGTTTTTTTTTTTTTTGATTTTCCAGACAAAAATAAATGTTCAGTCACACCTTCAGGAGCAAAAATGGTACCCAAATGCAACATTTATTCTATGTTTCATTCATAGTCATTGCCTATCCCAAGAACACTCAGCACAAGGAAGGAATACGCCATGGATGGGATGCTGGGTACCAAATACTGATTCACGCCGAGAGGCAATTTACCATAGGCAGTCCGCCTACCAACATACTCTCAGGAGGAAACTGGAAAACCCCATTGGAAACCTTCAGGAGAGGTGAAATTATACTGAGAGTAACCCAAGCTCAAAACTAAACCAGAGACCCTGGAACTATGGCATAGCAAGAAAACATGTTGCCCCACTGCAAAGATTCCAGGTTGAACCAATTTCAGAAGCTTAGAAACTGGACCAGCTTTGGAAGAAATCTGACAGGACGTTGCTGTTTGTAAACTTCTCATTCAAAGGTTTTGGTGAAATTAGTCATGGGCAGCACAGGGGCAAGGTGTTAGGCACGTCTGCCTCACATAAAGAAGGTCCTGGATTTAAGTCCTGGGATTGGGCGTTTCTGTGTGGGGTTTGCATCTTCTCCCCATGCTTGCGTGGGTGTCCTCCGGGTACTTGCATGGGTTTCCCCCACCGTCCCAAGACATTAGCACATTAGGCTAACTGGCTGTCTAAATTGGCCCAAGGCATGAATGTGAGTGTGAATGGTTGTGTGTGTGTGTGTGTGTGTGAGTGTGTGTTGCTCTTCTCATAAGCTGTTAATGGTGTACCCTGTCTTCGCCCAGTGTTGGCAGAGATAGGCTCCGTCCTACCTAATTAATCCCTCATAGAGAAATAAGTGATTCGGCAAATGATGGAGAAAAAAAACAGACCTGCTATATTAGACAGAATTTGTATGAGTCCCTGTTTCATCTCTTAGTCACCCTTTTCTTCCTTTCAGCTTTGTCTTTTATGGCATTTTTATGGTTGGAGAGTCAGAGCTAATGTTTTCACATTGGGTTCAGAAGAATGAATGGATGAATGAAGGTTATTAGCCCCCGAGGAGACTTTTTTGGGAAATGGAGGAATAACGCATGCTTTTGCTTGGGTTCGCTCGTGTTTCTGAGTTAGGTAGATTTGGTTAATAAAGAAAGCTTTTGTGCTACTGATTACTAATCATCACAACCCTCCTCAGGGAAGAACATGGACGCACTCGCTTCTACACTTTATACCAAATGGTCATTATGGTCAGTGTTTGCTCCCCAGCCTCTCTAGGATTAGCTCTGGTGACTCTTGTCATTGTTAAGAATGTGGCTGTCAATTATTGCAAGAGCGGGGCAGCTTTTGCATCAGATTCTTCTGTTTCTTGTCAAATAAATTGAGTGTTTAGACGATTTTTACTTCCAATGTCATTCTGAGCAATCATTAGTCAGCGGGAAATTTGTTCTGTGAGGATCTTTACATAATATCGAATGAAATCAGGAAGAATAAAAATATTAATTCATTCATTCTTTAAGCTGCTTAATCCTAATTAGGGTCACGGGGAGCCTGGCGCCTTATTCAGCTGACTCTGGGCAAGGACGGGGTACACCATGGACAGCTCGCCAGGCCATCGCAGGGATGACACACACACACACACAACCATTCACACTTAGACTCACAGCTAGGGGTGATTTGGAACAGCGAATCAGCCTACTGTGCAAGTTTTTGGACTGAGGGAGGAAATTGAAGTGCCTGGAGGAAACCCAAGCAAGCACAGGGAGAACATGCAAACTCCACACAGACACACCAGAGAGAACTGTACCCAGGCCTTTTTGCTGTGAGGCGGATGTGCTATCCAGTGCGTTATCATGCTAACTAATTTATCTATAAACTAATGTTCTGTAAAATACAACAGGCAATACTATTCAGTGTACATTGTATAAAAAGGAACAAAGTGAAACATTGCAAACACTTAAAGTGAGTTTTCACCCCGTGTTCAGAGTCATGGTTATGCCACTCAAAATCATAGACAAATCACAGACCTGAAAACAGTCTCCACTCTTCTGGGCTAAATTTCCACTAGACTTTGGAATATTATGGTGAGAATTAGCATTTATTATGGCATTTATTAACTGTTCATCCCTAAAATGTTCAGGAGGGTTGGGGGTAACTGTCTGTGCTGGCCACTCCAGGGGCGCACAAAAACGTTGCGTACGCCCTTTCCCACGGCAGAGTTCAGATGTATCAAGAATGAAATGTCTGTGGAAATGTGCGGTGCTTCACGCAAACTTCATGGCTGGCGTGCACATGTTTCTGCAGCTGTTGGTGCTTTGGTGACAGATACGCACAGATTCATACATCTAATTTTTTTGTGCGTATGACATTTAAGCGGATTTAAGCGTACGCCATTTTTCAGTAAGAATTCCACGCAAGTCTTTGTACATGAGGCCCCAGGTCTTCCACTCCAGCTTTGACAAATTATATATTCATGTTGATTTAAATTTGCAGCAAAAAATTTGGAATAGTGCATATATAGGGTCATGGTCAGGCATTCACATTGTGGCAATAAAATAAATGGCAATATGGGGCTTGTTTGCATGTATACTCTGTGTTCGGTGTGGGATACACATTGTTGCAATTATGGCACCAGAATGTATTCACAGCAATGCAAAGTAATACATATGTGCTCAAAACTTTTCAGGCTTTTTATTCATTTATTTATTAAATTTGAATCATACTTGAACAAGCCCTTCCTACAAAATTATGGTTATTTATCTCAGTTGCATCCATTCCTGTTCCATCTTGTTATTCAGTGGGGGTCAATACTTATGCACGTCACTGTATCCCACAAACAACATACTTTTTTTTCCACATAATACTTTAATATCAGCACCAGCTTTGTTGCACTACAAAGTCTTTGAAAAGATGCGATCTGTTTGATGGCACGGCAGTAATTTACAAAATGGAAATATCAAAGGAGGCAAAAAAACAAAAGCAACAAAATAAATAAATATATAAATAAAAATTTTAAAACCTTTTAGCCAGCCACATGCCTCTGCTCAGGCATGGCACGGGCTTGTGTGTATCATCACTGCCTGCAAAATGTCAGAGGTAATTCATTCATGGAATATTGAGCCGCTCGGCTGAGCTAATGCCTTAATATTTCAACCCCATCTCTGCTAAAGACGCAAGGAAATGATGTTTGTTTTAAGCCTAAAACAGCATGTTGAGACAAGCTCTAATGGATAAGACTGGCTGGGAATTATTCAGAGTAATATACTCGGTGTTCCTGCAACATGCCGAGCTTTCTAATGTGTATTTGTGTCATAAAATGTGGCTTTTTTATGGTATCTGTATGCTGGCTGATTTTACCAGCTTGATATTCAGAACCTGATGAATGTATTGTGTGTGATATTATTTATTTAAATTCATGCAGTTATTATAATATGTGGAAAATTTCAAATGAAATGATTATTAGTAGATTGTATACTACATGAGAACACCGAAATCTGATTGGTCCATTATCTGGAAATTTAAAAAGATTAGCCTGACTAGATAATGCTTGAATTGGATGCTCACAGTTTGTCACGGTCACTTGGAGCAAGCAGCATAGTTAGCACGCTTTAAAAATGAAAAAAAAAAATTACCTATAAAAATCATATTTTAGTTTGCTTTTCCTGTGTTTTGGTGGAGTATATACTGAATCTTTAATGAGTTTAAAAACAGTGTTACAGAGCATGGTTTCCTTCCATTTCCATGTAGTATGTTTATATCACATTCGAAATAAGTTTTAAAAGAGATTGTTAGTTACACAACAGAGCATGCAGAGCTCACCTGACCCGTCTCTGTCATGGTTAAAATATTTTTAAAAAGTATAAAATATAGATTTAGTTTGTTTTTATGTTCCTGTATACGATGTATAAAAGAAATTATTCACCTCAGGTTTCTGTGGATGTCAATGAATTAAGAAAGGAGCAATTCAGCAGCATTCACCGTGTCTGAGCCGAGGAATTATTACCATGAGCACTCTGATGGTGAAAACCTCTGCCAAGCTTAGCAATTCCCCCTATGAACCAAAATAATGAAAAAAATTTTTTAAATAATAATAATAATAAAAATAAATATAAACCAAAGAAATCTATCCCACATTGTTACAGAATTCTTAAAAAAAATTCTGATTTTGACCCAGATCATCTCAAAAATCTATTGGAGTCTTTCTTTTTCAAACTCATCACTGATAAAAAAAAATTCCATGAAAATTCGCAAAACGTCTAGTGTAATCTTGCTAACTGATAAACAAAAACACAAGCTGCAGGAAAAACGTAACCTCCTTGTAAATGTCCAAGTACGAGGTTGGAGGAAAGGATGCGATGTGAGCACTCCATCTTTTTTGCAGTCAGGTTATATTGATCGGTGTTGGTAATAGAGTTGCTTTTGCTCTGTCTCATTTTGCTTTCACTGCTAAAAAAGAGAAAATATATCCAAAATGAATTATACCTGTGACGTAAAGACATGTTCCTGACAAAGACCCAGTGTGAGTGTTTAATTGTTCCAAAAACAAATGCTTTGAATAAAAGAATTAATACGTTAGTGTGCATTTTTAATATATTATTTTTAATAGTAAAATTATTTATTAAAAATGAAGTTAACACTCCAAACCTCACATTTAACTCATTCATTCATTTGTTTGCCAAACCGCTTAATACGATTATGCTCGCATGGAGGCTGGCGCCTATCTAAGCCAACTTGGGACGAAGTTGTGGTGTATCCTGAAGAGCTGGCTAGTCGATTTTGCATAGCCAATGCGCACACACACACGCAAACACACACATACACACAACCTTTCACACTCACTTTTTCATCTACTTCATTTTTAAATGACGCCAGGAGACGATTTGTAAAATTTTAAACATTTGTACTCAAAATGTTCGGAAAGTTTCCATGATGTTTTCAAATAGACTTGGCAATAATAATATAATAATTATGATGTGGGTCATATTTCTGTTCTGTACAGCTGTAATTTGTCAATAAATGTGGCTTAAATGTGAAATGAAATAATATTTTCTAACAATGCAAGTAAATTAACAGAGTATTTAACATCTGTTGGTTGCACCATGGGCAGCACGGTGGTGTAGATGTTAGCACATCCATCTCACAGCAGAAAGGTCCTGGGTTTGAGTCCCGGGCTGTATGTGCTTGTGTGGGTTTCCTCGGGGGACTCCAGTTTCCTCCCATAGTCCAAAGACATGCACCTAAGGTTAACTGGCTGCTCAAAATTGCCCCTAGGTGTGAATGTTAGTGTGAATGGTTGTGTGTGTGTATGTGTTGGCCCTGTGATGGTCTTGTGAGTTGTACAGGGTGCACCCCGCCTTCTCACAGTGTCGGCTGAGATAGGCTCCAACCTCCCTGCAACCCTAATATGATTATGCGGTTCGGCAAATGAGTGAGTGAGTAGTTGAACGATGTATGCTCACTGATATACAGCTGGGACTTTATACTTTATATTTGAATGAAATATATAAACTATAAAACCCTGTACTGATTGTTTTCATGCATCTTCTGGACCCTTAAATCACTGTAGGTTGTTTTTTTTTTTTTTTTTTTACTGAACTCCAAGCTGTCACCTATCCTGTTGTGCTCCACAGCTCTCAGCATGAAAGCAGGTGTGGGGGCATAGCCCCAGCTGGTTGGGTCAAGATGGCACCAATCAATAGCTAAAGGGTTCAATGAGTTGCATCACCTCCTGGCACATTATTATCACTCCTGGAAATGCCAGGTTCCACTTTAAAGTAGAGCATCCCTGGGTATGGGTGCATTGAACACAGAGATCATAACTGCTAAATAGGTCATGACTAAGACCGATTTATTAAAAGGATATTTTGGTCATTGCCCCAACCAAAAATTACCCAACACTGCTATCATTTTTTTCACCATGCGTCTAGACAGTGCTTATTAATGAGTGTCATTGAGTTTCTTCCAGTTGCTGTGGTTTCACTGTTGCCTCTTGGCTAATGCAATCTAGTGACATCAAACACTTATCTAGCTGATGTGCATCTGCAGAACCATTCAATTTAGCTCATAAGAACCCATCTTGATAAAAAAATTTTGTTAAGGTTTGGTGGGAAGACTTCACATTACATTTAGGGCAATGTCTCAAAAATGCTAAATATTTTATTTCCAGTTATCATAAATATTAGCCTACTAATTTATTATACTGTCCATTTTGAAGTGAGGGTCTATGATGCCTAGTGTTTGTAGAGGACTTTGTAGGGAGGCATGCCTGCGCCATCCAGTAGTTCACTGTACATGCATGGTACACCATGGTGTTTGGTGAAAGGTGGCCTGACCTCAGGTGGGTGGAGGCTGTTAAATAAGGCATCATGCATGTACAGTGTGGGATTTCGGTGGGACCTAGGAAAGTCCATGTATATACTTTGCTCTGGTAAGTGTATGCTAGGGTCAACTAGGGCATGGTTTGATGTGTTCAGCGCTGGTACAAGGTCAAGGCGAACAATTTTTTGAGAGTCTGGAATAGCTCAAAGGCATCTGATTGTCTGGATTGATCAGGAACTGCTACGTACAGTATATGGGAACAGGTACTGTAGTGTCTATAGAGCTCAGAAACAGAAAAAAAAATGTCATCATTCCACCAACCTCACTTGCTTGTATCTACTACATTTCTTTGCATATCATGTGCAAAATAAATAAATAAATATATATATCTGTTTAATTTATTGCATCACTTGCCCCACCCACTTGACTTTGAATCATTTATGATTGTTTTACCTTCTGCCATTTTAATACCAGTGAAATTAACTTGTTGTGTGGACTGATCATATGACTTGAAAAGAAACCTAGATCCTAAGTTGATTCCGATCTAGAAATATTTTTACTAGCTTCAGACCTCAGGTCTTTCAGTCTATTAATGGGAAATGGTAGATCATTTGACAATACACTTCACCCTCGATTTCCTAGATTATTAGGGGGGATAGGCTGTCTGGGAACCTCAAAAGTCCAGCAATCTCTAATGTCTGGTGTCCCTACCCTTTTCCGAACAGTTACCATAATCATTCAGCAGCAGTTCCGGACTTTTACACATTTATCCGACACTCAGTACACAATATTATGTTTCCACAAACTTAAGGAGCGAATCAGCACATTCTTTTATCACATTAATTTTAAATGTGGGTTCCGGCTCGTCGTCACTTTCCTCACTTTCACTTCGTTCTCCCATCACTGATGCCACTATCTGTTCATCAGACATTATTTCATGCCCCTCTCCTGCTTTATTTTCGTCCATCCACTTGGGCGGGAACGGGCCAGACAGGAGTAAAGTTGGAAAATCATGACCGACCCGGACTTCCATCATCGATTCCCGGACTTGTCCAAGCATTTGTCTGGCAATACCAAATAATGTCCGGCGTCTGAGTTTGTACGGGAAATCCGAAGTCTGGAAAATAGGGGTACGGGAAATCGAGGGTGAAGTGTATTCAGCAATGGTTACCAGCCACAGTAGCACAGCCGGTATTGTTTTCACTTCCGTCAGTTTGTGCTTTTGTATTTTTTTTTTCAATCATTCATTTATTTATACATTTATTTATTTTGCTACACATGCCTATACCTGAAGAACTGAATTTTCCGGGGACCAAAGGCTGAAACATGGTTATGAAAAGGTTCAAGGTCAGCAAAATGGCCACCAATTGTTTATAATGGCTTGGTAAGGCTGGTGCGATTCCCTGCGATCAGAGGCCTCTCGTTTTCTTTATGATGAAAATGTCATGTTTTGTACTGTTAGCACTGCCCAAAGCTATCACGCTGATTAATGCTAACATGTTAACAACAAAAATCTTTTACAGTTAGGAAATTCCTTAATCTTGGCTAAAGCCACACATAGTCAGACAAACTGAAGACAAATCAAGTGTACGCTTTAGTTCGGGTTGGCACTGGTAGTCCCGCCCACTCCCAGCTATTGGCTGACATTCGCTGTCTCACCACAGCGATCATAATTGCACCATATTTAAAGAAGGCTCTTTTTAGCAGCTGTTAGCAGTAACAGCACCACCACTACCTCCACCCCAGGTCCAAGCTTAACGTTTATTTGCTGGATAGAGTTTTCCAGCACATGTCAATTGGCAACATGTTTTAAAAATGGGTTTACACAGTATGGCATGTTCCATAAGTAGGAGGATTATCACATTTAGTATCTTAAGCATCTCGTGTTTTGTATATACGCATATATATGTGTTTTTATATTGCCGTACTGTGTGTTTTCTTACTTTTATTGATCCAATTTTATCTGTGTTTAAAATTTCATACTGCTGTTGGTCTGTTTGGGGGTAAAGTTGCTGTTCGATACTCTCGTACCAACAGCATAACAAGAACAAGCTGCCTGAATGAAGCCTTTCCGCCAAAGCTAGCTGTGAAGTCAGATGTTCTATATAAGATAAGATGAAACTTTATTGATCACATGGAGGGAAATTTCTGAATGTTAAGCAAAGCCAAAAACAAGTGTAGCTTTTTCCCTCGACAGATAGACTCTTAAACCTAACATTAGAGCTTATTTAACACCTAAACCACGGATATCTCGCACTCTAAGCTCGTCGTCATCACACTCAAACGAGGACTATGAATTCTTCACTGTGGCTTTCTACACACTAACCACATTTGTACTACACCAATGAAATCCGTCCCAGGTTTTAGTTATGTAATTGCAATGTCAATGCTGTTGTTAGAACATCCTTATGAAGTTCTTACTGCAACCTAATTCAACTCGTCTGCACTAGCTTTTTTTTTAACATGTCCAAAGTTCAACCGCGTCCTGCATGGCTATGGAGACCATACAATGTTCTTATTAGTTTCTACCATGTTCCTACTATGTTGTACACGTTCTTATTGAGCCTACCCAGTTTGTTGAGGATGTAGTGGGAACGTGGGTAAGTGTGACAGGAGTTTAAGCAAAAATCACAATTCGAGGCCAGTGAGCCTTATTTATTATATGTCCCAGAAACTTTGTATTTGTGCATTAAAAAAAAGGCAAGATGGGAAAAAACAGGTTGCCCACATGACATCTGTTTGTTTACAAATCCTTTTCCAAACTCTGGGCTCGAATTATAACGTCTTACTGAAATAATTATGCGTATATAATTCCAAACAGGGCGGCACGCTAGTGGTTAGCATGTCCACCTCACAACAAGAAGGTCCTGACTTTGAGTCCCAGGCTTGGCAAGGGGCATTTCTGTTTGGAGTTTACATGTTCTGCCTGTACTTTTGTGGGCTTTATCAGGAAACTCTGGCTTCCTCCAACAGTACAAAGACATACACATTAGGTTAAGCGGCTGTTCCAAAGTGCCGCTATTTTGTGATTGTGAGTGTAAGTGTGAATGGTTATGTGTGTATTTTGGCCCTGTAATAGACTGGCGAGCTGTTCAAGATATACGCCGCCTTCATCCAGAGTTGGCTGAGATTGGCTCCAGCCTCACTGCGACCCTAGTAGGAGTAAGTATGAGCAGTTTGGCAAATTAATGTATGGTCTGATTTATTATTTCTTACTTTTATTATATTAGAGTTAATTTTTGATTTGCTTATGTGCCTGGTGATTTTTATGAAACGTGTACTCGCCCTAGAACTACCATCAAGCCTCGTACTTAGCACCAGAGCTGATCCGTTGGGTAATTTTCACTTATTTTTGTTTTATTATCTGCGGCTCTACATTGAGCAGTGACTTCTTAGACTATAAAAGGTACATTATTGTCTACTTGGAGAGATTTCTCTTTATTTCTTCCACCATCTTTTTGCGTTGCAATTTCTCAGCTGTTATTGCTATTATTGATCTCTGTTTAGTCGTGTTTGTTGCCTGGCAATATGACCATCAGCGCCAAAGGTAAAGCGACGAGACTTTACCAGAGTACGTGTCCTTCAGATCATGTATCTGCTGTGACTACACAAGTGTTCTTGAGACGATGGCATTAAAATGTTGACGAGAAATTCAGATTAGAACATTTGACTGTGCAACTGTACTCAATATTTTAGTCACAAGCTCAGTGTTCATCCTACAACATGCTGTGTACTGTATTAGCTCCCTTTAAACACTAAAAAAGAGGAAGCCTCCGAAACAGCCTGACAGTTCAGACAAACGAGAGGGGGAAAAAAGCAAAACATGGCTTTTCAATAAACTAAAGAACCTGTCTGAAGTTTCACACTTTGAAAGGAAGCCAAGGAAAACATGCACGGCGAAGCTAAAAGGCAGAAATGTAATGAATTACTTCGGAAGCCGAAGGTTTCTGTCAGATTCGCTTAGTTACGTTTAATCTTGTAACTACATCACCGTTTCAAATCAGCACTGTAATACGGCTTTGCATAAATATTCACAAGGTTTTTGAGCCTTTTTACGATTTGCAGTGTTTGTAATCTGGAATTGAATTGGAATTAGTTTCAATGTACACAGAATATACAATATGCTTCTCTACTCACTGACGTTGGCTTCCTGCCCGGTTTTCATCATGCTGTTTGTTTAGGTACGGGTTCTTTTAAGAACGGGTTATTACCTCCGCCAAGGAGGTTATATTTTTTACCGCTGTTGGTTTTTTTGTTAGTTTGTTTGTTGGTTTGTTTGACTGTCTGTTAGCAACATTAATCCAAATGTTATGAACGGATTTTAATGAAATTTTCAGGAGTCAGAAATGATACAAGGAACAATTTTGGCAGGGATCCGGATTATTGTCTGAATGCAGGGAATTTTTAAAAATTTATTGCTGCTTGGCAGAGGTCTGCGCTCTCTGAGTGCTTTCCAACTGTCAACTAATTATGTGACTCTGGGAGGAGGGTCAGAACCCATTTAGTCACAATGGAAAGGGTGAACACTTATGTACTTATGACAGTCCATGCAAGCTCCACACAGAAACACCCCAAGCCAAGGGATCGAACCCAGGCGGATGTGCTAACCACTATGCCATCACGCCACCCTGTTATTATTATAATAATAATAATAGTAGTAGTAGCAGTAGTAGTAGTGATTAGTAGGTTTGCCTCCCAGTAAGAATGTCCTGGGTTCACGCCCCAGGCTTTTGGGTGCTTTTGTGTGAAGGTTGTGTTTTTTTCTGTTTTTTTTTTTTTTTTTTTTTAACAGAAGAGACCTACCTTCCATTCCATTTCTTTCATGACTGTAATTCACTACCATGAATGTAAAGAACTCCATATAAAATGTCACTGTCAGAATACATATGCACTGAAGATGAGCAAATATTAGTCCGGGCCAACTAAGCACCAAATTCATTAGCTCTGCCAGCTGCTATGTTCATCTCATTTGTCCTCTACTCTGAGAAAAAAGAAAGCCACAGGGGACTAATGCCAACAGCTTTGTTTCACTTTTCATCTTAATCTAATATAAACCCGACACACTCATACTTTCAGCAAGCATGACACCGGCTACGCCGCCGGAATACAAATAACACACTGCTGTGTCCCGTGTTTCGACCGCAGACATTTTATAAACAGATTTTACATAATTTTGTAGAACATTTGGGGCCTAATTAGGGGTTTATGAGCGAGGAAAACTAGCCGAGGGTGAAACAGATGACACGTCTATATCATTTAGTCGAAGTCATCTGTAAACATCTGTAAATGTGTGCAGAGGTTTTTGGAGTTAAGGACAGAAACTCTGCTGCATATCAAACACAACAACAAAACAAAAGTAACTTTACAAACTTTATTATTTATGCTTAAGGGCACAGCTGGATGGTGGACATTCATCCATTCATTCATT
>JAOUQZ010000001.1:14635140-14663481 GCA_028564935.1 Neosilurus hyrtlii
GGTCTCAGGGAGGCTGACGCCCATCTCAGCCGACTCTGGCGGGGTACACCATGGACAGCTCGCAAGGCCATCGCAGGCCAACACTCACACAACCATTTACGTTCACACCTAGGGGCAATTTGGAGCAGCCAATTAGCCTACTGTGAGTACCCGGAGGAAACCCACGCAAGCACGGGGAAAACATACAAACTCCACACGGGAACCAAACCCAGGTGGATGGTGGACATAGTAACCATTATTATCAGAGCATTTCAGCGTAGTAAAAAAATGAACACAGAAAATTAGCATGAGGCAATTAGAGCATCAAAGCATTTTTTTATAATAATTGAAAACGAAGTAATATTGAATATATTAAAATATGTAGTTATGAATTTAGTCTTTATTTAATATTAAAAGTTAATCATAATATTTAATTAAATATGAATATTAATTAAAATAATATAATATAATATTATATTTATGTATTCAAATATTAATATTATATTTATGTATTTTTGTAGATATATATATACGTATATTTCATATTTATATCAATTTATATAATATTTTATGTTTATATGAATGTATATATTTGTATTTATATTTATATACATGAATATAAAATATTTTGTATGAATATATTATATATGATCAGATATTAATATATAAATATAAAATAAATAAACATGTTTAAAATGTATTTATTTTTAAATGATTAATTGTCAAAAGTCTTGTGTTGGGTTTTGGTTTGAACACTGCAGATGAAAACACTTGCTAGCTATTAGCTGGCCTGCTAACTAGGCAAAAATACCAACCGCAAAAATACCCGTACACCAAAAGCAAATGGAAGTATTCATCAGTTTTCTTTTGCCCGTTTAACCTGATTTTTAAATGTAAATCGAAATATAACTTTTTTTTTTAATTAAAAATTCTACATTAGTAAATAACTAGCTTCCTACCAAATTATGGAACAAATAAACACTGTACCTATTCAGCAGAGGAAAAAACAAATCGCACTCTCCTGATTGGCTGCGGATCCTGCCAGTCACCTTGTAGCTGGACTACTTTTTGTCTGGAACAAAGTGACATATTGGGCTATTTTTTTATGTATTCATACAAACATCCTATCAAATCTAATGCCTTACCCCTGACACCGGACTCACTGTTGTTAATACAGGATTGTCATGGTGACTCTCGGTAGCTCGGGAACATCATATTATACAGTATTTCTCTCTTCCCTGACACAATATTCATGTTTTTTTATGTCCTTGTAGAAAGAAGCTGTCAGTAGCAGTAGCTGTTCAGTAGCCATCAGACTTTTACGTTCCCTTTGCACAGTGAGCTGTTTCTCATGTTTTGGTCGGAAGATCATCATCTTTTAGGAACACCTCATCCTGCATCCACTTAAAGTAGAAAGTCATCTTTCTAACACTGAAGCTTGAGAATGGAACTCTCCTGAGCCTCACCGGTAGCCTACTTCTTTTGTGTGTGTGTGTGTGTGTGTGTGTGTGTGTGTGTGTGCAACCTACTTAGAGGCCTTTTTAAAACCTAGGGAACCCAGGGAAACTGTTCATTTTTGGGCTTTCATTGCTAGAACCACCTGAAGGGAGTGGCGCTTAATTAAATAGCGGTGGTCCTGGCCCAAAGTAGAGCGGGCAGCTCCACTGAGACCAGGCCAGCTGAGCTTACGATGCGGATCTCACCTGTACGCGTTCCTGAAGGTTCTTATCAACATGTCTCAGGTGGAGTATCTTAAAAAAAAACACTACACATTGATGCAATAGGCTCTACACTAACAACGGTATCAAAAACTAACACAAAACAGGAGAAAATGGTACAAGGTAACAAACTAATAACTGCACTGAGGTGGAGACAGAACTGTAGAAAAATGCAGTTTGTCACCATGGAAACCATGACATGGGGGTGTCTTACAATAGCAAAACCATAGACTTGAATTTAAACTGACTTTATCCGGTGCTAACTAAATTTCTGGTATGTAGAGCTGATTTTTATGCCACTCATGTCACATAACATCAAAAATAAATATACTTTCTTCACAAAAACATCCTGATAGACTTATATGCACTAGGTTTGAAGCACAATGTGTAAAATCGTGCAGATACAGAATGGCTACAGGAAATCAAATAATAATTCTTTACAAAAGGTGGTGAGCGAAAAAAGCATGTCCGAATGCACAACACATCAGGCTCCTTTTATGCTACTCTTGAACAGGAACAAGATTCTGAAGCGACAGTGGGTACAGGTTCACTTAAACGGGTAGAGACCAGCCAATGTTTTGCATATATTTAACATTTTAACCCATGCGAGCTGCTGTATTTTTAATTTTGAGGTAAAAATAGTTTGTTTGTGTGTAATATAACTTAAAATGCTATGCACAGATTTGGATTAGGATTTTTTTCTAGAGTAGGGTGTGGTACAAGTAACACACCATTAACTTTTGAAGGTGCTTCATGCACAGGTTCTTGATTTGTGACCCACTCCAGGATAATATGCAATAAGTCGCAAGGTCGTGTTTTGAGTAAGTTGAAAATGGTGTTCCTGGACGAAAATGCGGTATCGCCAAAAATACATCCTTCAAAGCATAATCTTCAACATGCCATATCCATAAACACAATCTACCCATGCTAAAACACTTGTTTACGAAAGGGTTCCATATCCAAGTTGTAAAACACTGGAAATATCCACTTATTTTAGTGATTTTCAAACTGTTTGTGATTGCTCAGGATATTTTCCTATTATCCATATTCGCTACCAGAACACCCTCCCTACTTTCAGAATCCCATAAGGATTCCCCCAATGATTTTGTGGTAAACCAATGAGAAGCCTCAAAACAGATATGACTCGATGAAAATAGAACTCCTTTGTTGCTAGGAACGGCTAGTACGGTCACGCTGATTGGTCAAAAGCTGGATTCATTTAGTGCATGCATGCAAATGTGGAAAAACTGATTCTGTATTTTTATTTTCTCCAAAGTACCATTTCCTGATCAGCGGCATACAAAGTGATGTAACCCAGTCAACGTTCATGCTATAATCATGCGTTTTACTTCTGCTAGTCTGCTTAATCCGTATTATGCTGGAGAGGGTCACATTAACAAAAAAAAAATCCCAATTGTTTAACATGGCACAGAATATTCTGCAAGCCCCCACTAGGGGGAGACATTTCATTATAACTATGCTAAGTTATAAAAACTTAGATTTTTTGGGTTAATTAACGCACTCCTTACCAAAATCCGTTTATGCCTGGTCGGAATAACTTGCACTCTATGAGTGTCCATCTAGTTCTTTCTATGCTTTATTAAATTCTGAAAGGAAAGCTTTTGTTATGAAAATGTATTTTGTTGATGTGTGCTTTTAACAAATGATTTTTAATTCCAAAGAGAAAAGAAGAAAAACTATTAGTGTGTGATACCTGGCCTTAACTTTGCTTTTTTAACTACTTTAATTATAACTTAATTGTGTTTTTTAATTACTTTACATTCACTGTTTTAGTAGCCCGTACAAAATGTGCTATTATTGATTAAACAACCAAAGATCCAAAAAAAAACAAAAAAAAACAAAGACACTGATTATTAAAAGATCGAACACCCAAAACAATTACTTGTTTTAATTCTGTCTCATTAAGTGCATTATTGACTTCAGGCTCTGCACCATTTAAAGTAGAGCAAGAATTTGAGGAAGAGCTTTACTCGTTTAGAGGTTATTTTATTTTATTTTTTTTTTTTAGGAAAAGAAAGTACAGTACTGTATTCTATTACGACTCAATCAATCTATAGTGTTTACAATCTATAATTACAGTGACTTGCAAGTTTTCATACCCCTTGAACTTCCATATTTTGTCATGTGACAATCACAAATGTAAATTTATTTTATTGGGATATTTTGTGTAGACCAACAAATAAAAACCTGAAAAATCTTGCCTTCATCCATCTTCCCATCAACATCCCAGTCTCTGCTGAAGAAAAGCATCCCCACAGCATAATGCTTCCACCACCATGTTTCACGGTGGGGACGGTGAGTTCAGTGATGTGCAGTGTTAGATTTCAGTCATTTATATTTAGGGTTTTGCATTTGAGCCGGACGGTTTAATTTTGGTCTCATCTGACACATTGCTTGCTGTGTCCTCCACATGTCACATGGCTTTCTTTCAACAATGGCTTTCTTCTTGCTACTGTTCCATAAAGGCCAGATTTGTGGTTTGCACGCAAAACTAAATGCTGTCCTGTAGACAGATTCTCCACTGGCTGCTTCTCGAATCATTGCTCTCCCTGCCTGGACTGTCATTTTAGTTAGAAGGCCATGTTTTGCTAGGTTTGCAGGTTTCCATGATTTTAAAGCTTGGGGTATTTTTTTAGAACCTAACCCGTTTTAAACTTCTGCACAGCTTTATCCCTGACCTGTCTGGTGTGTTCCTTGGCTTTATGATGCTGTTTGTTCACTAATGTTCTTTAACACACTTCTGTGGCCTTCACAGAACAGCTGTATTTATAGTAAGATTAGATTACACACAGGTGGACTCTCTTTACTAATTAGGTGACTTCTAAAGGCAGTTGGAAATACTGGATTTTCTATAGGGGTATCAGAGTAAAGGGGGCTGAATACAAATGCATGACACTTTTTACAGATTTTTATTTGTATTTTGAAATTATTATTTTTATTTTGAAAATCACACACCACTTTGTGTTGGTCAATCGCATAAAATCCCTTTGGTTGTAACTTGTAAAATGTGGAAAAGTTCATGGGCTTTTGGGGCCCCATGGCCTAATGGTTAGAGAAGGAAGTTTGGGACCTAAAGGTCACTGATTCGATTCCCGAACCAGCAGGAAAAAGTGGGTGGTGATGGGGCAAGTGAATTGCACCTTCCTTTCCTCCACCTTCATGGTTGAAATGCTAATGAGCAAGGCACCTAAACCCCAACTGCTCTCTGGGTGCTGTAGTGTGTGGTAGCCCACTGCTCCGATTGAGTGTACTCACTTTGGATGGGTTAAATGCAGAGGCAATGATTTCCCTTGCGGGTTTAATACAGTATAGCAAAAAAATATATAATAATAATACTTTTGCAAGCCACTGTATATAATATTAAATAAAATTTAATAACATTTAACACATGGATTAAAGTAACAGTTTTATATGGCTAATTCTGGGATAAACAGCAACATTTCCGTGACACAGAATCTTAAATTTGTCTGGATTTATTTGGGTCTTGCCTAAATGAAAGTAAACAAGCTTTAAAATGTATGAATTTACATCTAATGTTCACTAGATTCCAATTTCTAGTATATTAGCCATTATAAAATCCACTGTATCGTGTAATGATAAATAAATAAATTCAGGGAACCAACTGGGTAACGTCCATCATGCTTAACTAATGCAATTTATCTAGCTAATGATAGCTGCAGCATAAAATGTTTTTGTAGACAATCAATGTAAGTGTATCAAAGATTTTATGTGAAGAAATTCTTTGGAGTTGCCACTGTAGGTCAAGTACTGACACACTAACATCCATAACATTTTGACAACCCGGAAGATGGTTCAAAATCCTCTCATAAGAACTTGTGCAGCTATCTTTCCTTATCGTTTGTCAAAGGACAGACTGTCAAATTGTAAAAGAACAAAAAAAAAATAAATAAAAAAAAATAAGATATTGTATCAGTAACAAAAACTAATCAGAAATACAACATTTATTTTGAGATTCTATGTCCCGGAAATATTGCTGTTTATCCCAGAATGACCCGTATACATTTTACACATAGGCTGATAAATACATGATTGGTGTGTGATCTGATTCATACATTTTTATAAAAAATTACAAATAAATCTTTCTAATTTTAACATACATTTAAACATTTAAAAAGATGTAACAATGCTCTTTCTACGGCAAACATCTCTCATTTTTATTTTAAAAATATATATATAGATTTTAGGATTTTATAAAATTCTACTTTTACATAGGGAATTGGGTTGATTTTTTTTTTAGCATAGAAACAGTGAATATATATATATATATAGTGTACTTTATTTATAAAGAGTTGTTTTTAAAGTTTGGAAATGTAGCTTTGCCTAGAGGATCAATGGTGAATGATGGGTGAATGCTTAAAGTCTTTTTTCCATCAAGTGGAAAAGAATGCTTTGTTCCTGAACCATTGTTCCCATTGGATATAGCCAGCCTCCAGCATGTTTCCTTTTTTACAGTATAGTGCTGTCTTTGGGAAGAAAAAGTGACACGTCCTTCACGTGTGGACCGACTAGTGATCTTGATCCAAGGATGTGGCCTTCCTATTTTGGATAACTTACATTATAACATTATACCACTATTCTAAACACCATGATTTACACCTAAGAGTTTAAAAATGACCAGAAAACCTTAGAGGTCACTTCTATTTAAAAAAATTATAATAATAAAATATCTTGGTTAAGCCATTTATTAAACCCAGACAATACTGCACTAAACTTATAATAATATATCTGTATCAGAGAGAGCTGTTCATCAAGCAGAATTCAGATCTAAAAATAATTAATCCAGACCTTTCTTTACACTGATATAAATAGAATAATAATAAAATCCAATCGACAGCCTTAGATTTATATCAGAGCTTAGAACACGAAGCAGTAGGGTGCAACAGGAGAATGTTAGCTGGGATATGCTGGTTCACAGCTACCAACAGAAATATCTGGTCTCTGACATTCAGTGATGGTTATAAACTTGTTCTGCCCAGAGAGCAGTATTTTTTTTCCAATCAATTAATCAATCAATCAATTAATCCATCAATAAATGGAGGCACCTTAGCGCACTTGTTAGCGCCATACAGCAGTAAGGTCCTGGGTTCGATTCCTGGGCTTGGGGTGTTTCTATGTTGAGTTTGCATGTTCTCCCGGTGCTTGCATGGGTTTCCTGGGGGTTTTCTGGTTTCTGGACTCCAAAGACGAGCAAATTAGGCTAATTGGCTGTTCCAAATCTCCCCTAGGTGTGAGTGTGAGTGTAAATGAATGAATATGTGTTGGCCCTTGGATGGCCTGGCGAGCTGTTCAGGGTGTACCCCGCTCTCGCCAGGAGTCAGCTGAGCTAATTAGGGTTAAGGAGCTTAGAAAATAAATGAATGAATGAATAAATAATAAAATACAATTTTGAACCAGTCCCACTTTGAGATTTTAACTCATGTATTTATTTTTACATTACATTTTACATTTTTACATTTTATATTATATGTACAACTGTCCAATTCATTGTGAGCACATGATATTAATCTGCCTAAGCCTGCTTTTGATGTAAAAATGCAAGTTTTTTGCGTTTTTCTCAAAACAACAAAAAATAACAGGCACTTTTGTTTTGAACGTGACGATTTATTAATACTTATCAAGAAAACAATTTCCAGCCAATCAGCAGGTTTTGTCTCTGACTGGACTTTAGTTTTACCATGAACAGCTTGCCAGATCATCCCAGGGTAACACACAACCACAATTTCACATTCACATCCCAAGCTAGGGGCAAATTGGAACAGCCAATTAGCCTCATGTCCATGTTTTTGGACTGTGCTAGGAAACTGGAGTAACCAGAGGAAACCCACGCAAGCATGTGGAGCACATGCAAACTCCACACAGAAACGCCTGAGCCCTGGCCTCGTACCCAGAATCTTCCCACTGTGCTGCCCTACTTTTTTGAAATATTGCCTTGGTATGGATCAGTGCAGGCATGTGTGTTTATGGTGCTCTGCAACAGATTGCTGTATTCCCAAGTGTTCCCAGGAGAGCACTGAGCACTCAAGAGGAATGAATGAATGAATGAATGAATGAATGAACAAATGCAGAAAAAGAATGACTAGCGTAGGTCATGAGTTTCTGCCTAACGCAGTATGATTGCACAAATTTATAAATGAAAAAATAATAATAAATAATAAATTACAAAAAAATAGTAATAAAGTCTATGCTATATATTTCATACCAGGATTCATTATGTATTCATGAATAATAAATATCACCTGCGCAAACTTGCCGTTAGTTAGCGGTGAAAATAAATACAGTCTGTGGTCATGGACCAACACTTCTATTAGTGTGTAATTGAGTTTTCCTGCTTGTGTACTTTTTTTTTTTTGGAGTAAATGATGAATGAGTCTCTGTTGTAAAGTTGAATGAGTCTTGGAGCTCATAATCCTCCCACTGCTCATTAGCCGAGCTAGTAATACAGCCCAGTTCCCGCTTTCTTGTCCTCTGCCTTGTTTACCTCTCTCAGTACACAACCTTGTACTTTTCCTTTATTAGAAACTGAAAGGCTTCGAGCATCCAAACAGACGATATGAACAGGTGGCGTCATGCCCGAAGCTACTCAGTGCTGCTTTGTTGGGGCTGTTTTTTTTTTTTTATTGTTGTTGTTTTTTGTTTATTTTCCCCCAATGGTTGCATTTTTTTAGCACACGGTTTAGTCTTTCTGCCAAAATTAGGACAACATTACAGCCAACGCCAAGACCAGACAAAAGGTTGTAAATGGAAATTGACAAAATAGCACTCTCTTTTTTGATCAGAATTGTTTTATTTTCATTTTACCTTTTATTTCATCTTCCAGAGACACCAACACTGTGAACTGTGCTTTTGTGTAACTTGTGTAATTTGTTTGTTTAATTAATCAATTAACCATCCAGCCATTAGCGATACTGCTTATCAAGGTCAAAGGGAAGCTGGAGCCAATCCGGGCTGACTTCAAGAAGAGGCGGGGTTACAACATGAACAGGTGTCAAAGTTAATACAAGATGAACAACCATTCACACTCACAGCTCATTTAGAGAAGCCAGTTGACCTGATCCACATAGCTTTGGATTGTAGGAGGAAACCAGAGTACCTAGAGGAATCCCAAGCACAGGGAAAACAGTGCAAACAATGCAAGTTCCACACAGCCCAAAAGCTCTACTGAATTTCCCAAAGTTGTTGCTTTTCACCTCACCACGGACATAAAGAGGGATTATTTACATTATTATACCCTTCCTGCCAGCTTAAACGCTCTGGGTGAGGGCAGGGGACGCCCCTGCCAAGTCCGGTACTTGAACGTAGGACCTTCTTTCAATGAGGTGGGCATGTTAACTACTACACCACCATTTCACCCTCCTAGATCAACAGTTTTTAAACATGTCACAATCTCCGAGATCACATTTTCGCCTCATTCTGATGATTGATGTAAAGCAACATCACTTTAGTTAAACACTTGTAGCACTGCAAACATGTATCACATTTAATAGTAATGCTGCTTATGAGTCTTTTATCTCTTGGTTTAACTGCGTAATCCTCTGAATGCTGCTATGTTTTATTAAACATGCATTTAAAGTCACATTAGGATGTGAGCGGTTAATGCGTCTGGAGCAAAGGTCTGGCATTTCTTTCTTATTTATCTGAGGCAATAAAAGTCTAACAAAACTCAAATCCTATAATTATATATATATATATATCTACGCAAAATCGACTCTGGATTATATATATATATTTTTTTAATTTATTCATTCATTCATTCATTTTCTAAGCCGCTTCATCTTAATTAAGGTAGTGGGGAGGCTGGCGGCCATCTCAGCCGACTGAGGTGAAGGCAGGATACACCCTGAACAGCTCGCCAGACCATTGTAGGGTCAACACTCATACAACTATTCACACTCACACTCAAGGGTAAACAGCCAGTTAGCCTACTGTGCATGTTTTTGAACAGTGGGAGGAAACCGGAGTACCCGGAGGAAACGCACGCAAGCACGGGGAGAACATGCAAACTCCATACAGAACTCCACACACCCCAAGCCCAGGACTCGAACCCAGGACCTTCCTGCAATAAGCTGGATACTGTGCCACCATGCCGCCAATATAACAGGCAAGACAGGGGGGAAAAAACAGGTTACCCACGTGACATCTATGTTTGTTCACAATTGTCTCCCAAACTCATGGTTCAAATAAAAAGTCTTGCTGGAATAATTATATTTCCTCTGGGTACTCCAGTTTCCTTCCACAGTCCAGAGACATGCACATTAGGCTTTCCAAATCGCCTCTAATGTAGGTTACAATGAAAATCTGTTTAATTAAGTACAAGAATGAATCAAGGTTTTTTGTTTTTGTTAAGAATTTATGTCTCTTTTAAAATTGCATTAGCAAAGATAGACCTACTGTTAAAGCCTACTAGTATCAGAACTCCAAACTCAGAAGGTGGGCGTTTTAATGAAAGCAGCTTAATGAATTTGACTTGATTGTGGTCGTAGAAAGACAAACAGAGATAAAGGTGGGTAATGGAGCTCACAGTGCTTCCCACTACACCTTCATCTTAGTCATTAGACATTCGTTCTTCTCTGTAATTGTGTACCGTCATCCTCCGTGATCATAAACCTTTGACTCTGTGGTGGATGTAATAAACTTCCAAGTAAACAGGAAGTTCAGTGATTCTGAATGCTGAAAAGATAAATGGATTATCATAAATCATAAAACATCATAAATGATAAAAACGATGGAAATTAGCATTAAAGCACTAGAGGGATTTTACAAAGTGGGCGCTTCTGTTCTAAATGGCTTGCTCAGGACATCAGCTCCTCTCTCTTGTACTTTTCATACCTAGGAAGTTGAGATCTTCTCCACCCCCTGAGGGTCTAGGCAGAAATTAGCCAGCTCCCTTGACTCCATCTCACCGTGAATAGCTCCACTTTGATTTCACCTCTCTCGTTAGATTCCCTTCTCGCCAACCCGCGAAGCTCGTCCCAAGTTCAAACAGACTTTTTAACTTCTGCACCGCATCTGAGCTTCCATGGCAATCCACAATGACAGTCGATATATCTCTCCGAGAGCGTGCGCAAATCTGCCTTATGAGTCATGAGTCATTCCCAATGATGTGGAAGATGTAGTCGGAGGCACGATTATGAATTGATTAGATAACCCGGTCTTATCTGAAGAAATTGCATTTGAATGTTCTTCGGCTTCGCCAGCACACACCTAGCGACTTATGGCTTGTCATCACAGACGTCCTCCGGCCTCAGTCTTTCAGATAAATGGCTGGGGTTTGGTTTTCTCATCGACTGGACGTCATTGTGGACAATCTGGTTGGTTTCATCTGTTGTCCATCAATAAGCAATTCGCTATGAGCTGCCGGAGAGGATTTCACCCCTGTTAGAAAAGTAATTGCTGAGGCGCTTCTAATGAAGACAAAAGCAACCAGAGGGCTGAGATGATAAAGGAGAATGATGACATTTCCTCAAAATTGATTTCCTGTTTCTTCATGCTTTGTCTTTTAACAAAGATAACCAGGCAGGAAGGCTAATGATCGCAGTTCAGTTCAAACAAAAACCAAAACCAAGAGGAAAACTATGGCAGAGTAGATTGATGGACTTCTTTCAGTATTTTTTATCTCATTTTATTCTCATGTTTTCTTTTTTATTCTTTTATTTATTCATTTAGTTATTTTCAAAGCCGCTTCATCTTAATTTGGATCACAGGGAGGCTGGTGCCCATCTCAGCCGACTCTAGGTGAAGGCGGGGTACACCCTGAACAGCTCAACAGACCATTGGTGGGCCAACATACATACAACCATTCACACTCACACCTAGGATTGATTTGGAAGTGCCAATCAGCCTAACGTGCATGTTTTTGGACTGTGGGAGGAAACCAGAGTGCCCGGAGGAAGCCCACGCAAGCACGAGAACATGCAAACTCCATACAGAAATGACTTGAGCTCTGCAATCAAACCTGAGACCTTCTTGCAATGAGGCGGACGTGTTAACCCACTACGCCACCGTGCCGTCTCTCTGATTCATTTTGCAGAATTTTATTCTAAAACTTGTTTAATTAATGTGATACTGCAAACTTAAGGGTGTTTTTGAGCTGTAAACTAAATAATACGACAGTTCTGTAATAAAACCCTTCTAGTGTTGATAGTGAGAGAACCTTTATTAATATGGAATAAATGAAACCTCCTGCTTAAAATCATCCCAAATTTCACAGGGTCGATACTGATGTAGATGAAGAGTTTGGTAGTTCTCTACATCATGACAATTTTATTTGTAAAAAATAAATTTTATCACACCTATGCTTGTTAAACATCCCAACTCTGGATTTATTTTCCTTTAACTGTTCTAACAATCTCCACTCAGCTGTCAGGTAGCCGCTGTATCGCTAGTTCAAGTCTCGAGTTATACACGCACTCATTCAGCCCATGAGAGCTTCCCCATCACTTAAGAGATCATTAGCCAGTCACAGCATGCATATAACAAGATCAATAGCTTTCCTATGAAGTGCGTTATCCTGTCCCCAAATATGCATGAGCAGAAGTTCTATCAAAAAAAAGGGCATCGGATGGCATCCAGTGTCTCAGAGGAAACATATGCTTGCTTTTGGCGTCTCTGGGCGGCAGTGATCGTGTATGACTAGCGAATCATTCTTGAGGGGTGGGAATTGGTGACAACTTAACTGGGGAGAAAATCAGGAGGAAACACTCCCTTCCTACCCATTCAATCAACCAATCAACAAACAAACAAACAAACGAAGTGTAATCTCCATTCTTCCAGCAAGGCTTTCCATCATTCAGGACTCCCTCTGCTATTTCCGCTATTTGAAAATGGCCTTCAGTGGATTAAGTGGCATTTTGGGGTACAGCTATTTTAAGTTCTTTCAGAACTGCTGCGAGGGATAAACCAGGATTTGTATTCAATCGAACCAGGAACTAGTGCATTATAATAGCATGTTCTTTTAGCTTCCTGTGTGTAAATACAGATGTTTAGCATTAAAGAAAACATTTTGAGATGAAAAAGGAATCATGGTATTTAAGGCAGCTTAATACTGAGCTAATTTATTAAATTATGAATAACAGTGATCCTGAGAAGCAGTATGGCAGCCACTCGGGAAACCCGTCGGCATCAGCAGAAGTGCCAGAAATAGCTGAGGAAGTCCTCAATGCCCCTGCCCCTCCAAAAAGGTAGTACTAGGTCCAACATCGCACCACCACTTGGGGTATATTTGGGGCAGCTGTAGCCTAATGGTTAGAGAAGTGGCTTTGGGTCCAAAAGGTCACTGGTTCGATTCCAGAACCAACAGGAAAAATGTATGGCGGAGGCAGTTGGGGGTGAGCTGTACCTTACATTTCCTCCACCTTCATGGATGAAGTGCTCTTTGACCAAGGCACCCACCTGCTCTCCGGGCACCCCCAATGTGTGTGGCAGCCCACTGCTCCAAGTGTGTGTGTGCTCACTGTTTACGTGTGTGTGCTCACTTAGTATAGCAAAATAAATATTTCCATGGAAACCAATGAGAGTTTCCAATGAAAAAGATTTTGGAGTGTGGCTGCTGGGATTTTTGTTCCTTCAGCAGTAAAAGCAATAGTGAGGTCAGGTGACAGTGTCTGGTGTTGAGTACAGAGGTGAGTAAGTGTTCCACTTCATCCCAAAAGGTGTTCAGTAGGGTTGAGGTCAGGACTCTGTCAAGAACACTTGAGATCTAACTTTGGGTGAACAACGTCTTCGTGGAGCTCATGAAGGGAAATTACAATCCTGCAGCAAACAAACTTTAGACAACTGTTTCCAACTTTGATTGAAAAAGAAACTTAAACAGTCTATCTAGAATTAAAACTGTAAAATTAATCTAAAACATTATGACTGGATATCACCAGTACCAGCAAGTTATCTTTGCATGTAAGCCAGCTCATTTACTTAATCCGGTATCCTGTTTTGCAGTAAATCTGATTAACTTTAATCATGTTATTCTGCTCATTTAAACCCAGATTTTACTTAAAGATTAATGTTAATCCCTGCAGCTTCAATGGGTTCAATTTATTAAAAAAAAATCATTAAATGTGTATAGAGAATAGTGGAGGGATTGCAGAAAAGAGAAATGCTCTAATAAGGAAGGAATGAAGACACTGATAATGATTTGCCTCGAGAGTAAAACTTTTGGTTAAGTTTCTTTTGAGTCTGGTGAATCCATCATGGCGGACAATTAAAGCTTCGATCAAAAAGTTAGGCTTTTAATAAGCAGCTTGCGATTTTAATCACTGAGCCAAGTTTCAAATTAAACAGTGCAACATGATTTATATAACAACACAATCGGCAAATGTCTAATTAGCTCTTAACTCTGTTCAATCCTTATTTTTGCATAATAAATGTTTATAAATACGTGTATCATAAATTAAATCATCCTACGATAAATTTTATATTGATCATAATATTGCGCAGCACTAATGGAGGAACTTTTATTTGAAATGTATGATAAATAGGTTATTTTTTATCCCCAAATCATAAATATTAAAAAGAAACACTGTCTTAAAACTTAAAGCTCAACTGGATTCTTCCTTCAGCCCAATTTAAATGCATATACAGTATATCTCTATCTACTGGGCGTATATACTAAAATTCATTTATTCATTCATCCACTTATTCATTTTCAAAGTCGATTAATCGTAATTAGGGTCGTGGGGAGGCTGGTGCCCATCTCAGCCGACTCTTGGCGAGGGTGGGGTACACACTGCACTGGGCAGCTCGCCAGGTCATCACAGGGACAACGCTCACACAACCATTCAGTCACACCCACACCTCGGGGCAATTTGGAACAGCCAAATAGCCTACTGTGCATGTTTTTTGGACTGTGGGATAAAAGTGCAAGCAAGTGGAGAACATGCAAACTCCAAACAGAGCCCAGGACTCAAACTCAAAACCTTCATGCTATGAGTTTGCCATGCAATCCATTATGCCACCATGAGGGAGAATGAAGAAACCAATTCACACAGTCATATTTTTTTTTCTTCCTTGGCAAAGACCCATCTAACAGGAATGCAGGAGCCAAAGGGATGACATCATTAATTCCGTGACAGCCTCTGGTAGCTGAGGGATGCTGTCTGTTTGCCAGATGCCAGACTGCTATAATGCTATAAAGGAACAGTTTTAATTTCTAAAGATGTTACTCCCGTGGTGCCAAAATTGGTGGAAGACCTCAATGTTGGAGGAAGATGAAATTATTATTATAATTTTTTTTATTCTAGCAAGAGAGGTGAAATTGATCTTTTAGCTAAAATAAATGCACCAAATGCTAGGTCAATGTGCCTGGAGAAAATTGGATAAATGACTTGTTTGTATGTCTTTTCATAAAATATTTTAAGAGCTGGTATTCAGATTTAAAAAAAATGCTTGGGTTCTTTGTTAAACTCTTACAAGCCATCTGTGGAAACAAGAGTTTCTTTATAATTTGCTAGTGGCAGGTCTTGCTTCTCTGATCCTTCTTCAGAATCTGTTTCAGAGTAGCGGAACAGCATTAGTGTCTTCTCTAAATAATCAGAAAGTCTAATTCTGGGCTTGGTGTCTAGTTTGGGTATTTCAAAATGTGCCACAGCTTTAGTATATAATATGTGTTTGAAGGTATTTCAGCAGATGAACACAACTAGATTAATTTACAATCTCTATTGGTTTTTTCCTGCAGATTAAAAGTCAACTCATGAACAGAGGTTGCATAGAATTAAATATGACTAAAGGGCATGTATTAAATTTGTGGAAGGTCATTCTTCCTAATTAAAGACCAAATGTTTTATCTAATCTTTACTTAATTAATGGGCCATTCTCCACCGTAAGACTTATCACCAGTGTGAAGTCTGTTTTATGTTTATTATTCATATGATATTCACATCTCTGCATTTTAGTGCAGTTAAATCCTGTGCAAAAGACTTTTATTTTTATACAAAACAGACAGACACACGTCTATTCTGATTTATTTTAAATTTAAACTGCTTTTGATGTCAGACTCCATATTTACTCAATGCTATGCTCAGGATTATTAGTTGCTATACACAATATGTACATGCTTAGTGTCGCAGGGGGAAGGGAGGGGATAAATTTTGAAAAAGATATTTAAATAAAAGACATTTTACTATCAGGTTTATGCTGTTAAGCAGACAGGGGACTCGCTTGTGATATGACAAGAATAGAAACTGCAGTGTTCACACCTAAATGAGGTAACTTGTGTGAATTAGAAAAAAAAAGAGGACGTGCTGATTATAAGGCATGCATACCTTGTGTAGAAAATTGCAAAAAAAGAAAAAGCTGCAAAGTCAAAACTATGAAAGCCTACTGCATTCACTTAAGAAAAAAAAAATCAGCTTGGTGATTCTGGATTAATGGGATAATTATTCATGAAGAAAAAAAAATGTGCTGTTTGAATTATGGGTAGCCTCGAATTATACACTATGGTTGTATAAACTATACAGTGTGGGTGTACACTATGGTTGCTGGCACCAGTCCCTCAGTCAGAGTCAGTAAAGATAATGTTTATTAGTTCCACACTGCATGAGGACCTTTTAGGCTCACTAAACCAAGATGCTTTTGTCTTAAAACATCTTATTAAGCAAAAACAAAATACAAAAAATAAAAGGAATTTGCTGGAATTATTTTTTTATTAAGTAAATGCAATACACTCCCATAACAAGCTCACTGGAAAAAAAAAACATTAAATAATTCAGTTATCTGCCTTGTTGATTTCTCTTGCTGTTGTAACTAAATTTATTAATTCATTTTCTAATCCAAATTAGGGTCGCCGGGAGGCTGGTGCCTACCTCAGCTGACTCCAGGCGAAGGCAGGGAACACCCTGAATAGCTATGTAACTTATTTGACTAAAGTTAATTGCTCACCTTAGTTTACTAGCTAAGATCTAGAGTAAGACATTTTTAACTAAGTAGCAATAAGTTGCTATCTCATTATTTTTAACTATTATTTATTTATTTATTTATTTATTTTTATTTCAAGCCTTTTACTAAATAAAAAAATGAATCAAAATAAATAAATCACTGGGGTCCAGACACTACTCTGACCTTGAACCAAGATTAAGGGAACTCATCTATAGTCCCAGCTGAGACCGTCCTAAAGGGAATCTGTCCAGCAAATTTGTAATTTCCTTTCAAACTTATACACTACAAACCTTGACAAGTGCAAAATTTCAGTAAGTTGACTGCTGTGAGGTCAAGGTCACCCATATACAAACCCAACTGAGACCTTCTTGCTGGGGTTCTAGTTACCAAATTTGGTGATTCTGTGTCATTTCCTTTCAATGTTGTCACATTAATAGTCCAGTAGCGACAAGTCCAATATATAAATAGTGACTTTGTGACCTTGAAACAAGGTCAAGGTGGCCCAAATACAATCCCACTCTGTTTGCCCATGAGAGGGACCCGTTCACCAAATTTGGTGATCCTATGTCATTTTCTTCCAAAGTTAACACACTAACAAGTCGGACGGACAAACAGATCCCATTTCTATGGCTCCCACTTTTCTCACCTTATAGGATGGTGGGAGATTAGACTTGTGGTCATTGGTTAGGAATGAGGCTAGTGTTGGGTGCAAATGTGCTTTGTTATTATTGATGAGGATAAATTAGCAGCAGGGCAAATGCAAAAACATCAAAAATATGCAAACATGGACACATTTTAAACAAGAGCATTCGGAGAGTGCAAACCCTGCTGCAATTTAAAAGAAATAATAAAATTGTCCAATCTCACAGTGTTAAAGAATACCTAATTCCTGGATCCAGAACTTGATTCTGATCACCTACAAAATTCACAGAGAGTTGCTTGCGACATAAAAGCCCTTCTAAAAAAAATGAATCAAAATTCCATCCATAGCTTTTTTTGTAAAGTTTTCACAAAAAACAAACCGAAACTGATCAAAAACTGAAAAAAAAAAATGTTTTTCATGAAGTCCATGATTGATTCATTCAGATTTTTTATTTATTTATTTCATCAGTAATCACAAGTACCTAAAAAGCAAATACTTAAAAAATATTTTTATATATATATAACTTGTGGTGAAATTTAACAAAACACTTAGTGACATCCAAACCAATCCGACAGCCAATAATTTAGAATTGTGCGCCTTTCTACAGGGAAAATGAATGTCGAAATTGGAGAAAAAAACATATCTGTGATTTTTGCCTCGAACCCTTGCAACCACCAGCATATTTCCTTTCACAGTATCACCCTGACCATTCCTTAATATCCATGAAGGAAAAAGAAAGAAGCAGACAATATGAACAATGAACAGAAGAATGAAACAGACAATACAGTGATCTCTGAATAGGAGTTCACCACAAATGGAACCTCCATGCTCAAGTCAAGCGTGCCGGAGTGCTTAATTGAAATAGAAAAGTGACATGAAAGCTCAACTCCTGAAGTATTACGGGGGGAAAGAAGGAATCTCATTAACTCGTGGCATCGTTCCCACTCTGCATGACTTTTTATCTCAGTTTTCACAAAAACTTGGGCATGCAAGACGAGCTGAGCGGCAATTGATTGATTCCTTCGGCTTATCATTGCTCTGCTAACTTGCCCTAAGGTTACAGATGCACTTATTGCTTGGTTCAAATGGAAGCTGTTTGTAATTTTTATTTGCGATGCTGCGAAGCTGCTGAGGCAAATCCATAATTAATCATGTCACATCTGTGTGTTCTCTCTTGCAAGTAATCAGGGACATTTGGTATTACAGATAACTTTTCACAGAGGTACCATTACTTTAGTGCAGAGAGCGTGAAGAGAGTGGAGTGGAATCAAACTGGAGAGAGGGATTTTTCAAAAGCCTGTCAATTTCTCGTCTCGTGGCACACCCAAAGTCGTCATTTTAAATGTGAAGATGATGGAGATAGGTTTCTATTTTTTTAACCGCTGGTACAGGAGCATTTCATCAAAATGCTAAGTATGTAATGTTTTATTACCACACAATTTATAATCACTGACAAGATGTCAAAATGAAAGCTGCTTGTCGAAATTTCTGTGATTTATACAGCTACCTGATGACGATTGCATGGTTTGTTGTTGAATCTGAACCTTGGTTTTCCAAGTTGGATACGAAAAACAGTTTTAAATAGAATTGAGTATTTGAGTTCGCTTGAAAAGCAACAACTATGTGAGACACGCCAAAGTACAAGTGGACAAACAAGTCAGAAATCAACACGGAACGGGTGAAAACATTAAGTAACAGACCAATGATATAACAAAGCTGGAGAAGACTTGAAAACTATGCTGTATCCTACAGGGAAAATTCATAGCAGACCACCATAGTCATGAAATATGACTTGGACGGTTGTCCCATATCCTGTCCTGTATCCTGTCCAGTGTCTGTCCTGTCATGTGTCCACTACAGGAAACTAAATAAGGCTGCTGCCTCACTGAGTTGCAGCATTTATCTGTCATGTGCTGCTGATTTGCATGACGACAAGAAAAAAAAAAACAAATAAATTTTTTTGTAACAAAACTGAAACTCAGAAAATAGAGGCTCAAACACCACTGCTCAGACTTGCACAGAATAAAAAACACAATCTAACTCAGGTACGCAGACAGACTTGCAGGTAAATAACCTGAAACACTTACTCCTACTCTGCAATTGAATAGCGAGCTGTCCAGGGTGTACCCTGTCCTCACCCTGTCCTCGGCTGAGATGGGCACCAGCCTCCCCTGCGACCCTAATTAGGATTAAGCGGTTCAGAAAATGGATGAATGAATGAATGACTTATTTCTACTAGGGTTGCGTAGAGGCTCAGAGGACTGGGCGAAGGCAGGGTACACCCTGAACAGCTCACCAGACCATCACAGGGCCAACACACACACACCCATTTACACTCACATCCATTCCTATGGTCAGTTTGGAACAGACAATTAGCTTAATGTGCAAGTCTTTGGATAGGAAATCGGACACCCCTTGACCCTACTAGGATTAAGTGGCTCAGCAGATGAGTGAGTGAGAAAATGATTGTTCATAGTTACTACAGATTGTACCTATTATGGAAAAAAATAAGAAGAATAAACCAGGATCTGATGTGGTGATGCCTATACATCCTGGAAGATTCATTCCTTACTTTAGACACCATATGGCTTGATTCAGTTTTTTCCCCCTTAGCGTCTCTTTCAGCATTTGTCTTCTGGCATCATGCCATGCTAGCCTGTAAGTGAAATATCTGATGAAGTTGCTGATACATGGCAATCAACTCCAGAGTTAACTCTCTGCCCAGTTGTATCCAAACCATTTTCAAGCCTCTTGTGTGTGAATGTGTGGAACGGAATTACAATAATAAGTGAGCACGGTTAACATATTGCAGGGTAGGATAAAAGAAAAGAAACCACCAACAGTGTCCTGAGCTCTTAGCACAGAATCCCTATTCAAGCCAAACGGTATTCAAACTCGTCCCGAACCATTAGAACCTGATGAGGCTTGTTTGTTCTGCCTTGACTGCATCTGATCTATACTTTGTGTTTGTTCTTGTCTAGGTTTTCTTTTTTTGCCATCTGTCTGTCTTTTCTGATTGGTGATTGTCTGTTCTTCCCACCTCTCTCCCCCAGCTACGGAGACATGGTGCCTAAGACGATCGCCGGGAAGATTTTCGGCTCCATCTGCTCCCTGAGTGGGGTTCTGGTAATAGCCTTGCCTGTGCCTGTCATCGTGTCCAACTTTAGCCGAATCTATCACCAGAACCAGAGAGCAGACAAGCGGCGTGCTCAGAAGGTACAGGTGAACACCTTTAGCTAGTAGCCGAGCTTTGCCACACTAACCGGGGGGACAAAGGTGGACCAATGTGTGTCTTCAGTGTATGTGTGTAAGAGAAACAGTGGTGTACTGTTGTCAACCCCTGCACTGACCCGAGATGAGTGACTAACACCTGGCACAGCTGGCTGGCACAGTGGACCATGGCATGCCCTTGGATTGACCAGCAATACACACCATACACATAAACACATAAACACTACCAAATGGCTCATTAGCTTAATGGTGATGCTGAGATATGATGACTGATGGCCTCATTTGATGAAGGACAGTTGAACTAATTAGGCATTTAGCAGGTGAGAAAAATGAGGCCTTCATTCATTAAGAGCTTACTTACGTGGGCTTATTAACTCATTTTTAAATATTTGCATGAATTTTAGCATTGCGTAGTAATATTGATACTAAGTAATACCAAACTTACTAAGTACCTATAGACATATCGTTCTTCTCTATAATGTGTCATAGTTTGACTCATGATAGCAAGTTTAGTTATTTTCATTTCTGAGTCACTCTGGCCAAAAGGGTGTGAACACCTGTGCAGTCATACCCATATGTACTTATTGACCATCCCATGCTACATTTAGTTCCCTTCTGGTGGTGTAATAACCTCCACTTTTCTGTAAAGACTGTCCTCTAGATTTGGGTGTATGACACAAGCCATGAGGGCATTACTGGGATAATGCACTAAGCATAACTCAACTGAGCAGTTGGAGGTTAAGGGCCTTTCCCACAGGCCCAAGAGTCACCGGTTGGTGGTACCAGAAGTTTCCCCCTGCAACATCCTGACCACTGAGCCACCACTGCCTCATGGTGTAATTTGAGGAGGCCTTGGTTCCGCTCAGTGCCCAGTTCATCTCAATGGTATTCATTGGGGTTGAGGTCAAGTATCTGTTCAGAACATTCAAGTTCTTCTACTCCGACTTTGGCAAACCTCATTTTCATGGAACTCTCTTTGTACACAGGGGCATTTTCATGCTGGAGCAAATTAGTTCCATTGAAGAGAAGTTGTAATACTACAGCAAACTGAGATATTTCGGACAATTCTGTGCATTCAAATTTGTGGAACTCTTAGGGGAAGTACCACATATGTCTGTAATGAGCAGGTGTCCACATCCATATATCCATTCAGGCATTATATATACCCTCTTATCCATCAGGTATTGGCTAAGCTGAAGCCAATTTCAGCTGACTTTGGGTGAGACTTTGGCTGACTTTGGCAGACTACCTTGGAAAGACAATTTTAGAATAGTGGAGCTAAACTGGGCGGGAAGGTAAAGTAGTGGTTAGTACTTCTGCCTCATAGCAAGAACGTTTTGGGTTCAGTCCCAGGCGAGGGTGTCACTATGTGGACTATGTGGGTTAAATATAGTCAAATTCCACAGTAACTATAAACAATCATTTCCTGAAGACACTAATAACTTGCCTCAAACTATTTAATATAAATGTCTCTTAACAGTCAACAAAAAAAGTTAAAAGACAATCATACCTTCAAACGAAAAAGCAGAGACAATTAATAATTATGCACTGAAGGCGAGGTGGATGTTGCTGAATTCGCTGACTGTTCAATTTTGCGACATCAACTGAACCCGAGGCGGATCTGAAAGGAAATGTATGTAGTATGTACTACCTGGAGACGTGAAAGCAAACTAAATCAACATTCTACTAGTTTATTTCTACATGTTTTAATTAGGACAGAGACGGGTCAGATCAGGTTTGGCACACATTCTCTCAGCACTGCTAAGTGCTGTGCAGCTATCTTTTTTAAACTCATCAGTTTTAGTATATATCACACAGAAATGTAAGTAAACACACTATGTAAGAGTGCTTTTAAAAATAATTTAGAGTTTTAGTATTCGCTACATAGAAACAAAAGATTCTTCGGGTTTATTTTCCCATTTTAAACTATGTTAGTGTTAGTGTCTGCTCCAGGTTACCTTGACAAACTATGAGTCCACTATTTTATTTCAAGCATTATTCACTAAGGGTCACGTGGTACCGTAGTGGTTAGCATGTCTGCCTCACAACAAGGAGTCCTGGGCTCGGTGAGGGTGAGGTTTCTTGCATGGGTTTCGTCCAGGTACACTGGTTTTCTCCCACTAGCCAAAGACATGCACATTAGGCTAACTGGGTGTTCCAGATTGCCCCTCGGTGTGTGTGCGTTTGTGTGTGTTGCCTTCACGTTGGACTTGTGAGCTGTTCAGGGTGGACCCTGCCTTTGCCCAAAGTCAGCTGAGGTAGCCTCCAGCCTCCCTGCAACTCTAATAGGATTAAGTGGTTTGGCAAATGAATGAATGAATAAATGAATATTGAATAATGGCTAAAACTGTCTTGACTATGTTGGTTTATATGAATTGTTTTGCCATCTTAATATACACCAAGCAGAATTATTTTCGTCTTTCAGTTCTACATGCTCCGTATGACATATCCCCCAAAGCCGCAAAGAAAAAAAGGCGATATAATGTAGCGATTTGCTTTAGCTTGAGGTTGGATTGTTTGCTTTATTGAACATTTTGTTGCGCCTCCTGCGGAATCTAATTATTTCAATGAGAAACTCAGTCAAATAAAACCTGAAATCCCAGGAGTGCGAATAGTACTGAAATAGTATGTGATTTGCCAGTAAGTATACTTATGTTTTCCATTTATTTATAAGCGTGCTACGGCTCAGTTGTCCCAGCGGATTGCAACGCAACCCCCAGTGGATGCTCAACCTGCTCTCCTTATGCTTAAATAACAGCAAATGCTCTCAAGTCCAGAGACTGCACAGCTGACCTTTCAGAGCTGGCACATAAAAGCGAGCATGCAAGCAGAGAGAGAGAGAGAGAGAGAGAGAGAGAAAGAGAGAGAGACTAGACCAGACGGTGAAAGGGCAAGAGAGATTCACAGAGAGGAATGAAAAAGAGAACAAGAGGGTCGGAGAGTTTGTTTTGGGAGACGGTTTGCCCTTAATAGTGCTCTTTTGCTACAAATAGCTCCAGTCGACAAGCCCTTGTTGGCAATTTAGAAAGCGAAGTCATTTAGTGTACCCTTCACACCTGCCAGGTAAAGGACAGATATGCCAGTGCATAAGTCTGATATAAATAAATAAATAAATAAAATAAAACAAGACAGCAGGGATGGACCTGTTTAACAGCACCAACCTTTAACAAATACAACATATAGAAAATTAATCAACCTAAGTGCATCCTCAAGTGTTTTTATTCCAGTCTTTTTGATACCCTATCAATTTGCTAATGAAGTATATACCACGCTATGCTTTTTATCCTGTTTATTGTTACATTTAATGTCATAGAACAGGGGTGTCCAAGCAAGGCGTGTCCTGACCTGAAGCTCAGTTTAAACAGGTGGAAGATGTGGCTCCTTCTTGCTTAGAATGAAACCCTGTGTCCACACTCCACCATAGATAGAAAAATTAAATGTATAATCTTTTCCATTGCCTTTTTATTAATTTTCTATAAAAGAGGGCTCTCACAGATATGCGTTAGAAGCCATCTGGACCTCTATTTACCTTTTAATACAGTGAAGTCATGATACCATATCTGTACCATAAAACGGGAAGGTAAGAGTGCAGACGGCCAAGAAAATTGTAAAATATTTTAACCGCAACCACAACTACGTCATACGCTATATCTGGATATATTTCCAAAACTATTAAAATTATGTCAATATGCAGTTGCACCTTTTTGAAACCATTATTGCACAACCCGTATTCATGGGTCCTAGTAATCTTTGACGAATCTTTGAAGTCAACAAGTCATCGCACTTCTACACTAGCTATGTCTTTTCACTACTGAACTTTAGTGCCATCTCCTGGATTTTAAAATGCATGGGATTACTGAGCGCTGACTTCCACCAATGTCAAAAGCCATATCGCAGCTTTATCAAAAGAGATACTAAGCTGGTATATTCGCCCCATAATTCAGATCTGGTCCAAATTTGAAAGCTTTCTTCCTTGGCCCATTTTTCACCTTCCCACCAAGTTCTGAGGAAATCGAGTGGGTAGGTTTTGTGCAATCCAACTTAGAAGCAAACAAACAGACAGCACAAAAACCATTCAACTTCACGCTTCAATGAAGGTAATAAAGCTGTCCAATTTGCTGCTCTCTCTCTCTCTCTCTCTCTCCCATGACCGCTATCAGTCACATCTGTCTGGCCTATTACCTAGAGCCGACACCCCTTACCTCGTTCCTGTTTTTATTTTTTGAGAACACCCTAAATTACTGGCTGAGTACTGTTATGTGGTGACTGGCATTATTTTCTTTATCGTTGCTCCAAGCCAATTTGCAGGACCAATGAGGAGGTTGATTGTGGGCATGGAAGGTTGCTGTAAATGGGCCGTTGGTAATGTTGGAGCAAAGTCAAGTGCATCTAGAAGAGAGAAACTGCAGCAAGAGGGCAGGACAAGGCCACATGCGTGCGTGAGACAGCAAGCAAAGTGTGACAGCGAGGACACTGAGGTATTTCAGGGGCCACTTGGAGAGGACTATCATGTGGAGGAGTAGCACGACTTAGTAATTATGGAAAAACTAAATGACATTGGTGCTTCTCGGGGGGGGAAAGTTTGTCTTCCTGGATGCACTTAGGTGCTGGTGCAATTAAGTGGTATCTATGGCGTGGAAATACTTCTCATGTCTTACTTCTGCAATACAGTAGGTACAAATCCTTTCTTCTGCTATTGAGCCTAAGCCTAATATTAGGGTCGCAGGGAGTCTGGAGCCTATCACTGCCAATGCTTGGCAAAGACAGGGTTTACCCTGAATCCGTACCCCTTACCAGACCAGCACACACCCAACAATTCATACTCAGATCCACACCTAGGGTCAATTTGGAACAGCTAATTAGCCTGATATGCATGACTTTGGACTGTGGGTGGAAACCAGAGTACCAGGAGGAAGCCCATGCAAGCACAGGAAGAACATGAAACCACACAGAAACACCTAAGCCCAGGAAACCCAGGACATTTTTGCTGTCAGGCCGATGTCCTAACCACTTCGCCACCGTGCCGCCCTGTCCTGCTTAATTTATCACTAAAATACATTAATGACACCTTTGCTGCTTATTATGGGATGTCCCGTGTAATGGATTGATCACTTACCAGTGATCCAGCAGGGGCCAGACTCCATGTCCCTCTGTCTCTTTGTCACTTTTTCAGGTCTGTCATATCTCCTGCCAGCATGTCACATGACCTACACACACTGTGAAATTATCACCTACCGATTAACCAACGCACTCTGTGACGGCGACACAGAGAGAGGAGATACCACCCTGGAACATTCTACCTGCAGAGCTTTACTTTACCGCCCTGCTTACAGTTACCTTTTTAGTTTTATATATATATATATATATATATATATATATACACACACATACACATATATATATATATATATATATAATGTATGTATATATTTATATATATAAACACTATATCAGTTCCATGAACCCTGGCAATATGCATTAAAGGTGCTGTGTTTGTTTATTACATCCTGATAAATGGTATGGATCTAACTGCACGGATGAAATAAATTGATCTGCACTGATTGTTTTTCTGATGGTGTCAGATCGGCTGTGTGACCATAAATGGGAAGTCTTCCGACAGCTCTTATATCATTTCTATCTTAATCGTATCGTTAAACTCACTTATCATCATTTAAGCCACCCAAATATTTCTCCGTTGCTGAAAGGTACGCGTTTTGCATCCGAATGCTGTCACTTTGTCAGCTTCTAACTCAAGATTACATCCTTCAACCTCTCTACTTTAATACTTTTACTTTGAGTGAGAAGATTTATTTGTCTTAGATGATAAATATTTTTACTTTCGGGCAGTGTGAGGAATATGGGCCAGAGCAATTGTAATTGTTGTTTTGTTTTTAAGGTCATTAGCTTTAATTTTTATTTAATTGTTTCTTTTCTTTTCCCCAATTTCGTTTCAGTTAGTTTTACAAGTGCAACTAAAGTTTTGGTTTTATTTTCATTTTGAGACATCGGCAAATGGTAGGTTTTGGTAGTGTTAGTTTGTACTATACTGCACATTACTGCCACCCTCTGGAACTATTCTGTTACTGCCGCATCTTCATCTTCAAAGGGGGATAGCATCCACAGTACAAATTGGTGGGGGGTGGGGGGGGGGGTGTTCTTGCAATTGTGTTTTTTTTTAGTTCATGCTGCATTCTTCATTGTAGTTTTTATTTATTTATTTGTTTTTTTGCTCCCCACTTGTAATTGTAATCTTAATTTTTCTTAACTATATAAACCCAGATTTGGACATTTGATCTCTCGAGAAATTCATTTTGAATAATAGACAAATTTATTTTAATTTAAATTTATTTTTAATGTTACTTTTTTTTTAAGTGCAAGTGCAAATTACTGCCACCTTCTGGAACCTGTATGTTACTGTCTCTTCTTCATTTTTAAAGTGGGATAGCAACTGTAGAAATAGTGGCGAGGAAAAAAATTTAACTCAACTGGAAATACAGCAGTGGCATCAGTGACTTGGTGATAGTGGGGCATGAACCCCTGACCTTCGGATCAGCAAGCCAGCACCTTAACCACATAGCCACCACTGCTCCTAATTGATAGTTTTTGTTTGAATTTTTTTTTTAACTATATTAACCCAGATGTGGGCCTTAACAATTTCCTATGAATTAGGTGGAGCAAGCATGATTTTGTTTGAATAAAACCATCAGATACTTCTTCATGCAGTAAATTCTTCTCGAACTTTTCAACTTCTTTTTTTTCTACAAGAACTTATAATTGATACAAATATGCAATGCTTGATTCATTTCTCATAAAAACTCTTCATCTCTAAATAAGACTCCGGGTTTATTACGATCGCAGCACATTTCTCACTTGTGTGTTTTCCCCAGTGTTTTGAATAAATCAATCGTGTGTATAACCTAAAGCCAGTAGCACATGGTTAGACGCAGGGTCGGAATAATAACATGCATACATTTTTAATGATTAGTTTTGGGTGTGGACTCAATTGTATCGTTCCTGCAGCTATTGAAATATAAATGAACAATTGTACCGTGCTCGCTACCAGGAAGTTACTGTAAGGCATTTACTGTTACGACCATTTAAATGATCGCAGTTCCTTGGATTTAATTTCCATCCGCAATTTGTAACCATTCGTGTTTTTTATTTATTTATCTGTATACGCTTGGACCCCCAGAGACATGGAACAGCTCAATATCATTCTGAAATAAGCCATTTTCCCACAGTGCCTGCCTCCCCTAATGCAAGTCATCCCCCTGGGACTGAAGCTCTTCACAAGTCCGGGGAATTTTTGTGTGTGTGTGTGTGTGTGTGTGTGTGTGTGTGTGTGTGTGTGTGTGTGTGTGTGTTTGAGCAACTGCCGAAGTGTGTGACATGCAGTTTTATAGATGTGATTCTCACCTTGAACGTGAGAAAAGCGCTCACGGCTTATCTCTGCCACTTTTTAAGGCCCTGTCCCACATTCTCATCAATTTCAAATGGACTTTTTTCACTTCGCAAGATGCTTGAATCTCAATACTGTTTTGTAATAGAGCTCTGAGGGCGTAGAGGTTTTTGTACAATGTGGCTGCCAAAGACAAAAATAGATAAATCAAATAGAACCTTTTCATTTTATATCAAAATGTGTAGTAGATGTGCGCGTGGCAGGGTCAGCTAATATCAGTGGATTTACTCATTTGCCAAATCACTCAATCCTACTAGGGTCACGGTGGCGCAGTGGTTAGCACGTCCGCCTCACAGCAAGAAGGTCCTGGGCTCGATTCCCAGCTCAGGCGTTTCTGTGTGGAGTTTGCATGGTCTCCCTGTGCTTGCATGGGTTTCCTCCGGGTACTCCGGTTTCCTCCCACA
>JAOUQZ010000001.1:14663581-14674430 GCA_028564935.1 Neosilurus hyrtlii
ATAGAGAGTTCTGGTAAACTGTGACGTTGGGATGCTGTCGCTCCCTCACTCTACATGCTCACCCAGGTCCGTTGACAATGGAATGGCTGATTGTCCAATGGTGCCTTAATGTTTGCATCCTTCTGGTTTCTCTCTTTTTAGCTATGCTGCCATAGTTAGTCATGCTGAAGTCCCTGTTTGCACCCAGCACTAATAAACTCTTCTTTTACCATTACACTATTATAAGCATACCTATAGCATAAAGCATACCCCCCCCCGTGTTACACATGCTGAGGTACACATGCTACGTCTTGGATGCTGGTGCTCCTGATCCTCCTGATCCTTCTGTCTTCTGAGTCCTGTGATCTGTCCTGGTGTGCTGTCACTGGCTGGAGTTCTCATCTTGGAAGCCCCTCGCTCCTGCTGATAAAGATCCATATGGGCTTAGATCTGCACTCATTTTTGTATATGGATTGTATTTTATGGTTTCACCCAAATGAGGATGGGTTCCCCTTTTGAGCCTGGTTCCTCTCAAGGTTTCTTCCTTGTGTCAACTGAAGGAGTTTTTCCTTGCCACTGCTGCCACGGGCTTGCTCATTAGGGATGTGTAGGGTGTTGTGTAGGGGGGTTGTATAAAAATAAATTTAATTTAAATTCCTCTCTAAATAAATTTTACTCTGTAAAGCTGCTTTGTGACAATTTTAATTGTAAAAAGCGCTATAAAAATAAAACTGATTTAAATTGAATGAAAAGCGTTATGTTTGGTGAAAGGAAAACTGAATGCCAGCATAAGATCTTTATACCATCGGTGTTGTAGTATCATGGTTTGGACCTATTTTGCTGCATTTTTCCCAAGACGGCTTGCCATCATTGATGGAACAAGGAATTATGAATTATACCAGCAAATACTAAAAAGAAAATCTGTCCACGAACTGAATCTCAAGAGAAAGAGGATCATGCAGCGAGACAACAATCCTAAGCACACAAGTAATCCAACCAAAAAGTGGTTGAAGAAGAATAAAGTTAATCTTTCGGAATGGCCATGTCAAAGTCCTAACCTTAATCCAATTGAGGTGTTGTGGAAGGACCTGAAGTGAACAGTTCATGCAGGGGACTGATTGACAGTTACTGGAAACATTTATGTCACACCAGATATCAAAATCAAAGGTTCACATACTTTTGGCATTCACATATTATATTGGATCATTTTCATGAAAAAGTAAATGACCCAAGTAAAATATTTTTGTCTAATGTATTTACCTGGGCTCTTTACTTTACTTTTAGGACTTAAGTGAAAATCTGAGGATGATTATGGTCATATTTATTATCATTTATAATCTATAAAATTCTTAAGAATTCACAGACTTTCAAGCACCAATGTATTTGTTTTGTTTTTTGATCAAGAAGAGGCAACGGGAGCAGGATTGTGACATTCAGAAGCTCACAACTAGAAGCTCACAAATCGGCACTTTGGGCAGTTAATATGAGATATGCTCTGAGATTATTCAGCATTTTAGCAGCTGTATTTGTGACTAAGTAGCCCTATTTAGGCACCACTCTGCTTAGTTTACTTGGCTAGGAAGTAAAATTGCCCATCTCATACCCCTGTCTGGCTTACCGTAACCAACAAGGTCACAGGGTCTGAACAGTTTAAAACAGAAACATAAATGTGTAATTTTGGTACTTGAAAGATATAGACCTTGATGGATAACAAGAACAGCAAAATACCAGGAAAACTTACTGCCATCATTGCACACAAGCTGGCATATTTCAATATCCATATTGCTGCCCTTGCTGAAATGAGAAGCTAAAGCAGCTAAAGTGCTGAAGCTTTGCTGTCAAGAACAACCTTTTGCATAGATTATCAGATTTCTCAGTGTGTTTGAATGAGAATCTGCTCACACTCAAAGTGCAGCTGTATGAACTGAATCTTGAACTATTTCATTTAAAGTGGGAACTGGCACAACACTGGTGGTGGTTCTTGTGCAGCAGTCTCCTCATTTTAATAGATTTCATGCACAGGTGGTCTCTTATTTGTTTTGTTTCCTATTTCATCAAAAGTCATGTGGCCAGCAAGGAGAAGCAACAGGAGCAAGATTGTGACATCTGGAAGCTTCTAGTCACAAATCTGCATTCTGGGCAGTTAATACATGATCGAGTCATATTGCTCAAGATGCTTTGAGATGGTTGTGCATTTCAGCAGCCATATTTATGACTAAGCAGGCCTACCTAGGAACCACTTTGCTTACCATACTTGGCTAGAAAGGAGTCTAGGAAAAAGTGCCTTAAAAATAGCCCATCTCATCAATCCCTGGCAGACTTACCCCAGCCAGCAGGGTCGCTATCTATGAGGTCCAAAACAGGAACATAAATGCTTAATTTGTTTTACTTAGAAGATATGGACCTTGATTAGTAACAAAAACAGTGAAAGATCAGAAAGTCATACTGTCATCATTGCATACATGCTGTCACAGTTCAACATCAATATTGCTGCCCTTGATGGAATGAGAAGAGCTAAAGAGGGCCATCTGAGAGAAAAGGGGGTTGGAACGGCACTTCCTCCCAGCAAAGGAGAATACATGAAAAGGAATTTGCCATCAATAAAGACCTTTTGCATAGATTATCACATTCATTCAGTGAGTTTGAATGAGCACCTTATAACTTACTTTGAACTCTGGAGTGCCACAATTGATTAGGAATGTGTCAGGAATATGAAATCCAATTACTTGCTGCTTCTCCCCACATTTAGGGAATATGTCCTTTCTCTTACCAATGCATTCCAACAGAAACACAAATTTATGTCATTGTGCGTTTTAATGATCAAACAATGTGCTTTTTACAAGATCTATTACTAGTGCCTACGATTGCTGGATGGACCATCCCTTGATCTGTTTATTAATGAACATCACAGATTGTTTGCAGAAGCTCTCTAGATTCACTTCAAGATAAGACCTTCAAGGAGTAATATCCCGGGAACACTGAAAAGCATAGAGGCAGAGGTGTATATTACAAGAAAAATGAGTGGTGGCATTTGAAAACAGATGAGCTTTAGCATCCTGCGGACACTGGTGCTACTCATGCCTTCTTTGTTGCAGCTAGAACCATCAGTCAACCCACCAGGCATACAAACACAGATACAAACTCTTGATGGATTGTGATGCAATCAACTGGTATTGGAGAGAGCCATTTTAGGACCTGCAAAACCAGAAATCTACCATTATAGAGGAGGTCTTTGACCATGTCCCACAACCTCCCATCAGAGAGGAGCTAGTAACAACTTCAAACTTGGAGGAGCTACAGAAAGCCATTAGATAAACTGACCACTAAAACTGATGGTATTCTCACTGAGATATTTAAGTATGAAGGTCCTATGCTAACCCACAGTCTGCATGTCTTGATAATCAAAATCTTGTAAAACAAGGCAAGTCCTGCAGACCTCAGAGACGCCCTTATGATCACCTTTTGTTCTAAGGAAGAGGACCGAACCATCTGCAGAAACTACCAAGGGATTTCTCTCTTAGAAAGCTTTACTTTGCAAGCCGAACCAACTTTGAATCAGAAGTAGCTCCAGGCGAAAACTAACATCTGGTACAAGTTGCAGAAAAAGGGGAATATAAGAATATAAGATGAAGCATTGCACTGCAAGAATTGATTGCTTATCCTTTTTGTCCCTAATAGTACATTTTATGACACAAATTTTGGACTCTACATTTGCCCTATGTTTTTTTTACAAGAAATTTATTTGAAGAACAGAAACAATTTAATGTTATGAATAAATTAAATAGAGGAAATCAGAAACAGACAAAGGCTTTTTCATGGCATTGCATGGTGAAAAAAAAAAACTATTTACTTATTTACTAAATACTTCTGTTAAAACCTTGTTCTTCTCTGAAATGAAAAAAAAAAGTCCCATATAAATATACTTGATTTGGTGTTCTGCTCAATCTCTTTTTGTATGTAGAAATATAAGGCACATTAAAAAACAAAAATCATGATGCTTACCGTGCGCTGACAGGGGACCCGCACATAGGCTTTGATTAGACGATTTTTGTGGTACATCATCAGTCCATAGTGTTCTTCACTTGTTGGGTTGTAGCCAAATGTGATTTTTACAGCCTTTTTCTGAGACAAAGAATTAAGGGTAACAGTAGTTCAGACATTTGAATCATATGATAAGTATCTGTTTTATTGTATAATCATTAATATCTTTATACTCTTGTGCACTAATGTTTGGCATACAAGGAAAAGGATACAAGAAAAGGAGGTTTGTATTTGTTCGTAGAGGGCTGTGCTAAAGATTTTTCAATTAACTGAGCTTCCACCTTCTGCTGTCGAAGAATAATCTGCATTCTTGGCTTCATATAAAGGATACGACAGTATGCCTAAATCAAGAGAAAAATAAACAAACATGCGTAAACTTGCATTAATCGAGTACATATTCATGTGATCTGTTTTGTATATTTCAATAATAAAAAAGACTTTTATGCTGGGTTTATACTGGGGCCACGATGTCCTCGATCTCCACGATTCAAAAATGCATGGAGATCCACAATTTATGGCCATGCTTGGAGTGCGATTGGGGTATAAAAAGGAGGCAGGGTGCATCCAAGAGATAAAACTTGAAGGAATCGTATTTCCAAGTTCAACAACATCTGTTACACTCTGTTAAGGTCTGTTAATCCCTACTGTGCTTTACTAGGACTCCCACGTTCTATCACGATTGGCATCAAATCATAATACAGGTACATCATAATAAATGCGGCAAAGTTTCTGACAGTCAAAAATGGCATCATGATTCCACCAAGTTCCCTCAAGATCATCATGATTCCTTCAAGTTCCCTCAAGATAAGCACAATTAAATTGCACAACCCCCACGCTCTTCAGGATTCTGTCAAATGGTGGAGATTGTGGACATTGTGCCCCACTGTAAACCTTGTTTTGTTTGTTAATGTTCAAACCACAATTTGCCCCATTATTCAGAGTGCTAATACTTGCACCCAAGACACAAGTATTGCATGCCTGATATAGACACACCTACCTATTGTAGTACTTGTAAATCTGAAACCTTGTTTTGTGAAATTTTTTCACTGAACGGAGTCAGCAGACCATAATATTTATGTAATATTCACTGGTAATTTCTCACCCGCAGTGAATATTCACTTTCAGGTATTGACATGCCACCCGCTGCCTTCCGTTTCTTTAACCCCCTGGTGGTCTGGAGCACATCATCAGGAATTCGGATGTCATGCGGGTCTGTCTTGAAATCAAATTCTAATTCTCCTGAAGATCTTCTATAACAGAATGATTGGAAGTGGAAACATAGTAAGAAATGATTGCATAATGTCTTATAACCCACAGCATTCGAAATCCTCTACAGGTTAACAAAATAAGACAAGATAAGACAAGATAATCTTTATTGTCCCACATTGGAAGAAAAGATTAGCAGATATAGATATAAACAATAAGTGGGAAACTATATGAATTATTAAAATATAAATAGATAAGCAAATATAGATATAGACAATAAGTAGAACATTATATAAATTAACAGATATAGACATAAACAATAAGTGGGAAACTATATAAATAAGGAACAGTTTAAATATAGACATATGTGTATATATATACAAGAAACAAAAAAGCAGACAGACAACAACAATAACACAGTGAATAGTGGGTAATGAATAATAAATGGATTTGGTCAGACGGATATCAGTTACTGGCTATCGCACATTGAACTGATTATTACACTTTGAATTACACACTGGAAAAACTTTGAGAATACTAAGAATATTGTAGTGATCACAGTGGTGAGTCCTGGTGTGTGGTCTACTGAGAGCACTGCTGGTTGTTGTACAGTCTCACAGCAGCTGGAAGGAAGTTTATCCAGTCTCTTCCTGTCAGCGGTAGAGATGCTGCTGCTTCAGCAGACCACTCCAATGAAAATGGCTGATGCCACCGTGTCATAGAAGGTCCTCAGGAGTCTCCTTAAAAGATAAAGTCTGCTCTGGACTTTTTTGTAAAGTGCATTAGTGTTATGAGTCCAGTTTATTGTTCAGGTGGACACCAGGGTACTTATAAAAGTACACTCTCTCAATGTATGCTTCCTGGATATTCACCAGTCTTGGATGAGGGTGACTGAGCCTGCGGAAATTCATTACCAGCTCCTTTTTTTCCCACGTTGATCTGGAGGTGGTTCCATTGGCACCAGTCCACAAAGTTCTGGATCAGTTCTCTGTACTCTCTGTCATCATTATCTGTGATGAGTCCGACAATGGAAGAGTCATCATGAGAACTTCTGTACATGGTAGATGGCTGTGTTGTACGTGGGGTCTGGATGGTTGGTGGGATAGTCCATAATCCATGATGTGTGGTGGTAATCTGTTCTGGTGGGCTCCAGCTTGTCCCTCAGAAGCAAAGGCTGGATGGTGTTGAAAGCATTGGAAAAATCAAAGAAAGTGTTCCTCACAGTGCTTCCAGGCTTCTCCAGGTGAGAAAGAGCTCGGTGAGGGGAGGAAGATGACAGCGTCATCTACTCCGATGTCAAGCTGGTAGGCAAATTGTAGTGGGTCCATGAATGGTTTCACCAGGGGGTGGAGATGGACGAGGACCACTTTCTCCAGTGTCTTCATCAGGTGCAATGTTAGTGCCACTGGCCTGTAGCTGTTGAGGCCCTTTGTGTGGGGTGTTTTTTGGCACTGGTACCACGCAGGATGTTTTCCACAACTGTGGAACTCTCCCCAGACTCAAGTGCTCCAGAATCCCACACAGCTGGTCTGCACACGACTTGAGGAGCCTGGAGCTGATATCATATGTACCTGTAGCCTTCCTTGCTTTGATCTTCGTGAGCTATTTCCTCACCTGGTTTGTAGAGAACAGGACAGACTGGAGCACGGAGGCTTAGGGTTTCAGGGTGTGGAAGGAGCTGGAGGTATAAGAGGAGGTGAGGGTGTTGGTGTGGAGTAGAAGCAGCAGTGGCGGCTGGCAGTGAACTGAATGCTGTGGTAAGTGATGTAAGGTAAGTGACGCTAATGCTGTAGGTGATGTAGTTCCGGTGAGACGGCAGATTTAAATCAGGCGTAGGCAAACATTTATTCACTGATTTACAGGTATATATTTTGCCAATCTAATCAAAATATTCTTGATGGTAGGAAAATAGTATCTATTTGGTCTGTTAAGGTCCACTCTGGAGCACAGCGGGGAGGATTCAGGCAGTCTGACAGAGTTTATCGCTTGATGCTACGACAGAATCGTCATGGGATAACCAATCAAAACATCAACCCCATCCACCTCATCTAAGGCCAAGAGGCAAAGAAATGATGATTCACCTGGAGTGATTTCAACACCAGGAAACGACTCAACAGACATTCTTATCTCTATAGATAAGAAACTCAGCAGTTTGGATGCGTGTTTGAGTCTGGTGGAAATTCTCCACAAAGAGTTCCAGCTATGGGAGTTGCTGGAGTTCAGCCACAAGCAGGTAGAAACTCTGGCGGAGGAAAACGCCGGCCTCAGAGAGTCAGTAAAATCCCTCACCAAGGGACTGACCCGACTCTCACAAGAAAACAAGAAGATAAAGGAAACGGTGATCGATCTGCAGGCGCGGAGCATGAGAGACAATCTGGGTTCGCAGGGATTCCAGAGCAGACGGAGGAGGACCCCGAGACCATGGTGAAAACCTTCATCCAAAGCGCCCAGGAGAAATGGTGAAAAACATCTTTCACAGAGTCCATCGTCTGGGCGGGAGGAAACATGGAGCTGGCAGACTGAGACCGATTGTAGCTAAGCTCGTCAGCTTCAAACAGAAGGAATAGGTGAAGTACCAGGTCCGCGAACTGAAGGGGACGAATTCCGGAGTTAATGACCAATATCCGAGAGAGACCTGGATCGGAGAAGAGTCCTGTTTCCCATCAGGAGGAAAGCCATCGCCAAGGGCGCGCGCGCTGTCATTGCGGTGAATAAATTATTTATTAACGGACAGATTTACCGCAGCCCAGACATCACTCTGTGGCTCTACTGATGTGTTGGTATGTGCTATAATCTTCCTGTACTCCTAATAGAGGATGTCATATCCATAAAACTGCCATAAAAGAATATTTAGTTCAAAGTAAAGTCACTGCCCATCTCCCCTACATTGCTCTTATTATAGTTGCATTTTTTAAAATTACTTCTTTCCTTTGGCACTGTCGCTCTTTTCACATTTCACTCTTCTTCTTTCCAACCCTTTTATGGTTAACATTAATCAAACCTGTTAATATATATATGCGACTTGCGGCGCGCGCACACACTCGAACATCAGGCCCAGCTTGCTGATTCACACAAACGCACACGAGCAATGTATGAGGGAACAGCACAAGCGCAGGTGCAGACATTTCATACACAGATCCATGTCGCACACTCAGCCGGCAGAGACACACACGCACACGCGGAGAAGCAGTGGGATGCACACACACACACACACACACACACACACACGCACACACACACACACACACACACACACACACACACACACACACACACTTCAGTAATATGCATAAAGCTCTGTTTTTAATTGTCGAATCATGAGCGCTTTGAGATTTGTTACTTGGAATGTGTGTGGAGCTGGCACAAGGGAAAAGAGGTTATAGATTTTCAATTGGCTGCAAGAAATGAAGGCAGACATAGTCCTCCTTCAAGAAACTCATTTATCAAGCTCAACAATAGATCTTTTCTCAACAGCCCAATTTCCACATGTGTACTCAGCTTCTTATAATTCCAGGCAAAGAGGAGTAGCAACTCTTATTAATAAAAGAATAAATTTTGACATAGATTAAACAATCATAGATCCAGAAGGCAGATTCATAATGGTTATGCTATCTATTCAAAATGTTAAGTTATGTATTGCAAATATATATGGACCAAATATTGATGATCCCTCCCTTTTTTACTCCCTTTTCACCTCACTCTATGGTCACTTAGATAATACAATAATTATAGGAGGTGATTTTAACATTATATTGGACAAACACAGTACCATAGGAAGTCATCGCGTCTGGAAATCCTCAGAAACTGTTAAACAGTATATGAAAGATTTTGGTCTTTGTGATGCCTGGCGTTCTCACCATCCTACACTAAGAAAATACACCTTCTTCTCTTCAGTTTACCATTCCTATTCTAGATTGGATTATTTCTTAACTAGCAGCTCGCTGATGAGTGACATGTCTCTCTCATCAGGCTGTTACTTAAAGATCCAGAGTTTATTAGCTACTTTAAAAGAGAATGGTCTTTATATCTAGAAAACAACGACTTGCCAGAAACTTCAGCATGTGTTCTCTGGAAAGCAGGAAAAGCAGTTTTATTGAAGAATAGGTTTAGATCATTCACCCACTGCTGGTCGTCCCTAATCTGGGAGTCTGGTTCCCCATGCCCAGAGATGGTCATCAGGCCTCTCCAGACTCCACTGATGTTGTTCTACTGCAGCTGATCCTTCATCTTTTATCTGTAGTGGTTCTTTCCCTCTCTGATCTTCCACCTCAGCTCCTTCTGTATGACCTTCAGCTCCTCCATGTTTCCTGACTTAAAAGCTCCCTTTTTCTCCTTAAGGAGGGCCTTTATGTCAGGGTTTGAGAAACACTATACAGTCCTGAGAGGTACAGTGTTCACAGAAGTTTATGTAGTCTGTGATATAATCAGTGAAACTGTCAAAGTCCTCTTTGTTAAACAGTCCCTCAGGGCCTCTTCAGTCTCCTCGGACCATCTTCTAACTTTGCGGGTCACAGCTGGTTGCCTGTGTTCATACACTATAAGAGATGAACCAGGTTGTGATCTAATCTCCCCAGGGGAGGAAGGGGTGTTGAATTATATGCCCCCTTGGTGTTTGCATAAAATAAGTCCAGTGTTTTATTGTCTCTAGTGTGGCAGGTGACGTACTGGCTGATTTTGGGCAGAGTGGAGGATGGAGAGGAATGATTAAAGTCCCCAGAGATAAAGAAGTGGGCCTGAGGATGCTGTGTCTGCAGCATGCTCACAGTTGAGTGCAGGACAGCACAGGCCACTTCGCTATTAGCAGAGGTGGGGACATATCACCCTACTATCACCACAATTTGTGAAAACTCCCTTGGTAGATAGGACGGCCTCATTCTAACAGATAATAGCTCAATGTCCTTAAAACAAAGCTGTTCTTTAACAGTGATGTGCCCAGAGTTACACCATCTTTCCCTCATAATCACAGCCAGCCCTCCTCCTTTCCTCTTACTGCTCTTCTTCATCTTGTCAGCCTGTCATAGACAGAATCCATCCAGTGAAACGTGAGTCCGGTGTCAGCGTGTTCAGCCACATCTCTGTAAATAGCATGATGCTGCACTCCTGATATTCCCTCTGGTGCCAGGTCAGTGCTGTTAAATATCCATCTTGTTGGGAAGAGATCTCACGTTCCATATTATGATGGATGGGAGGACGGGTCTGTACTCTCTTATTCTGGTATGATGTCAAGTTCCGACGCTAGTCCCCCATCTCCTTCTCCTCAGCTCGAGGGGGATGTCAGTTCCCTCCTGAGGCAGCACCGCTGTGTTTCAGAGTGCTAACAGCTGATCCCTAATGTAAACAAGAGAGCCGTGGCTGCTCACGGGGTCACTGGACACAGAAAGCAAATAAAGAAGAGCAAAACCAGAGCAAACACCATCAAGATCAGCTACAGCTGCATGGACAACACTAAAAAAATAATCAACAACTATTATAAATGCATCCTTAAAGAGAAGTTCCTGATCATATGTCACCCTGAACTATCAACACTCAATAAGCGTAACGAACTCGTGTCTTCCTGCCGCCACAGAAACAAAGCCCTCCTAGGCAACACCTGAACCACTTCACACTGCATAAATTAAAGCTC
>JAOUQZ010000001.1:14680964-14713464 GCA_028564935.1 Neosilurus hyrtlii
TTCTATTCTTCTCTCCACTGCTCTCATGTCTCCTTGTGTCTGTCTGTCTGTCTGTCTCTCTCTCTCTCTCTCTGCTTCTATTCTTCTCTCCACTGCTCTCATGTCTCCTTGTGTCTGTCTGTCTGTCTGTCTCTCTCTCTCTCTCTCTGCTTCTATTCTTCTCTCCACTGCTCTCATGTCTCCTTGTGTCTGTCTGTCTGTCTGTCTCTCTCTCTCTCTCTCTGCTTCTATTCTTCTCTCCACTGCTCTCATGTCTCCTTGTGTCTGTCTGTCTGTCTGTCTCTCTCTCTCTCTCTCTGGTTCTATTCTTCTCTCCACTGCTCTCATGTCTCCTTGTGTCTGTCTGTCTGTCTGTCTCTCTCTCTCTCTCTCTGCTTCTATTCTTCTCTCCACTGCTCTCATGTCTCCTTGTGTCTGTCTGTCTGTCTGTCTGTCTCTCTCTCTCTCTCTCTCTGCTTCTATTCTTCTCTCCACTGCTCTCATGTCTCCTTGTGTCTGTCTGTCTGTCTTTCTGTCTGTCTCTCTTTCTCTCTGTCTTTTTGTCTCTCTCTCTTTCTCTCTCTTTCTGGTTCTATTCTTCTCTCCACCTTTCTCTTGTCTCCTTGCATATGTCTGTCTGTCTCTCTCTCTCTCTCTCTCTCTCTCTCTCTGCTTCTATTCTTTTCTCCACTGCTCTCATGTCTCCTTGTGTCTGCCTGTCTGTCTGTCTGTCTGTCTGTCTCTCTCTCTCTCTCTCTCTCTCTCTTTCTCTCTCAGGCTCATGAGTTTGTGGACGAGCAGTTGTACGAGCAGAACTGTGTTGAAGGAGCACCACCGCTGCCGAACTTTCCTTCTCGCAGCCCGTCCATCTCGAGCAACGGGGGCTTCACAGCAACCTGCTGTACCCGGCGCTCACGCAAAAGACTCGCGCTGCCCAACGCCAGCCTGTCCACCACACACACGCACACACACACACAAGACCTGCAAGAGCTCAGCGCCATTCACATCCAGTGTGGAGATCAGCTGAGCCTCGGGCCGAGGTGAGCGCGTGCCGACGCCTCCATGGACGTGAACCTGTGATATGAAGCCCTGTGAGATTGTTATCGTCTCGACTTTTAATGTCTAAATAAAAATTAAAAAATCAGGAATCTGGTGAAGTTTTTTAAGGAAGATGGTTGTTTATTGTTTATGAAAGCTGATCATAAGTAGTAGTTCATGAATAAATGTAAAGAAAATATAATGTTAAGGTCAAGTCACATGATGCCACGCTGGCGTTGATTATTTTCCTACAACCGCACACCCTTAAGGGTTTTATTCTTCTCTTACGGAGCAGTCACAGCTTGCCGAGTGGTGGAGGTATACGTCTGACGTTCTGCCCATCCGTTTGCATGCATTTCGTATCTATTTCTCACTTGGATGTCTGTTTCTCATGTGGTAGCTGTGGCCTAATGGTTATAGAAGCGGCTTTGGGACTGAAAGGTTGCTGGTTCAGTTCCCGAACCAGCAGAAAAAATGTGTGGCGGTGGGGGGGTGAGCGGCACCTTCCCTTCCTCCACATTCATGGCTGAAGTGCCCTTGAGCAAGGCACCTAACCCTTAACTGCTCTCCGAGTGGTCCAATGTGTGGCAGCCCACTGCTCTGAGTGTGTGTGTGCTGACTTTGGATGAATTAAATGCAGAAGTCAAATTTTCGCTTGAGGGATTAATACAGATGCGACAGTATGAAAATAAATATTTTAAATAAATAAACAAATAAAATAAAATTCTGTCAGGGCAGTACAGTGGTGCAGTAGTTAGCACATCCACCTCACAGCAAGAAGGCCCAGGCTCGGGGTGTTTCTGTGTGGAGTTTGCATCTTCCCCACGTGCTTGTGTGGGTTTCATCCGGGTACTCCCGTTTCCTCCTACAGTCCAAACACATGATTAATGGCTAATTAGACGTTCCAAATTGCCCCTAGCTGTGAGTGTGAGTGTGACTGGTTGTGCCCTGCGATGGCCTGGTGAGCTGTTCAGGGTGTACCCCGCCTTCACCTAGAGATGGCTGAGATGGGCGCCAGTCTCCTCGCAATCCTAATTCGAATTAAGCAGCGCGTTCTTTGCCAGATGAGGTCCGTTCAATAAACAAGGTATCCGCTGGTTATACAGTAGTGAGTGTGCTGGGTGTGCATTCTGTTTAGATCCTGTGCATTCCTCATCCTGTACTTGTTCGCATCTGTTGATGTACGGTGGTCAGACAACCATCTGACATTCGATGGTTAGACCACATGTTCAGCGGATAATTACTGTCAAGGAACACATCAGAACTGATGAGTAATGGATGAGTAACGGGGGTCCACAGGACAAAACTACCGTACATGTACCGGGTCTTCTCCGGGTCCAAAACGGACAGAGAGGTACATCCCCCTGGGTACTGTAAGAGCCTAGAACAGCAATGGAGACGGCTTTCACCTCTATATAATTTTCTTTCGCAAAGTTTCTATCTGTCTGTGTCTGTTTATGCTATCCGGCAACATGTGACTGCTATCTTAACCACTTGATCTGCCGTGATCCATTCATCCCATCTATAACAAATACTTCACGGTAGTTGTTAAATAATAAACTTTAAAATAATAACCAAATAAAAAAGGTAGAATTTAGGGCTTTGTGTCAAAACTGCTAATCACCAAAGCTCTTTAAACATTCATTATTCCTCCAGCTCTCGTTCCAGTCTCAACCTGAAGCCCAGCGAACGAGCGCAGATCAACTGCAGAGGACAGCAGATCACCACCACCATCATCAGCCTGCCGTCGCCGAGCTCCTTCAGCCCAGACTCCATCACCACCTTGTCCATCACCCCCACCATCAACACCACCTCCAGCTCAAGCTCCAGCATCGTGAAGGTCTCGGCCTTGTGAACGAACAAGAGGAACTGCAGGAGGACAGAGTGCGCGGAGCCACGAGCCCCGAGCCGGACGAGTGGAATCCATTTTATTTTCAAACAAAACAGTTAAGAGGAAATGGTCGAGGACCGTAGTTAGAAGACACTGTGTGATGTCAGAAAACGTCGTCCAAAGTTCTGGAGTGGTTTCCAGGTTTTGGTGTTCTTCTGTCCTGCTAGAATTTGGAAAGTGGAACTGAGATGTTCGAGAAGGAGTTAAAGGAAAGCTAGAAGATGGGAAGGCGGTTAGCATTTAAAAAAAAAAAGTCTTTTGTCTGTTTGATTGTCGGCCATCCATCATGGTAGGAGCGAGGTACATAAATGTTGTGTGATGTTCACAGGTTCGAGGGGAATCTGAACAGTCAGGACGTGTGGGTGTGTAAAATGTGCAAGATCACACTGAAAAGGTTCGAAAAGAGAAAACAGACATTTTCATCCATGTGAGGAAAAAAACTAGAAATGTGTTCCAAATATTTTCATCTAGAAAATATGGTTTAGTTTCTCATCTCTCTCTCTCTCCCCCTCCTTCTCTCTCTCTCTCTCTCTCTCTCTCCTTCTCTCTCTCTTTCTCTCTCCCTCTCTCTCTCTCCTTCTCTCTCTCTTTCTCTCTCTCACTCTCTCTTTCTCTCTCTCACTCTCTCTTCCCTCTCTCCCCCTCTTCTTTTCTCTCTCTCTCTCTCTCTCCATCTCTCTCTCCCTCTCTCCCTCCTTCTCTCTCTCTTTGTCTCCCTCTCTGTGTCTCTCCCTCTCTCTCTCCTCTCTCTCTCTTTTGTCTCTCAGTCCCTTTCTCTCCCTTTCCCTCTGCCTCTCTCTCTTAGTCTCTCTCTCTCTCCTTCTCTCAGTTCCTTTCTCTCTCCCTCTCCCTCTCTCTTTCTCTCTCCTCTCTTTCTCTTTATCATACTCTCATTTTCTCTCTTCCTCTCCCCCTTTCTCTCTCCTTCTCTCTTTCTTTTTTCTCTCTCCCTCTTTCTCTTTCTCCTCCCTCTCTCAGTCTGTCTTTCTCCCTCTCTCCCTCCCTCTTGCTCTCTTTCTCTCCCTTCTCTTTCCCTTTCTCTGTCTTTTTCATTCTTTTTTTCTCTCTCTTTTTTTCTCACTCTCTCTTTCTCTCTTCCTCTCTCGTTTTTATTTCTCGCTCTTTCTCTCTCTATCTCTCTTCATCTCTGTTTTTTATTTCTCTCTCTTTCTCCCTCTCTCTCTCTCTCTCTCCCTCTTTCTCTCATCTCTTTATTCTTTTCATAATTCCTGTCCATCACTCAGTACACTTGGCTCTACATTAAGTTAATCAGTGGTTACAAATCTTGTCGTATTCCATCTTCATGCCAGTAATAAAGTAATAAACGACCCGTTAGAAGCTCTGAGATCGTCGCTGCCCTGTTTAATGTGAATGTCCTTTTCTGTGCATTGTGACTGTTTAGGTGACTAGTGATTACAAGTTTGGGAGAACAGAGAGGCCACGATTCTCAATTCAAGGCCACTCGAGCCCTTAAACAGGCGCAATGCAAACATTTATAATAATAAAATATGCTTAATAATTCTGTTATTTATTTTGGCTAGAATTCAAACATGTAAATAACATTTAAAACATGTAAATAACCTACAAATAAATAAGTCATTGATTTGGAGCCAGTGTGGGGATACATGAATCACCACACAGAAGGAATACAGTACAACAAATATAATTATAACATTTTCCCCCTTTTTCTGTATATTATACATTCATTCAGGTTTACTGAACCTCTAGGTAATTTTTTTTTTACCTCAACTGTAGCAAGATTGTCTTGGGTTCGAGTCCTGAGCTTGACGAGGGCGGTTCTATGTAGAGTTTGCAAGCTTTCCCCGTGCTTGTATGGGTTTCCTCCGGGTACACCAATTTTCTCCCACAGTCCAAAGAAATCCACATTAGGATAATTAGTTGATCCAAATTGCCCCTAGGTGTGAGTGTGTGTGTGTGTGTGTGTGTGTGTGTGTGTGTGTGTGTGTGTGTGTGTGTGTGTTGGCCCTGCAATGAACTGGTGAGCTGTTGAGAGTGTACCCCACCTTCGCAGAGAGTTGGCCCCGAGACCCTAATACGATTAAGCGGTTTTACAAATGAACGAATGAATAAACCATGTGTCATAAGATAGACATGATCCTTTTAAAAACATAAAAATAACCAATAATTCTTAATACACAACACAACTTATGTTACATTTAAATTTAGACATTAGACGTGTTCTATGACTGTGGAAAAAGTGTAATAATCATGTGATTTCACAGTAATAAAAACACTGAAAAAAAAGTTTATTTAGAATTTGCTAACACTTCTACCGAACCCTCCATCAAGAACTAACATAAGCCTATCATAAATATATCATGAGACATTATAAGTGTCATGACAGTTTATTAACTCTATGCACTCACAGCATGCAAAGCTACCTCCACCAGGCTTATATGGATTAAGGTGACAAGTGCATTGATTAAACTGACAAATGATTAAGACTGCAGGTTTCATTATAACTGGGCATAGTGATAATGAAATGTCGCCCCCTGGTGGGCAGGTTTGACCTTTACCCCCTACAGGTAAATCATAACCGGGACTTGGGTGGGGTAGTTTTGTCAGGAAATGGTTCACAGATTGACAAAAACAAATGCTGATGATTACAGAACCTCAGTCAGAGGTGTATTCCTCCTGCTGGAAGAGGTAATAAACATGGGACAGATTTTGTAATAATTACAAGACCGACAGAATCCCGTCTTAAACATTTTATATATCCACCGTTGAATATTGGCATGAGTTGTTGTGACAGTTTCCCTCACTGATCTAAAATACCTTCATAGGATGAAGATGTTAATATGAATTTGAAGTAGGCGCTCCCTGGGCCTTTATAGCACATACTGCAGTACACATTGCATAAGTAATTTGAAATGCAGGGCTAAAAAGAGGATTAAATAATACCTCATCATACAATTCCCAGAGTTATAAAAAGAGAATTTAAGACCAACATGAACTAGTGGAGCACCTGTAGAGTACAATGTATCTTCCCCAGACACAAATGGACTTAGTCTTATAACTTGGCATAGTAATAATGAAATGTCTCCCCCTAGTGGGCATCTTATATTGGCACATATTAAAGAATAGATATTTTTTCAGGATTTTTTATTTTTTTTAATATGACCCGATGTAAGGATCACCTCCAAAATGTAATGGTTTGTTACTTGTACCACACTCCACTCTAGAAAATAATTTTACCAAAAACTGTGCATAAGTTTTTGAGGTATTTTGCACACAAACAGACAAACAAACAAACCTGGCAGAGGAAACATCATTTATACTTTCCTTTTTTAATAGAGATCTTCGAGCGCTGTTTTGAAATATCCATAAAAGTGGATGTGGAAGTCTTTCTAAAATTATTAGAATGAATTGAGAATTATTAATTACGTCTGCACCATCTCCTGTACCACAGGTGACCATGACACTTTCGGGCCAGACTTAATTAAATGATCGCAGAACCAGGTCATGTGACCCACCTGTTCTAATAGAATAACTCAAATGAAACTCAAATGAGGCCGATTCTGTGATTCATGCTGCCTGTTTAAGGGCTAGTCATCACCTTGACCCTGACGAATAAACATTTTAAGAAGTTCATCACATCACTGTGCATTTAAATGCATTAAATTGGTGACCTAATTGCTCTATTGTTTAATGTTCCAAACGTGTGTTGATATTTTGTTGCATGCGATAGCATGCTAGCTTTAGTGTCACTGCCAGTTTCAGTAAGGAGCTCAGTTCCTTTCTTTTGTGTGAGTCTGGTATTCTTTCGCTTTGCTTGTTTGTTTGTTTTTAATTTTGTAATTATTAATTAATTGCTAGTTTCGAAGAAAAATGTTGCTTACTTGCCCATGTGATTAAGATTCAGGCACAACAAAAACACAAACTTAACTCAGAACTCTGTATTTTGTGGAAATGTTCTCCCATTAGAGTTCATCTCTCTCTCTCATTTTTTTAGTTTGTTTTTTTTGAAGCCTGATTTTGATGTCTGTTGTGCATTATTATTCTGTAAGACGTTGTTTAATTTATGACTTTGTCCTTGTGAAAGAAGCGTCTGATAAAAAAAAAGAAACTCAAACTGCTGATGAGGTCAAAGGTCTCCAGTTCTTTTCAAATTCATTCCCCTGATTAGAATTTTTTAAATAATTACTGTCATGTTAAATGTGCAGAGGTGCAAAGTGGTGCAAAGGTTTGCCTAGCGGGAAGCTTCTGATGGTACACTGATATTATTCTCATTATTATTATTATTATTATTATTATTATTATTATTATTATTCATAATCTTTTTTCCACTTGGTCCGGGATCAGGTTGCAGCCTAAGCAGTGAGGTCCAGATGTTACTCTCCCCAGCCACTTCCTCCAGCTTTTCCGGGGGTACACAGAGGCGCTCCCAGACCAGCCAAGAAACAAAGTCCCTCCAGTGTGTTCTGGGTCGACCCCGGGATCTGGGTTCGAACCACACCACCAACTGGGTACTTCCTGTATGGAGTTTGCATGTTCCACTTGTGTTTGCTTGGGTTTCCTCCAAGTACTTCAGTTTCCTTCAACAGTCCAAAGACATGGATAAGGGCAACTGGCTGTTCTAAGTTGCCCCTAGGTGTGAATGTGAGCCTGAATGATTGTTTGTGTGTGTTGCCCTGTGATCGATTAACAGCATGTTCAGCTTGTAACCCCGCCTCTGACTGAAGTCAGCTGGGATTTGTTCAAGTTTCCTCTGTGACCCTAAATAATGGATGGATGGATGAATGGATGGATGGAGGAATGGATGGAAAAGAAGAAGAGGAAGAAGGTGTTTCAGCATGCTGAACACACTGTCAAAAATGGTGTGTACCTAAAAGGGAAAAAATGCTAGTCAGTGGGGTACCCTTTAGTGTCGGACCATTTTGTACTTATTGAATTAACTACAAATATAATAACTAAGTAATTAAAATATTATGCATTTTTGGCCACTTTTCTCTTGCAACCCCCCGGATAACTGCAGAGACGCTTTGGTTTATAGTACAAATTTGAGTCTATCAAACGGGAGATCGCAGGTTTGAATCTAAGTTGAAGCTGCAGCCAAGAGTCCATGGGAGCTAACTGGCTAGGCTCTCACGAGAGGGAACGATGGCATACACTCGCCTCCCTGTCACTTACAGAGACCACCAGCTAATTGTGGGTTCCAGTGATCTCATTCGTACAAGAGGGTTGGATAACACTTTCTCTCCGAGTGTATTAGGCTGCCCGTAAACGTGCGCAGCAGTTTGTAAAGATGCAGGTGGCAGCATCACGTGTCATGGATGGGGCACCACACAGTGTTTGCTGACACCACTTCCTGATTGGTGGTGGTCGTATGTGATAGGGAGGCAATACTTGGCAACGACTAAATTCGGGGGACAAAAACAGGGAAGATTCTCCCAAAAAAATGATTCTTTCTTTTGTTTTACATCAGTCTGTAGCATTTCTGTTAGTCAAAAGGTGCACCTCTGGTCTGTTAAAGAACAACAGTGTATTTCTAAGAAGACATTTTTGCTCTTGTCTCATACCTATATTTTTGAGAGAGTATAAAATATATAATGCTGGCATCTGAACGGTGATTAAAATATTAACATCTTAAAAAGGTGAATGTGCAAGTGAACACATCCAAACCTCCAGCGACTCTTTCCTACTCACCCAGAACCCAACTCCAATTAATTTCATTTCATTATTATAATTATTTTTATACTGCTATGGTTTTAAGTAAAGCTGGGAGGTTGTTTTATCTTCCTACAAATATTTACACCGAGATTATATAGAGAATAATAGTTATAGCAAGAAGAAGAAGAAGAGGAGGAAGAGGAGGAAGAAGAAGAAGAGGAGGAGGAAGGCTTGTCTAGCCAATGCTGAGGTTAGGATGTACTGTATATATTCAGCAGGAATTTTCTAGTAAAATCTCTCTGACTCCACAGGGCTGTCACCATCGCCCTCCATGTTACTCGATCCCTTGCCATCCTTAAATTGTGCTAATAGAAGATGTTCTGGTGTCTGTAAATATTTATTTTTCCAGGAATGGGTTGTTATACCATCACAGGGAATTTATGTGTTTCATATCAGACAGGTGATTTTATATTTAATTATAATTATATTTAAATAGCGTTCAGCCACAATTTATCCACCAGGGGGCGCCATGATGACAGAATTGAAAGAAAGACAAATAAAGTCAAGGAATAGAATACAAGCCTAGTGATAAATTTGTGTTAAATAAAGACACACTGTTTAAATGACAGAATCAATCTCAAATTATATCAGAACCACTTACAATCAGTCAATTTTATGTGGTATAATAATAATAATAATAATAATAATTATTATTATTGTTGTTGTTGTTGTAGTTGTTGTTGTTGTTGTTGTTATTGTTATAATGTGTTGTACAGTTTCGCAGTGGTTTGCATGTCTGCCTCACAGCGAGAAGGCCTGAGTTTGATTCCTGACTCAGACATGAAGTTTGCATGTTCTCCCAGTGCTCCACAGTCCAAAAACCTGCACAGTAGGCTAACTTGCTGTTCCAAAGTGTGATGTTCTGTTGTCTGTAAATATTTATTTTTCCAGGAAAGGGTTGTTATCCCATCACCAACCCCTAATCTGGAAATTCCTTCTGCAAACTAGACTGTGTTCCTCCACTTACTCGGCAATCCCACCTATCCCGCCGATAGCTTCTAACACGCTTCCTCGCTCCTGATTCTTCTGCTCACCAGCGGGAATTTTTTTTTTCTGAAACCATTATCGCCATCATTTTTTTATTTCTCTTGAAATCATTTTCCTTCCACTGTTTCTTAACATCTCGTCTCAGGCGTTTTCATTTTCCACGATTCGGTGTTGCGCTGCCAAGCATGTGCAAGATCATTCCTTTAGTCATACGGCCTTGTTATTGACAAGATACAGAACCAAACAGATACAGAACCAGAACAAGATGTAAACCAGATAAATGAGAAATACTAAGCATATGAGTTTGGGATGATTTCACCAGGAAACCTTTATATTCAGCCAAAATGGCTCTTCACTAGTAAATGCGGAACTTTAACCTACCCTATTGGGGAGCCTTCATGGTCACTGCAGCACCTTGGGAGTCCACGACGTCTCCACCAGACTTCACTGCCTCAGGTTATCCCTTAATATCCTCGCCAAGCCACTTAATCCTACTAGGGTCATGGGGAGGCTGGACAATATCTCAGCCGACACTGGGCGAAGGCGTGGTACACCCTGAACATCCTGCCAGTCCATCACAGGGCCAACACACACCTACACACACTCTCACACACACAACCACTCACATTCACACCCGCAGCCAATTAGCTTAATGTTAAGCTAAATGTAAGCTTTATTATTAGCTTAATGTGTATGTCTTTAGACTGTGGGAGGAAGAGTGCCCGAAGGAAACCCACACAAGCATGGGAAGAACATGCAAACTCCACACAGAAACACCTTTGCCGAGCCCAGGACCCAAACCCATTAACTTCTCGCTGTGAGGCGAACGTGCTAACCAGTACACCACCACGCCGCCCACTTTGTACCTCTGTCAACTGTAATACATCTATTTAACCGTGAATTCATCCTTCCAATTCTATAGATGACAAACATTTTGTGTTATGTCGCATTATACAGTCTCTAAGTGTCCACAAGCATTAATAGGATCACTAATAATTTCTATGGAGGTTATATTTATTATATCACAATAAATATCTGAGCTGCCTCTTACTGAACCTGACATTTCGTTTGTTTATGACAGCTGACGTTTATTGCAATGAGCCTTTATTAAAGTTTATGTACAGTAGATTTCAGTCATTTGGTAGAAATGCCCCCTTCCTTCCTTCCTTGTTTTGCTTCTCAAGGACAGCTTGGGGAAGTGGTCTCATATGCAGCTGGAGGACAGGATGGAGCTCACGTCACATGCACACAAGGCCTGTACGTTCTCATGTGATCCAGGAGGTCTGTGCTGCAGTGGCCAAAGTCTTCATTACTTCCCTCCTTGTTAATGTTCTGCTTTAATTACAAATTTAAAATAATTCCATTTATATAACATATAACAGCAGGGATAAGCCAGGACTAGGCGTGCAGCTTAAACAAGATCCTGCCCTTCAATAAAGCTGCCCCACATCCTCCATCTACAAACACTGAAAAGGTTTTGAGATGATTTATTCATGTCTCTGCTCCTTGCTGTTGGAACGTCTCAGGCAGCTGGGACACGTGAACATGTGGCACAGCTGGAAAATCCGATGATTACAGCACTCATTTAGACTGAGTTGGATCAGTTAAAGAAAGAGTACTTTATTTTCCGCTCTGGTAATTTTGCTACCAAAGCAGATGTACAGCATACGTGGATTGTCTCGTGAAGATCGGGCGGCACGATGACGTAGAACGTAGCACGTCCTCCTCGCAACAAGACGGTCCTGGTTTCAAGTCCAAGGGTGATTCTGTGTGGAGTTTGCATGCTGTCTCTACGCTTGCATGGGTTTCCTTAGGGTACTCCGGTTTCCTCCCCCAGTCCAAAGACATGTGCATTGGGGTAATTGTCTGTTCCCAATTGACCCTAGGTGTGAGTGTTGGCCCTGCGAAGGCAAGTTGTTCAGGTCTCACCCAGAGTCGGCTGGGATAGGCTCCAGCTTTTAGGATTAAGTGGTTTGGTGAATGAATGAACGAATGAACTTGAATCCAGAATAATCCTCACATGCGTGTGCAGCATGCAAGGTATAATAGCATAAACTTCAGGTTGAAACATAAACATAAAATTCAAATTCAAATTTATGTATATAGTATACTGCACAGGGGGTTAATAAAGGACTATAAGGATATATGCAGCCAGTAACAGTGGGACAGTGTGAACCTATTCCTCTTCCCTACAGTAAGATCTACACTAATGTACCCCAAAGGGCTAATCACTGGACCTCGAGTTAATTATGTGTTCCTTTTTCAAGGCTTAAAAAGGGCCAAGTGATAAGAGGTACATAAACGGTACAAATATATACCCCAGAGGGTGCTGGTCAGGTGTCAAGCCATTATAAGGTACAATAATATACTTTAGCTTCTGTGAGTGTGCCGTTAAAACTCACTTACTCTTGCTAATCACTCATTTGTTAATGCTATTAGGATCTCGGGGAGGCCGGAGCCTATCTCAGCCATCACTGGGCGAAGGTGGAGTACACCTGGGACAGCTTGCCATACCAGCACAGGACAGAGCCAACACACACAACCATTTACACTCACATTCACATCTGCGCACAATTCAAACAACCATTAATTCTAACATGCATGATTGTGGGAGGAAACCGGAGTTCCCAGAGGAAACCCATATAAGCAAGGAGAGAAGATCCAAACTCCACATAGGAACACCCTTGGAAAGCAGGAGACTCGAACCTAGGAGCTTCTTGCTGTGAGGGGGACGTGCTAACCACTACTTTGGAACATTCCCAAGTAAATGAAAGATACCTCAGTGACACTGAGCAGTACAGCAAGCACCTTTATTTAATTCAACTATTAAGGAATACATCATCAACATCATCATCATCATCATCATTTTCTTCTTCTTTCGCTTGTTCCGGGGTTGGGTCATGGGAGCAGCAGCCTAAGCAGTGACTCCCAGACGTCCCTTTCCTCAGCCACTTCCTCCAGCTCTTCCGGGGGGGACACCAAGGCGTTCCCAGACCAGCCGAGAGATGTAGTCCCTTCAGCGTGTTCTGGGTCGGCCCCGGGGTCTCTTCCTGGTCGGACATGCCCGAAACACCTTCTTAAGGAATTCATTTTTTTAAAGGACCATGCAGATGATATATCTGGCATGGTGGTATATAGAGTAGGGATATGTAGATTTGGCCTCTTATAGCTCAAGGGGGACTGGATCAATCCTGAGCTCATGTTACTGTCTGTGTGGAGTTTCACACGTCCGTCCTGTGTCGGTCTGTGTACACTTCCTCTGGGTTCTCCAGTTTCCTCCCACCTCCAAAAAACATGCAGTAGGTGAAATGAATACTCAGTCTTCCTCCCAGGTGTGTGTGTGAGAAAGAGTCCAGGGTATATTCACACCCAGTATTCCCATTATACAGGCTCCGGAATCTACTGCAATCCTGACTAGGTATGTTGTGCATAGAAAATGACTCAATAAATGATCAAGATAGAATGATTAAAGGAAACTCATATGACTGTGATGTTTGACTTGCCTTACTCAAAAGCCCATTAGGGATGCAAACTTTTGCTCTTGCTTGCATGCTCCCTTTAATTCCATCACACCTCAGCACTTTCTGATCGCCCTGCTTGTATGCTGTTGCGTAATCATATCTGTATGAACTTCACTAAGCCTGAAGAATTATGCACCCTGTAAAGGGGAAGGGGAGGAGTGTGCACTATTCTTTGCTTTTGCATGTCGATAGGAAGGGGGGAGAAGAAGCAGGGCAGCTGTCATGCAGACTGCAGAGACAGAACAGCAAAAGAAAGAGAGCAACTGTTACTGAGTCCTGAATCATTTGAGCTTTTTTTATGGGACCACTTTTTAGGCGGAGATATTTTCCTGAACACACACACACACACACACACACACACACACACACACACACACAGAGAGAGAGAGAGCACAGCTGCAGGCGCGTGCGTGCCTGTACATGAGTCCCCTTGCTTCACGTGCGCTTGCGCTTTTTTATTCCCGACAATTAAATTTTTGAAAAAATCTCCCGTAAAACTAAAGAATTCATCAATCTGCTGTTGGTGCTCATTTATTTATGATGTAATGGAACCATTTTCAGCACCTCGGAGCTTCTAAGCATGGATTTATGTTTGAAGAGACTGAGACAAGAGCTGGTATGTATCATCATATGCATTCATATAATATACAGCTTCATCATTTCAGTATAAAATAAACTGCTTGCCTAGCCAGGGTTGGGTTGACCTGTTTGGTTATTGGCACAGCAGAAAATCATCAACCATCAAACATCATCAAATAGCAAATATTTCTTAGAGGATGCCATTCGCACGCGCTGTGCACGTCGGTGTTTACAAGCAGCATGCATATCCACATCTGTACTCTGAGTCGTGCAGGATGATGCCACTACCGGAAGTTCTTTAGAATTATTCCACCCAGGTTGCATGCATTCCTTAAGATTCAGCTGCATAAGCTATTTAGTTTTTATTCTGGCGCGCGTGCTGGGCATCGAGACCTGATGTAGCTCAGTAAATCCCCTTTCTGCTGCAGTTTCCTCGGTGATTTAATGCCTGCATCATCTTTTAGAAACACGGCGTCATTGGATGATGTCACGAGTGACGTCAGATCACGCCGTTTCACTCTGGATGTCCACCAGTTTGAGAATGCACGGTGTAATTGCTTTGGAGGATATTCATTGTGGATCATTTGTGAACTAGAAGAAGGTTTTTATATGCTTCATTTTTGCAGCATATATCTCTCCAGCATGCCTTAATTGCAGGAAATTAATTAATTACAGTGTCAGCTAAAAATTAAGATAAGGAGGTAAGGAGATCTTTATTGTCAACTGTTGCATGAGCACTGAAAATCAGTTTCGCAGCTCTCTGTTTAGCAGCAATTATAAAAAAGTGCACAAAAGACAACTAAGGTAACCACACTAAGATGTGCATATACCTACATACACACATATATATACCTACCTATATGTACACTTATAGACACATTTACATATATATCCTGTATATGCAAACATATCTATGTACATTTATACATCTATCCACATATTCATACATTTACAGACTTATACACAGAAGGGTGCATGATATGTCAAAGGTGCATGGTATACACAGGGTGAGAGGTAGAGCTTATTAATCATAAGGTGCATGATGCTAAAATGTTATATGATGTTCGAGACCTGCTCTAAACATGAGTGTTGCATCTAAACATGAATTTTGCACTTAAAGAGTAATATTGCACTGTCCAGGAAGATGGTCTGAATGATGGTTATTCAGTCAGTCTATGTGACGGTGGTGATGGTGGGGTTGCACATTTAAAAGCTTGTGGGTAAAAGCTGTTCTTGAGTCTGTTTTTTGTTTTTAGTGTCCTGTACCTTTTTCCCCAAGGGAAGAGGTGAGAACAGGGGATGTCCAGGGTGTGTGGGTTCCCTGATAATTTGACAGGCTCTCCTCCGAAGTCTACCGGTGTAAATGTCACTGAGGGTGGGTCGTGTAGTTCCAATTACCCGCTCTGCCATCCTCACCACCCGCTGCAGGGCCTTCCTGTCCTTTGCAGTACAGCTGTTGAACCACACTGTACAGCAGTAGGTCAGGAGGCTCTCGATGGCGGAGCGGTAAAGGTTTGTCAGTAAGGGTCGGGGCTTGTTGGAGATTCTGAGTATGTACATCCTTTGTTGTGCCTTCCCCACCTGGTGAGAGATGCTTGTGGTACAGGTGAAGACAGCAGAGATGTGGACCCCAAGAAACTTTAAGCACTCCACCCCCTCTCCATTAATTTAGAGAGCAGAGTCCTCAGTTTATTTAGATCTCCTGAAGTCCATTATCATCTCCTTTGTCTTGGGTTATTTGGAGTAGCCAGTTGACCTAATGTGCTTGTCTTTGGACTTTTAGAGGAAACTGAAACACCCAGAGGGAAGGCACAATAAGATTCAGCCATGAAATTCGAACCAAGAACCTCGATGATATGAGGACCTTGTTACAAATTTGCTAGTCACTGAGCCACTCTGTACTACCTAAACATTTATACAAAATCGGTTTAATATCATTTTACTCGCCCATCATACAAGTCCCCATAAATTATGTTGCTATTGAAACGATAACATATTTGAATGAGTGCATTAATACAGGCTTATGATTTGTCTGGGCTAGAGTTAGAGCTGCTGTTGTAGACCAATCAGATTCAAGAATTCCACGGCACTGTGGTATAAACGTCTACTACTCGTTTTACTCTTGAGTATCCTGTTTACTTTAGGAATTTAGAAAAATTCGAACTCCTCCCCTTCACGCTTCACAACTCAAGGTACTCAAGTGCAATCGTAAGAAGGTACGGAACAGTCCACACTTCTTTTTTTCTTTACTTCCAAATACAGTCTTCAGCATTAAACTGAACTAAGTGAAACTAGACCTGACTCTTCCTGTAATCATATCCTAATGCAGTTAGATACATTACTCTCATACCCCTCGGCATGGTACACCACCAGGTGGCTTCTGGAGAGACTCCACCAAATGACTCCCATGCCTACCAGCTGGCACTGAGCTCAGCGGTGGTGTGTGTGTGCCAGGGTGAATCATGGTTGCCATGTCTAAGTTTGCTAACATGGTAAGGGGGCATGTAGGGCTGCAGCCTGGAGACACAGATGCATTTAGAAAGGAGCGCAGCCGTCTTCCCAGGCTTCCTGAGGAGAAGAGTCTGGCACTGGGGCTGTTTTTGACAGAGATGCCACATGGTCATATCTGTCTGTCTGTCGGCCATTTTGGCAAAGTGGCGCCATTTGAAGGGAAGTGTTCAAGCTAAGAGTCTGTGTGTGCTTTTAGAGGAAAATAATCAGCCATAATATGATGGTTAGTGATATCACCATAAAAGTTAACTATTATTTAAATTATATTTTAAAAAACCCTTTACAGAAATCTTTGAACCGTTCAATTCTTCAACAAGTCTATTCTATATTACGTGATATTAAAGCATACACAAAGAGACATTTGAAAATGACATCACAGAATGCCTCCCTGAAAATTCATTTGTTCATTCATTCATTTGCCAACCACTATGGGGTCACGGGAAGGCTAAAGCCTATCTCAGCCGACTCTGGGCGAAGGCGGGGAACACCCTGAGCAGCTTGCAGAGCCAACACACGCACACAACCATTCACATTGCCTAGCAGCAATTTGGTATAGCCAGTTAGCTTAATGTGCAGGACCTAAAGCCGACACAAGCGTAGAGAAAACAAGCAAACTCAGAACAAAACAAAAAACCTTCTTGCTGTGAGGTGGACATGCTAACCCCTACGCCACCATCATTCAAATGACTACACCAGGACTAAAAACTTCCAGGTAACATTTGCTCATGAATGCCGCGTAAGTGCGTCACCTGCTCTTAGACCTTTAACCTTCCTGACTTTGATAATTGAATGCCGTCCTGTCAGGCTCAAGTGTCAACATGCTTAAAGGTCACTGGGGTCAGTCTGTGTGAGGCAGGAAGGTCAGGCTTTAACCCCTACAGAGATCAGGGCTATTTTGGTTGTTTCGGCTGACCATTTGATGAAAACAAAACCCGGATCTAGTTCTAAGCGTAAGCATGCACAACAGTTAGCTCCCATGGACTCCCGGTTGCGCATGGCTGTGGCATCAACTTGGATTCGAACTTGCGATCTCCAGGTTAATGGTCATGCACCCTGTGTTTTTTTGTTTGTTTTTTGTTTTTTAATCACCCAAAATGTTGCTCGCTAAATAGATCTGCTTGTTTACTTGCGCTGGACAACCCCGTCCACCGTGTTGTCACTTCCCCATGAAAAAATGCCTGTTAACCAAAGTTTCAGTAGTAATCGATGGGATAAAATTACCCAGTTTTGTGCTTTTTATGGTCATTTATTTTAAAATAAGCGTCTGTGGCGCTGAAACATATTGCATACGTACGAATTATGCTGTAAGGATCACCAATTCTGCTACCCTTTAAGTCGTTGTTGCAAGTTGACCATGTAACACCAGCTTAACGCTGTATAACTATTACTAACTATTATTAACTAATAACTATTTCTACTTCATTTTCTCTTCATCAGATTCATATCAGTGTATTTTCATGATCAACCAGCGTCTTAAAGATTTTCCATGTCTTAACTCAAAAGTAGGTGGAGGGTTTTTTTGGCTTGCTATACCAAAACAAACGCTTTCATAAAAGTTCTCGTCATGCAGAAGAATGGGTCTGATTTGCGCCAGGTCTCTGTTCCTCCATCGCTCCTGTTCTTCACAAAGCCTTTCCTTCCCGCCAGGCTAAAATTGGCTCGGATTCTGGCGACAGCTGCGGCTACGCTTACGTGTCTATTTTGCTGGAGATGCTGCTGATAACCTCTAACGACCAGCTCTGGACATGCACAAGGGACTGTGAACGGAGACACCCAAGTCAATTAAGCTTGCATGGATTAAGGCAGATTCTTTTGGGGGACGACAACAACGTGCAGCTGGACACATATTCTCTTAGGCTAAGTCAGAAAGTCTGAATGCTTCACGTCCAAGTCAGTATCACTGTGGGAGGACAGAATGAGATCAAAATAAATAAATTAATAAATAAACCTCAGTTGAGTGCTTTTGCTAATCTCTGTCCGGTCCTTCCTTCCCTGTGACTCGGAAGATTCTCCAGTTATCACGCCGAGTAAATCTCGAACGCTCCAGTTTTTATCAGTGAGAGTATATACTACATAAAGTGTCTGGCTCTGATATGCAAACCAGCGAGGATTATTTTTAAATTTGGCACAAACAGCTTTGATGAAATGCGCCTCAGTGTTTCGTTTCATCCTAAATAGGTCAAAAGGAAATGTTTCCAGCTTATCACATGAAAATGCATGCAAATGGATGTTGGGTTTTTTTCCTCTTGGTCGAAGGTCTTGCCAGTTGTTGCAGTGCATTTAATCAGTGGACACAAGATATTTTTAACCTGCTTAAAAAAGAAGTGAAAATGTGACAGACTCCACCAGATCCCAGGTTTTCGTCTGCTGTCTGGACCCCATTTCCTTTCTTAACCTTTTTAACCTGCAAATTGATTTTGACTGAGCTGGATGTAAAATAAGAGCACTAGCAGGTTTGATAAGCACATCAGCTCAATTTCCAGCAGCCTGAAAAGCCCTATTAACTCTCATGGCATGAAATAGCCTTGTGTGCCTTCTGTAAATGCCCTCATTAGTTAGATGTGCTGTTTTTTTGGGGGGGTCTGTTAAAAGATGCTCTTTTCTGCTGTATGTTTGCATTTGTGTTTAAATATTGTGCCCTGTATTCTTCTTTTTTTTAAAGCAAGCATTCATTCACACATGAAACTGCACACAGGATGCAGTGATTCACTCGCTCAGCAGTCGACGTGGTGCCTCTTAGCTCTTAGGAGTGATTTTTAACTAGCTTTTATCCTGGATAAAGCTTCAGTGTTAAGCGCTCACACAAGTCTCCAGCTGACATGATTAGAGCTTTATTTTATGAATATATATATCAAGGCATTAACATGTGCATCTTGTCCACTAATTGGACATATTTTTCCAAAGTTAGCATTCATGCACACATCAATATTGGATTTATCATTTTTTTATATACTTACTAGTTATTTTATATACTGTCCAGAGACTTTCTGTATGGCGTTTATATGTTCTTGCTTGGGTTCCTTGGGAAAACACAGACATAAACGAAAACACTCAGACAGCACAGACTTCTACCAAGTCTACAAACCCCCTTATTAACATATCATAATGTTAAAGAATACTTTAAAAATTCCCAGATTCAGAATTTGATCTGGATTTACATTTAAAGCACTTATCCAGATCAACTTACAATTTTATCTTGTTTATACAACTAAGCATTTGAGGATTAAGGGCCTTGCTCGATGGCCCAACAATGGCACTGAGGCTTAAACCACCAACCGTCTGATCAGTAACCCAAAGCCCTAACCACTGAGCCACCCGTGTCTGACTGACAGAAGCACCATCTAAGTCATCTCCAAAATGTAATAGAGTTTTTCTTGCCAAATTCCTGCCTCTGGTAGAAATCTCGTGAAAATCTGCAAATAACAAAGTACACAGCACCCCCTACTGGACCAGGTATAATATAACACCTCCAAAAAAAATCATCTTATTTTACAATGTTAAAAAATCTAAAAAAGCGTCCCGGAATCAAAATTTAATCCAGATCGTCTCAAATTCGAATGGAGTATTCCTTGAACAAAGCCCTTCCTCTGCTAGACATCCAATGAAAATCACCAAAAACTTTTTGAGTAATCCTGCTAACAAACAAACACACAAACAAACACACAAACCAAAGGTAAAACATAACCTACTTGGCGGACATAACAAACAACTAACACTTCCATTTACTCTAATGGGCAGTTTAGAGTAGCCAGTTGACCTAATGCACAAGTCTTTGGACTGTTGGTGGAAACCAGAGTACCAGGAAGAAACCCTTCACCAAAAAAAAAAGGCTTTGACTGAGATCTAAACCCAAAACCTTCTTACTGGGAGGTGAAGCTGCTAATATAAGATGATGTTGCTGTATAAGTTGACATTACTTTGGGACTTAATTTTATAGCCCAATAATTAACTTTGGGATTGTAACAGTTCCTAAGCTTCCTCACTCACAGCTCCATGTTATTATTATTACAGCACATGCCTTATTTCTTACATATTAGACTTTAAGAGCAGCAAATTTATAACCATTTGAGGTGTTTCGGAAAGGTGGTAATCACTACGCCACCGTGCCGCCCAGGAGAAGTATCATTCCCAAGGTAATAGTGATGCAAACTTAACAACCAATTTCTTTAACTTGATTGAAGCATATCCTCTAGTGTGTCTTACATTTACATGTTCAATGTAATTCTATTAGCAGACACAGCAGTGTTCCTTAGCATATTAACAATGGGACATGAGGACTGCGGCAGAATAAATGTTGGCGCACGTCATGTTAGTGGGAAATCAGTGCGAGCACAGTAGGCACATAAAAATAGACTTTTATAGGGAGGGAGAGTTTTAAAAAATATATATATATATAATATTTGTAGTGGTGTGTACAAAAAATGTAAAATACTAAAAACCCATAAGAAGGCATACATTGCTGCAATTTATTACACTTTTGTTGTTCGGTTGGTATTCTGCTCGACCCTTTTATTCAATCTTCCAATAAAATGGCTTCCGTGATGCTTTTTGACATTTGTATTTAAATAAAAACACCCCGAGCAGATGTTCAGACTACAGTCATGTCTAGAAACGCACATGGTGGCCATCTTGTAATATGCAAACACAACACTGAATTATTCAAGAGCAATCGTTTTCGAGAGCTGTACGCATCTGTAATGGCAGAGCATCACAGTTTATGTGATGAACCCAGTAGGACTATGTAATCAGACAGTCATTATGTTTGGTGAACCGAGTGCCTAAAGACGTTTAATTATTCCTAATGAAGTCAGCCATATGTGTGGCATACACAGATGGGGAACAAGCCGATGGTAATAACCGAGTGAGACTAGATTTTCCATGGAGCTGTAGTAATACGGAAATAAAAGCACTTTTGAGGTTTAGATCATAACGTTTCCCAGGTATCATTGGATAACTTAAGCAGTATTAGCACTCGATATTAATCCTTTCATTGTTCTTTGACAGAAAGACCATTGTACCACTTGAGTGGTACAATGGTCCAATAGTGGTACAATAATTGTTGTACCACAATAAGTGGTACAATAATCATATATATTAATAATCTGTAACATTTTCAAAGAACACAACAGTGGATAGGCCTGAGGGGTTCTTGATAGATCCAGTGGATTAGGTAAATAATGGGGTGTTTGGTAAGATGCATCCTCCCTTTGATACCTTTTATTACCTCCTGTCACAATTTCAATTCTATCACTGGTATTGTGTATAATGGTGTCAATAATTATTCCCAGACTGGGTAAAACATTCATGACATATGGCATCCCTCTACCACCCCCTCTCTACACTCTCACCAGTTTCTGTCAATCGATTACGCTTGAATGAACCGGCCCCTCTGTTTGGGATTAAAGTCTAGACGTGTCCTATTGGGTGCCAGAGCAGAACAAGGTCTGCGATTGGCAGAAAGCTTCATATAAGGCTAGCAAAATTGGCCTCTGAGGTGAGAGGAGTAGAGACTGACAGAAGGGAGGAACTCCCCTGTGTGAAGGATAAGATGGTGGAAGGTAAGTTGATACTCCCTTTTTGTGTTTGGGTTACATGTAAAATGTCACCAAGAAAGATAATTGAGGGGTAATGGTGCACAATTAGATAAGCTGTAAGGAGATATGCAGCCCAAAGTTGTTGCTGAGGAATGACATCATCAGCAAAAAGGATGACTATAAATATATAAATATAAATATAGCCAATTATGTACTGTATGACAAGCAAATAAAGCATTACACTGTTTACAAGATGGAGATGGATGTATGGTGTACAAATGGTTGTGGGTCTGGTGGTGTAGGGTGCTGGGCTCATGATTGCACAGTTGTGAAAGCATTTAATCTGTGTATGTCATGTTAACAATTTCCTTTTTTAACCATTTCTTTGTACCTGCCCTCTGCAGCTTTCTATGAAAGAGGCTGGTGATGGTCTTCATGCTCAGATGAACTCCATGATGGGAGCTCTTCAAGAACTCAAACTTCTCCAAGTCCAAATGGCACTTGAACAGCTGGAGATCTCGGGTCAAAAGAATTCTGTGGCTCCTCCACCATCATCAAAACCCATCAACTGTCAGTTTGAGCCTCAAGACCAGTTATCTGAGACCTCAGGCCAAGAAGATCCAGTCCGGTTCCATCCCCTACATCATGGTAGTGTGGGGACTTCACCTTCTATATCCAGTTTAGAGAGTGAGAGTATGCCGTTGCACAAAAAAATCTCAGGATACACTGCTCCACAAGTGGAGTATTGTGGCCCAAAAATGTCTCAAACACCAGTGGACCAAACCTTGCACCAAAACTCATCCCAACTTACACCAGTGGATCTGTCCGGTATTCTTCACAGCCTGTCTCGAGAGGGACCATCCTTAGACAGTGACTACATTGAGGACAGCTTGGATGACTCCAGTGACTGGACCTCATCTCTCATGAGTCGCAGTCGCAATCGTCAACCTCTGGTACTCGGTGACAATGTGCTCGCTGACCTGGTAGGCAACTGGCTTGACCTGCCTGAAGTGGACAAAGACTGTCTCGTAGATGATAAGGGAATCAACAGACCAGACTCCCCAGCACATCCACTCTACCTCAGCCGATCCCAAGAGCTCTGCAAGAGGTTCTCACTGACCAGTAATATCTTTAAAAGGTTTCTACGTAGTGTGCGACCTGACCGGGACAAACTGTTGAAAGAAAAACCTGGCTGGATGCCACCAGGTCATGAATCTGAAGCCGAGCTTTTCAAGAGACCCAAGAAAACCACAAAGGCCAAGGGTAGATTCTACTTGCCATTTTGGACAGGGGATGGACAGAAAGAAAAAGGTAAATTGTGTCCACAGCCAACAGAGGAAAGCAGCCAGTTATTAGGACTTTACCTAGAGAGGAGATCGACAGATGCAGTGGAAAAGGTCCAGCCTTTACTTGATTACAATACAGCTGTTTGGGTTTAACACGGATCTTCTGAAGAGATGATGGAGTGAGGATTCTACATTTGTGTAAGACTGAGGGAGATTAAAATAGATTTGGTTTGGACTACGTCGATGACAATCTATTAAAGCCTTCAAGGTGTGAAATGAGATCTTCTTCTGAAGATGCACTTAACTGCACTCGACTTTCAGTGTGAATACAAAAACCCAAGACACTTCTGCCGATATGATTATCATGTTTTTAAATCTTCACTCTTTCTTTTTTTAATGTCTGGCACACAAGTCTACCACGGTGTCTGTACTGAATTATCACGGTTTGCACTGAATTACCACAGCCTTCATTCAGGGCAAATAGAGGTTCCTGTCAACTATAAACTACTGTATGTTCAGCATGTTTACTTTTGGGTCTGTCTTTAGAAGTTATGTTATGTATGGCACAGATATTCCTTTCTTTAGTATCCAAATGAAACAGGAAGAAATGGTTCATGTGTTGTTGTTATTTAATCTCACAACTGTACATAATATTTAGCCCTGTAACAGACCGGTAACATCTCTGGTAGAAGTTCATACTGTCTTCTTAGTTTTACCAGTTCCTTTTTGTAAAATTCTTTTATAAAGACAGGAGCATTTTTTTTTGTTTGTTTGTTTTTACCTGCTTAACATGTTTCAACTACTTCCTGTAGTCATCGTCAGAAGCATCACGTGGTGTTCTTGTGACGTGTCTTATAGGCTGCTTAGGTTGTTTTTTTCTTCTTTTCTTTTTCCTTATGAACCGGGATGAAGGAGCGTACACCCTGTCCCACACCTGGGATGTGGTACTGGATAAGGCAACAGAAGGAAAAAGAAAAGAAGAAAAAAAAAAAACAACCTAAGCAGCCTATAAGACACTTCACAAGGACACCACATGACGCTTCTGACGATGACTACAGGAAGTAACATGATTACACAAGAAACATGTTAAGCATGTGAAAGCAAATAAACAAAAAATGCTCTTGTCTTTCTAAAATAATTTTACAAAAAAGACCGGTAACATGTTCAGCGTTTACCCCTCCCATCTCCTGAAGTCAACAGTGATTGGCTCCAGCATCCCCTGCGACCCTGATGGATAAGCAGTATAGACAAGGGATGGATGGATGTGTACCAAAAATTGCTGATTTTTTTTTAAAAATTACATTCCCAAACTAGAAAGGCACTCTGTGAGTGCAAACCCGTGCTGAGAAATTAAAAAATGAGAAAGAACACAGAACCCCATGTTGAGTCTGCTATAATATCACATTTCCAAAAACTGTCCTCTCACAGTGTTAAAGAATTATTAAATATACCTGGATCCATAATTTGATCCAGATCATCTCTAAGGGAGTCTTACCTGGGGCATCAACCCCCCCCCCACCCCCCCAAAAAAAAAAAAAAAAACATTCATCAAAATCTGTTCATAATTAGTTGTGTAAAGTTGCAAACAAACAAAAGAACTAGAGTGCAAGGTACTGTACTTCCACCAGGCAAAAGTGGATTATTATAACTGGTCATCGTTATAATGAAATGTCTCCCCCTAGTGGGATCCTGTTTTGTTTTTTTGTTTTTTTTTCAACATTATCCCATGTACGGCTCGGCTACAAAATTTCATGGTTTGTTACTTGTACCACATCCTACTCTAGAAAAGAATTTCATCCAAATTCATTCATTCAAACAAACAAACAATAAAAGAAAATAAACAAACCAACAAGCAAGCAAACAAATGTATACTGGCAAAAATAGAAAGCCATTGGCGGTTGTAACATCTCACTGCTCAAAACTCGTGAACATCTCACAGTTGACATACAAAACGGCAATAGTGTTCATACTGTATGTATGAATAAAGTAAGGTAATTACTTATGCCGTCTATATTAATGCCGTCTACCATTTTCTACCATAAAGTAATTCCATGTGAGACTCTTGTCTCATGTGAGGCTAAGTTCTATTTAAAAAAAAAAAGCATTAATTGTATGTAAAAAATAGAAGGCCAGGGTTCTATTCCCGGGCTTGGAAACTTCTGTGTGGAGATTTAATGTCTTCCCCGTGCTTGCGTGGGTTTTCCCTGGGTACTCCGGTTTCCTCCTACCGTCCAAAAAACATGCACGGTAGGCTGACTGGTGGTTTCCAATTGCGCCTAGGTTTGAATGTGAGTGTGAATGGTTTTATGTGTGTTGGCCCTGAATGGCTTGGTGAGCTGTTCAGGGTGTACCCCGTGTTCGACCAGAGCCGGCTGAGATGGCCGCCAGCATCCCTGCGACCCTAATTAGGAGTAAGCGGCTTGGAAAATGAATGAATGAATTTTTTAAAAATCTACTATAAAACGAAAAAGAAGTGGCTCCAACATTTCCCCAAAACATTGAATCCCTGTTGTGTTTTATTTAATCTTTAACAGACGGAATATGAGGCTACATTTCTCAGTCTGTGGCTCGTCAAGGGAAACACATATACAAATACCTACCATAAGATATATTTTTCTGCATCATGCAGCATTCACAATTCTTGACACAACTGTAAAGTAACGAGGAAAAAAATGCTGACACTCAAAAAACCATTCTGTGCTGTGAAAGTGGAAATGAGCAGTCAACACTTTTCTAACGTTCCAGCAAAGTACTTTTGTATCTAATTCAGATTTATACAGAGGAAACGGGAAAGGAAATGTATGAAGGGTGTCAGGTTTGTTAAGCCTATATATATATCTATATATTTTAACAGTATACTGAAATCAGTGTGATGTGTAAATATATTGCGATGTGTCTGTTGTCACAATTTCAATAAAATTTTATATTTCTTTAAAAAAAAAAAGAATTAGTGTCAGTGATGACCTAATTACGTGTCTAAAAGTGAAAACATGCAGTGTGCAAGGAGTACTGCTCTGGGTTAACACGTTTAAGGATGCTCTATTTTCAAAACTGGCAGTTGTGGCTCAGTGGTTAAGGCTCTGGCTTATAAAAGGTGAGGGGGTCCAAGCCCAAGTACCACCAATCTGCCACTGTTAGGCCCTTAAGCAAGGCCCTTAAACCTCATCTGCTCAGTTGTATAAATTGGCTAACAAAATGTAAGTCGCTCTGGATAAAGGCGTCTGCCAAATACCATAAATGTAAAAATATTGGCAACCCCCCAAACAATGGCATTCATTGTAGAAAAAACCACATGGAACTTCTCATAAAATCTACTAGATTCCAAATTTTGGACCCACCATTGCACAATACTTATATCTTAATAGCTTATGCATGGTCATGTTTGTACATGTGTACGTGTTCTTTCATCTAGAGGAGAGATTTTAATCCAGGGACTCAAATGTTCATTCAAAACTGTTAAGGAGTCGTTTCTTGACTTAGGGTTCCTCATGTCTAAACGCATTGTTTTGGTCAGAAACTTTGATTTTGAACTCATTGCAGCATAAAACACAATTCGAACTGTAGCTCCAATGAGACTTGGTACAACTCAAGAACTTAATTTTTGTGGGTTTTGGTTTTGGAAAGGGAAAAACAGGGTATTAAATTAAATTTAAAAAGCCTCTACTTGACTGGTTTAGTATTTTTATTTAGGGTTTTTAATATTTTCAATGGTTGGCACAGTGGTGTAGGGGTTAGCACGTCCACCTCACAGCAAGAAGGTCCTGGGTTTGAGTCCGAGGAGGGCATTTCTGTGTCTGGTGTGCATCTCCCCATGCTTGTGTGAGTTTCCTAATTGGCTAATTGGCTGTTCCAGATTGCTCAGATTGTAAGTGTGAATGGTTGTATGTTGGCCTTGCAAGAAAAGGCAAGCTATTCAACCCCTATAAACCCCTCCTTTGCCCAGTGTTGGCTGAGATAGGATCCAGCCTTCCTGCAACTTAAATAGGATTAAGCAGTTCGGCAAATCAGGGAGTATGAAAATATTTTCAGTAAATTAGTTGGCATGATCATTGTTACCCTTCGTTAGCATCCCTACACCCTGTAAGTGTTTTGCTTCTTATAAACACAAATAAATGTTTTAAAACCGTTTACAATCTGCCCATTCAGGGCAGCCAGGTGCAGGGTTGGATGGGAAACTAAGCATTTCTTCCCAAGCGCAAGAACCCAAGGGCTGCAGCTGTCGTCTTCCTCATAGACTCCTTCTCTTCGGTCTTCCCCTCGGGACTAAGAGAGAAAGAGCGAGAGGGACGTGAGCACTCACTAACTGTATAACTCTGTCCTTCCTCCCTCCATCCCCCACTCTTCCTGCCTCACTGCCTGGGCAGCTGCCGCTCTCTCATTGCCCCCCAGAAGTAGGACACAAAGCGGCGGCGGTGGCTCCGTCTCACTGCACAATCACGCTCTGTAACCCGACAGCACACGGCCATTTATGGCAGACAGAGTGCAGTGTTGATAATGAGATTAAGGTGGGATTGATTCGGAGATTGATGACTGAGCGAACGTGTTTGGAAAGAGCTGGAAAGAGAATGAGAAGTGGATCAAATTCCTGCTTCCACACGTTCATGCTTCCTTGCAATGTCTTCAGCTGTTCCAGCCAGAGCTTTTCTGCAGGCTGGTGGAATGTGATCACATTTCACTTTTTATATTTATCACCAGAGAGACAGAGAGACAGAGAGAAAGAGAGAGAGAGAGAATGGTAAATCAGAGCTTCACCCTTTTGCTGAATTGCAATTCCCACCACACACAAGCAAATTAAACACTTTATTTCCAGTGTCACAGTTTGTCCAATATTTAATAGCAATTCCAGAAGTATTGGCACCCCTTCCTACAGCCTACATAATCTATAGTCTATGACCCATATTCAGGGGCTGGTGGTGTAATGGTTAGGGTGCTGGGCTCATGATCAAGAGGTTGTGGGTTTGTATCCTCATTAGACCCCCACCATGCCAAGACCCCTGGTTGAGGTTTTAATCACAAGTGTGTGTCTGTCCACCCAGCAAAATAAAGAGGTACCAGTAAATATACTGGGAAGGTAACCTGCAATAGCATCCCATCAAGGACGAGTTGAACAGGGATAAGCTCCGGCTCTGATGAGCCACTAGGCTTGGGTGTAAAAAGGCCAGCAGGTTAACCCTGACCTAATTAGAGCTAAAAATATCTATTTACTGTTAGGTTATGATTATGTCCATGACTATATTAGCGTTAATGTCCGATACTACTATCACACAGGTATATTTTTATCTCTGGCAAGGAGCCAGTGATTTGCCTACAGTTTGTGTTTGAGGTTAGCAGGATTACGCAAAAGTTTTGCACATGATTTGTCTACCAGAGGTCGGGCTTTGGACAAGGAAGGCTCTGTTATTTTATGGAGATGATTCCGATCAAATTGAGGATCCAGTGATTTTTTTTATAAGGATATTTAATGCTGTAAAGAATTTTTTGGAAGTGTCATATTACAGTATGCCCAGCAAGGGGTGCTGTGTACAATAAGCTCATAAAAATTATAGCATAACATTTTACATCATATAGAAGTTGTGAAAATGTTGGACTCAAAATCCCAAATGAAGTTACAGCTTTGCTAGTTTTACGATCTCAATCTACGATAGCATCAGTGACCCTATTAGCAGGATATTAAAAAAAAAAAAAAAAACTTGGAGAGATGCCACTCTCGGCAGGTGGTCGAACAGAGTTGTGGGTAATGTAGGAATAGAGGTAAGATGTAGAAAATGAACCAGGATTATTTAAATTGTGGTAAAAGAGTGATTGAAAACAATATAAACACATTTTATTAATGATGTGTGTACTGTAATATACAGAGAGATGTACATGTTCTCAAACACACATGTAGGGTACAAGTCCCCAAAGAGCTTTAGATCAGCTGCTTATGAGGCTGTTTCTGGCCCGTATAGAGAATGAAACACTCTCTGTGCAGTGAAATATACAGGAACACACTCACTAATGGGAAAGTTGGCACAGTGTTATATGAGCTGTACATGTTTTATCAGGGTGCTGAGTGTGACGTTGTTTCTATCCATTAACACACAGAAAAAAAATAAAGTGAATAAAACTATCAATTATAATCCTGTGTGTTGAAAAGATGGTCATACTATTCGACTTTAGAATAAACTCCACTATACAATTACTGGGTGCGGACGGTGGCGTATTGGTCAGCATGTCCATCTCACAGCAGGAGGGTTTGAATCCCGGACACGGGTGTTTCAAAATGGACTTTGCATGTTCTCCCAATGCCTGCATTCTGGTTCCCTCTCACAGTCCAAAAACATGCACATTAGGATAATTGGCTGTTTTAAATTGCCCCAAGGTAGGTACCCTGCCTTCCCCCAGGGTTGACTGAGAGGCTCCAGCCTCCCCGTCACCCTAATAAGATTAAGTGGTTCAGCAAATGAGTGAGTGAGTGTACAATTAGGAAACCTTAAAACCTTCAAACAGCTCTAAAGCTGAAATGAAATGCATCTTCTACATCCCTCTATCTGTAATGGTTTATTTATTCAGACTGGATAGAGGAGTTATATAAAATCATTTCAGAGCAAATTAAATTTACATAATGTCCTAGAATGAACTTGCGCGTTCGGATTACTTCAAAGCCTCGGATATTTCTGCAGCATGAAACTTTAAAGAGGAAGCGTTTCAAATAATTACTGTGTGCGGGGCTGCTTTCATGTTTCCAACACAACTCTTTTTTATCAAGAACAATTATCTCTCTATCATTTGCCAAACCACTTAATCCTCTATTTGGACCACGGAGAGGTTGGAAGCTATCTCAGCCAACACTGGGAGAAGGCGAGGTACACCCTGAACTGCTAACCAGGCCAACACACACAATCACAGACACTCACACTCACACCTAGGTTGCAAACTGAAACAGCCAGTTAACCTAATGTGTATGTTTTTGGACTGTGGGAGGAAACCGGAGTACCCTGATGAAACTCAAGTAAGCACAGGGCGAACATGCAAACTCCACACAGAAATGGCCAAGCCTGAGACTCAATCAAGGACCTTCTTGCTGCGAGGCATCACCATGCTGCCCCAAGAACAATTATGTTTATATATACAATAGGTCGTAATTTCTGGTGGTATTAATATAGACTCGAGTTTCTGCAATTATTATTTTTTTTTTCCTGTGACAGAAATTCTTTCCACTTGGTTACACACTAAGATAAATTGTGCCACTCCCTCTACTGTGAGTAGAACTCTGTAGCCAATTCTTCAGAAACTTGGTCAATAAATAGCCAAAACAATGTCCAAGCAAAATACCATTTAGCTTTGTCTTGACGCAGCATCTGATTATGGTACAATTACCTCGAAATGAGCAGGAACAGTCCATCGGGATGCTTGTCAGGGGAATGTCACAGAGGCGAAACACAAGAACATTACATGTTAGCATATCCATTCTCATTAATCTTAATCTTAATTAAATTAAGTGGTTAATCTCCTTAAAACTGTCTGTTTGGCTAGAATTATTCTGTTTAAAAGTCTAAAACTTGTTGAAATTTTCATGGACTAAAATAAATGTAAGTGCTACACTGAAAGTCGGTAGGGTTAAGGTCAGCCCTGATCACAGCATGTAATCTTCATGGTACTGTTGCTCCAGTTGGTCCGGTCGAGGCTCAGCAACATTAATGTGGCAATAAAATGAAGTCAGCTGATGACCTGAATGTACTGAACGAGCAGGTTATCACATCAATAGACTTTTTCTTCCCTGATGGCACGGATATAAAATGCGGACTCAAAAAATGAGCGAGTGGTTCAGGGAGCATGAGGAATCATTTGCACATATGTATTGGCACCCCAGAGTCCAAACCTTAACCCTATTGAAATTTTTTGGGAGAAGACTTTAAGGAGTGGTTCAGTTTTTCCCTCATCGAGGGAATTGTACCCGACACTGGATGGAAATAACTTGTTATGGTGCTTAAGTTTGATGAAACAATGGCATGGAGAAGGCTAAAGGCTCTCCTTTCTTCGGGGCTGGGCAGTGTATAATTACAAAAAAAAAATAAAACTAAAGACTTAATTAACTGAAGCTCTGTTCAAATGTCAAGTACTGTAACAAGAGTGCATGTGTTTTATTTCTTTCTTTTTTTTTTTGCTTTCCACCCCTGATGATTAGACATTTCAAAAGATAAGGTTGACTAAACACCTTCATAGAAGCAATCTCTGGAGTTTCTGAAAACTTCAGAAACGTCTTTGATCTCCTCCTTGTTGCACTTCTCCCACACCCACAGTACTGTTTTTATTCCACAGAACAGTAGGAAAATCCAAATGAGATGCAAATGGGTAGCTTTAAGCTGCAGAGACAAAGCGAAGCTCCACTCAACCTGGTAATTATTGCTATTCTATAGGATCAGAGCCTTCCTTCTCATCTCAACAAAGATATTTCTCTCTTTTTCCTTTTTGGCTTTCGTGCCACATCAGTGTCTGTGGAGAAAATATAAAAATGCCCACCAGTATTCAAATGTAGTTAAATTTCTCCATAGCTACTATGCTATAGAACATTGCTTCCCATTATAAAATGGCTGACTTAGTTTTTTTCCACGACCTGCTGTTTATTAGTGATGGGAACATGATGAGATTTGCTCAGTGCTTGTATTGTAAGCTGAATTAGAGGCGGGACTTTTTATCTGTTCAGTTAGTGATGTCAGCATAGTGCTTGACTAGATAGAAACACTGTGTCATCAACATGCAAATCAGTGAAATGAAACCAAGAATTTCATGTCACTTAAGGCGGCGTGGTGGCATAGTATTTAGCACTTCTGCCCCACAGCAAGAAAGACCTGGGTTCAATTCCTGGGCTCGTTTCTATGTGGAGTTTGTACGTTCTCTCAGCGCTTACATGGATTCCCTCCGTGTGCTCCAGTTTCCTCCTACAGTCCAAAAACCTGCACATAAGGCTAATTGGACATTCTCAATTACCCCTTGGTATGGATATAAGTGTGAATGGTAGTGTATCTCTTTTGGCCTGTCGGGTTTATGCAGGGTGTACCCCACCTTTGCCCAGAGTTGGCTGGAATAGGCTCCAGCCTCCCCGTGACTCTAATAAAGGATAAAGCTTTTCAGAAATTTTTAAAAATTTAATGTTTAAACGTAGTCCTGTGAGACACTAGCGACCTGATCAGGACGTAGCCCCACTTCTCACCCGAAGACAGCTAGGATTGGCTCCAGCCTGAATCGTGAACTTGACGGATACAGATGATGGATTTATGCATGTTCAACTGTTTGTGGCACTTTACATTTATGTGTTTAATGTTAATGGAAGAAGTCTTCAGTGTCTCCAGTTGTCTCCTGTTCCTCCTTTCTGTTTCTCACAAAAAAGGCTTATTACCTAAAATAAAAAAAACAAAAAATTTGAGATGCTTCTGAGAGATGGTTCTTGCTATAGCATACGTATAATCTGGATAATATTCACTGGTATTAGAAGAGTTTAAA
>JAOUQZ010000001.1:14715964-14736229 GCA_028564935.1 Neosilurus hyrtlii
CGGTAGCAGTGATTGTTACTGTTAGTGACTGAGAGAGATGAACTAAAGGATGAAAAAATGCTAACGACCAAAGAGCATTTTAGGAATAAAATGTAGTCCTAGAAACAACACTGAGGTTAACCTCCTTTAACATCAGTGAAGCAGAGCCGGGCTGTGTTTATATCTGACCAGACAGCCACGTAGAATCCTGAGGGGGAAAAATATCACCCAAAATAGCCTCATGTTCCTGTCACTTTCGGACTTTAAGGCTGAAAAATCCATTAGTTCAGCGTGAGGGCTAGCGGTTATTTTAAGCTGCCCTCTTTTCTCTATTTTGCTCAGTGGTGAGATGGCAAAAGAATATTTAAAGACGTTGACATTTAAATCATTAAATCATTTTAACCCCCGACACACACACACACACACACACACGCACACACAGTATATAAAATAATACAAGAATATAAATAGAAACACTGTAAACAATTGCTGTTATGTCCAAAGGTATGTAGAGCTATAACCACTCATACTCGTGTACTTGATGAACATCTCATTTCAGATTTGGTAACCTCCGTGCTTCTCTTCTGAGAAGGCTGGAGCATGACTCTGGAGATTTGTGTTCTTCCAACCACAAAAGCATCAGTGAGGTCTTGCACTGGTGTCGGGCGAGGAGGTGCAGTCGGTGTGTCAGTTTGTTCTTAAAGTGTTCAGTGGATTTGAGGTCAGGGCTCTGTGCACGACTACACTACCCGGCACGGTCCATGTCTTCACAGCTTTCACACTGGACCATTTAAGAGCTGTTGCATTAAAAATTTTACCAATATAACCTGTATATAGACATTAAAACCTTTTTAATTTCATCCACATTATGAAACACTTGTTCCCAACAACACTCCAAATTTATAAGAGCTTCAGATTTTTATACCACCCACTTCTCTATGCTAATTCCCAATTCTGACAATGTAAAAGCAATCACCGACAGTGGTACCAGTCATTCCCAGCATGATCAACGAGCACCTTCGTGCCAGAGAAAGTACCTAACGAGGGAAACTGATCAAACCAGTCAAACTCACTGCAGCCTCAGAGATGAGAGGCCTGAATGGATATGACATGATGACAGCAAAGTCTCATGGGATATCCCTCCTCCTGTCTCACACCTGTCTTTTCATATCAGCAGGTTGTTTAACCGTCTTTCTTCCTCCAGCACTCTCACAAACACAAACACAGAAGACGAAGCACAACTTTTGTAAGGACTATGATCATGATTGATTATAACTGGTTAACTTTTATCTGCCTTTTATATTTTTACATTAACTGTGTAATTTTCATGATTTTTATACTGTCTTATGTGCTTATGTTTTCTGGCTGTGGTCATGTTGACTGAGGATGTGGCAGTACCTCCTGAACACCTGCTCTCACATTCTCACACAGACCTGTCTTGCTGTATATGAATGCTTGTAGAATCAATTAAATGAGATGCTGAGTGTGTCCTGAGTGTTAGTGTATTGTCTGTTGGCTTAATCTCCAGTCCAGATCTGTGCATTAGGGACTTTCACCTACTGGGGTCAGACTGAAACTGAAAAACTAGCAGTGATAGGCTATCAATTCTGACAGCTTTAAGCAAAAAAATACAAAAATTTAATTAAATATCGTTCAAAATATTTGCCCTTTACTGCATTCTGCAAAACTATATTTTTTATTATATTAAGAATTATTATATATGACTGTAAATTTGCTTATTGGTCTAATATAATACCCAAGCTTTGAAAGCCGGGCTTAAATAATTACTGTGATATTTAATCATAACTAGAGAATAGAAATATTTTTAATTTACATGGATGTTGGACAATTAATAAAGATAATTTCACCACTCATTATTTCTTGCACGATTTCTTACAGCCATCACGAGCAAGGAAGTAGTGAAAAAAAAGAAGAAAAAATAATGCACATTCCATTCACGTTGTGTAAATACTAGATTTTCACGGCAAACTACGTAAAAGAAAACTGATTATTTTTGTTTTTCTTAAATAATACAATGTGTGTTCGACTGGTAGCATTTTGTGGAACCCTGCTTGTTAACATTGCCAATAAATGAGTTTGAGAAAAAGTGAATGATGTTCACGTAACGTCGGTCCTCATGTGATGGGGTGAAGTGCAGTGCCAGGGGAAATAAACAGCAGCACCTGTTTTTAGTGGAGGTAGATCTTCCCTAGAAAGCGGCCATTTAGATGCTGTTGTCTTGTGAATATGGCGTTGAGATAACCCTTATTTATACCCTAATTGTCCAGAAAAAAAAAAAAAAAGTCCATCCTCTTAGATAAGATCACATACGAGTCCTTAATGTCAAATCAGATTCAATGCATACTTCAAACATATGATAAAAATTCTGTGTTCCAGAATTTTTTATTGCTGTATTATGATAGAACACATAATATATTATCAAAAAATACACCAAATTATTACATTATACTTGAAATTTTGACTGTTTTGTCCCTCAAAAGAGCTAGAGTGAATTTTTTGTCATATATATATATATATATATATATATATATATATAATTATTATTTTTTCCCCTTTCTTTTTTTTAGGTTTCATGACTCTAGGTTGACATCAGATGTTATGAAGATCGTATTGGTCCTGTGTTACGTGACCTCAATAAAGTAATTTTAACATATTTAAGCATAATGCACATAAGGCTACACAGCATCTACATAAGGTCATAAATAGCTTCTACTTTGAGATTAGTGTTATGATACTCTTCCCAGTTTATATCAGTTTTCATTAAGGCCACATGCAGATGCTACTGCCTTTAAAAGTGTTAACCAATTCTAAATACTTTGCTCTAACTCTATAGAAATAATAAATTGAAACTGCACTGTTGTTATGAACAGTCTGAGACCTAAGATGCCACATGACCCGTATGGAATGTTCATGACATCAGCACGCTGCCTGGCTGAAAGTCCAGGAGCAGTAAGAGTGCCAGGGTGTGGGGTGATTTAGGGACATCGCCGTAGACTGACTCATTTCTGAGAGACGTGACCTCCTGAGCACGGTGTTAATCCCACCAGACTGTCAACAAGCTGCCAGAGCCCGAGGATAAACTTCCATGGCCGGAGGAATTTCATTCATCTGTAGCCTGCTTCAATACTCAGTTTACTATTAAAGCAACACTACGAGGGGAAAAAACTAAATCTCTAGCTATCTATCAATCCATATAGATGGATTGATAGAGACCTCCACCCCACTTTTATGCCAATTTAGTCATATCTGATTCGCACCCAGCAAGTATTGACTCCCTATCACATATGACCACCACCCATGAGGGAGAGATGTAAGCAAGCACATGCCCCTTCCGTGACACAATGCTGCCACCAGCATCTTTACAAACTGCTTCGCATGCGCACGCGCACATAGGCCTCACACTTAGAGGGGAAACTGCTATCTACCCCATTATACAAATGAGCACAGACACCGATGATTGGCTGGTGATCGCTCTGAGTGACAGGGTGGTGAGTGTATGCCATCCTACCTCCTGTGGGAGCTCGGCCAATTAAATCCCACAGACGCCCGGTCCCAGAAGGCTGCAGCATCAAGCTAGATTCAAACCTACGATGTCCAGGTTGATAGTCCAGCACAATGTCAACGCGCCACTCTGAAGCGAGACATGGACAATTTAGCGGAAAAATAACTACTGGTTGTTTGACCTTTCAAGGTCATTTAAGGTCAAAGGTAAGAGTCTTACTTGAAAGCTCACATATGATTTCCAAAAGGTGTTTCAGTAGTTGTAACAGCATGTCTATCGGCACTTGTTTTGAAGGTATAAGTGCTCTAGCTCCAAAAATTTGTGATCTTGTTCGGACCTTCACATTCCAAAATCAAATAATTTGCAAGACGCAGATAGGGTAGTGTTCCCACCAAGTTTGGTGAGAATCCATGCGTGAGTGTGGTGAGGATTTTGTTCAGACAAACACTGGAGATTAAAATATCTCCTCCAAAACTCTTTCATGCTGAAGGTGAAAACAACAATAACAATAAAAAGTCCAATACAGTGAAAACATACTAAAATTTAATCAACCATAAAAGCCAGAACAACTTCTGACAGAAATGTATGAGAAGGCATAAAGGAGATATAACACAATAATATATTTAAAACTCAGATCTACAAATCCGTCTGGCGTTTTACCCATGTCGTCCCTCCCCCCGGTCTATAAAAAGGCGCAGAAGTCTTACATGTCCAAAAAATAGAATATTAGAATATGTTTACGGAAGTAGCCACGAAAGCCGAGTGACTAAAGTACAAAAACAGTCACAGGTCAGGGGTCAGGGAGGTCAAATCCTCGATGTAAAAGGGAGACTGTTTATAATTACATACAGCTTACGAGCCTTCGTCCATAAACCTTAACACAAATGGCTTTGAGGATGCAATACTTCAAAAAAGAGTCGACACTTTCATTTAAAACATCTACATCATGTGGTCATGCTGATGCTGAGATAAAATAATAATAATAACAATAATAATAATAATAATATTAAAAGAAGAAGAAAGAGATTATTAGTTCCTGAATTGTGATTGGAAGAGAGATCCCTTCTTAAAAGAAGTTTTTTGTGTTAATCTTTTTTTTTTTTTTTTTTTTAAATGAGTTAAATCTTCAGGAACTGAAAATGTTACGCGACCAGGTTATTGCATCACAGTGATGCGTTTCCTTCCAATCCCCCGAAATTCTCTTTTCTTGATGCCACGGTAGGATTAAACCGTTTCCTCATATACTTACTTTATTTAGTAAATATTTACTTTATTAAAGTACCTACTTTCTTTAATTCCAAGCCGTTTGTGGGGATGTAATCATTTGGTTTTACAGAAGATACCATGCTCAGTGTTCCTGAGAAGAACTGAAAAATGTGTCCTACTCAGGTTGTGATGAATGAACGTTTCTCCTCAGACGTTCAGAAAAAAAGTAAAAGAAAAAAAAAAAAAAAGACAGATTCCACACATTTATTTCTTCGTGCATCCTTCAAGTGCATCAGCTGCTCTGTAGATTCACTGGCTGAGGATGGCAAAGCCCTTTGAGACGGGGCTCTTCATTACAGCGTTCTGCAGGAGGAGAAAGCACACAAATGTGTGTAATAGGAGTTTATCTGGAAGGAGTGTCAGAGATTTGTAACAAAAAAATTCCAGAAAAGAGAAGTTGTGACTTTCAAAAAATGTCACTTGCTGAATGATTGACAAACTTGTAATCATATAAATAAGTATCACTGTAATCACTCTGCATTAAACTGTCATCATGCTGCCATCTCCTGGACATTATACAAACATATCCACTACACTACAGTACAGTCCTGAAGTTTAAATCCCCACAGCTTCTTAAGTGAATTTATTTACATTTTTATTTATAAAAAAGTAATGGTCATTTTTTAAAATATCAATTTATCTTATTCAGAAGCCCTGAACTGCACCATCTGATTTTTATTTCCAGTTGCAAAGTCATTATTTTTGAAGCTGGAGAAAGGAGAAGGGGCTGCTCACCTTTTAGTCCCAAACCTAACCATTAGGCAACACCTGCCAAGTAGATTTAGTCTATTCTGACTAATTATCTCGTTAATTTGACTTTGTACCTTTTATGATCAACATTTTTCTGGCTCAGTATCTCATCATACTGACCTAGCCTCTTCCCGTCCTGACATGGTGTCTCACCATTTTTGTCTTAATAAATATTTCATAACAGGCCAAGCCATTGTCCCCTAGTATTTTATTATGCTTACTAAATATGTCCTTATTGCCACCTAGTATCTTAAAATATTGGGGTATTAGGTCAAATTAATGACTCAGTATTTTGGTGTCTGGGCATCTTGAGTAGTGAAATAGCAATTATTTGTTTTGTTACATGTTTTCCCCACACCTTGTGATTCAGGGCTTCTGTAATTATATATATATATATATATATAAATAAATAACAAATCACAGTCCTTTTAAACAGGCTAATGCAAACTATTGAATAGATTTTAGCAGATGGCACCTTCAAAAATGTAAGTAAAAACCACCTGATTGTGAAAATATACATATACTTTGGACTTTGCTTTCCTTTCATTCCACTTTGAAACACAAAATGAATATAGATTGTGATTTAATCAGTGAGGTATAACGTTAAGGGAGGGGCTGAGGTAAGTGTACCTGGCTCCGAGGTGCTGAAGGGCGGACACATTACAGGAGCACACAGTTGGATTTCTTCGGCTTCTTCCTTTCCACTGGTGTTTTTCTATTGATCTGTCTGACTAAGTCATAGAAGATCTACAGGAAATCAGTTACAAAAACAGATTAGATGATGGCGATCACATCGCTTATAGGCAGAGTTCATTAAACCTACATAAGCCCTAAGCCATGTCTTCCTCTGTCAATCACAAGGTAAACTGACTCTAATTCAAGGATACATTAACCTGTAATTACATCATGGCATGACTATAAGTACTCATTACAATCTTACATGCACAAATACAAATGTAACATTAATAACAGTTTAAATTACCCACCCAACATGAAATTAAACCATTTCTCTGCACAAGAAGGTGCAAAGTGCACTCTAGTGGCCACTGTATTAGTTTTACATTTTGTTCACCTCTAATCAGATAAATAATTTGGAAAACTATTTTCAAATATTTAAGCATCAGTTGATTTGAGTATGTAGAGTATTTTATCTACAACATAGATACATATATAATACATAAAGAACTTACAAGTAGCTAGGGTAAAAATCATGTATAGTGTTAAGACACATTAATAATTTCACTGTAACGCACACACAAAATAATAATAATAATAGTAATAATAATACAGAAAAAACAAACATTTGGGGCTTGTCATCACAAAATGACTTGAGTAGAGCACAATTTCATTTTATAAAAGTCCACTGAAAAACAACCCATAATTTTGACTGTGTATGCCAGATAATGGTGTGCTTCATTTATACATCAAAGTTTACAGATGATTTTCTCAAAAGCTTGATTTTCTATTTGGAAAATTATACAGTAAACATTTTTATTAACCTCAATGAACTGGCTCCACCAAATGTAACAAACACCACCTTAATGAATGATTTCAGAATATCCATGAAATATGAATCTTAATTTTTTTGGCCAAGTGGACTTTGTAGTGATTATCCAGCTGATGACTAAATTGCTTTACAAAAGCACAAATTAAATATGTTGTATAGCTAAATAACTTTGAGACAACTGTACAGTTCTATTTACTTGGTTGGATGAACAGCACTCCTAACATGAGTGATTTAAAAGACAACCGATACGAACACACTCCCTGTCTCTCTCTATATATATATATATATATCTACCTATCTGCATACATACATACATATACACACACACACACACAGTGTGTATGCATCATCTAGTCCCACGATCACATTGCACAAGTTAAAAGTATAGACAAGACAGCACATGGTAGGATATCATCACGGGATTGGCTTATGTAGTCATTATGTCAGCCTACTGACATCTGCACTTACATCGAGGACGTTGATCTTTGATTTCGCCGAGGACTCTAAAAAGGCGCAGTGGTTCCACTGACGAGCCAGATTCTGTCCCTGCTCCTTTCCCACCACTCGCTCGTCCTCCAGATCGCACTTATTACCAACCAGAATCATTGGCACCTACAACAGAAAAGGATGGGGGCGGCATTTTTCACACAGAGTTCAGCATTTCCTATAGTTCTGGTCCACAAGGAACATCGCTATGAACTTCTCTTCATCAAATGAAAAGTCTACAACGTCTATAAATACGCATAACACTGTGATTTAAAAATCTTTCATGTCAGCCAGCTTATTTCCTCAGCTATTTTTAGAAAAGGGAAGTCAATTCTATTTAAAGACAATCTGAATGGATTTGCATTGTAAAGATAAATAACAATTATTTCCTGAAGGGAGACTGGATACCACTGAATAGTACCCGAGAAGGATATTCACCAAGCCGGAGGCAAATAAATATTTTAGTATATACACTACACAGGTGTATAAGAAAAGTAAACTATAAGGAGATGATTATGGTTTATTTACACATTTCAGCTGATTCAAGCATATCTATAATTCTGAGAGTGCAAACCAATCAGATCACACCAGTCACATGGTATATGAGAAACCATGTTGTAGAAGGTGAAAAGTTTAAGGAAACTTTTCCCGCCCCACCCACAAAGGATAAAAATCTCCTTCCTGTCTGCATATTTGCATAGTGCCGCTGATTTCTGCACGCTGTGCAATTCAGGAAACACACCATAAAAGCATGATGAATAAAGATGACTGTGCAGTAACACTATGTAAATGACGTTTTAAAAAAAAACATTTTTTTAAACAAAATAACACCACATGAAGGCGCTATTGTAGCTTTAATAGCATCTGGAGCGTACAGAGCACCTCTCTTCTCCTCACTGAAAGCGTCCTCGCCATATTAGGACTGGCTGTATGTGAGAGTATTTCAAATCTATACAGTCAGGAAGCTCGGCGCAGCACACCGCGGTTCCCTGGGGAAGCTAACGTAGCCACAGCAGCTCAGGATTTTACACAGGAACCTCCTGACTCTTTCAAATCCATATTTCAGCTCTTTTTTCCTTTATTTTCTTACCATAAATAATGCGCTAACTTCTAAAAGAGCTAAACGTACTGTACATTAAGGAGGCGGTGCGGAACCCCAATGATGAGCTCTAACAGCGCTGTGGAAATTACACTTATAGCTTCCTTTTTCTCCAGCACAAATATTTCAATTATGAAGTCAGAATGAAAACATTTTAAATTTCTGAACAGTAGTTTTCCTGCAGGGCGGTACGGTGGTGGAGTGGTTGCACGTCCGCCTCACGGCAAGAAGGCCCTGGGTTCTGGACCCGGGGCGTTTCTGTGTGAAGTCTGAATGTTCTCCGTGTGCTTGCGTGGGTTTCATCCAGCTACTCTGGTTTCCTCCCCAGTCCAAAAGCATGCACATTAGGTAAACTGGCTGTTCAAAATTGTCCCTAGATGTGAGTGTGAGTGCGGACGGTTGTATGAGTGTTAGCCCTGTGATGCGGAGCTGTTCAGGGTGTACCCCGCCTTTACTTTAACATTTTATAAATATTTCATAAAAACACTCATATTTTGGTTTCACCGCACACACACCACCTATTAAACAAGCTGCACTCCCAGACACGGGCCACAGCGCTAGCACGAGAAGCGAGGAAGGCCAATCATAACAAACTGCAACATGGCTAACTGCTCCGGGGCTTAATTCTCGACTTGCGCTACATTCCCGTCACACATGTCCAAAAAAGGAAATTGTTGAGATGTAGTGAGAGAGAGAGAGATAGGGTTCGGTTCGCTTACTCACTATACATGCAACATACCTATAACTGTCGTCTGGGGTCTGATTAAAGAGGCTTTGTTGCAGATCCTGTAGATTTATTAGGATACTCCCAGTGTGTATTGCGTGTTACGTGTTGTTTATGCGCTGGCTGATGAGCTCACTTACATCTTCTGTATCCTTTACTCGCAGGATCTGTTCTCGTAGATCCTGCAGGTCGTTAAAAGTGGACTGTGCTGTGATGGAGTAGACGAGAGCGAAGCCCTGACCGTTCTTCATATACAGGTCTCTCATCGCCGTGAACTGCTCCTGTTTCAGGAAAAGAGAAAACACAGTGCTGGGTGGTCTCACATACTACCAAGTTCTTTGTTTTTACCTTTCAGTATATTTGGACGCCAAATCAAGACTCACTCAAGCACTCAGCTGACCTCCTATCAGAGGAGCTGATGGTTGTTCTGGTATGAACGATGGTATGCACATATTTCACACATTTCCTGCACTTCAGCTAACATCTGCTCCGTGTGGTTCATCAATCATTACTCCGAGCTAACCACATCCGCTACACACAACACCGCTACCCTGTGACATCAGGAGGCAAGAACGGTGCTCTGCGCCACTTACTGTGCCGGCTGTGTCCAGAATCTCGAGCATACACTGCTGCCCGTCCACTTCCACTTGCTGAACAGAGAGAAGAGAGTGAACGTTACACGCATGTTTAAAAAGGACACAATCTGGGAAAAATCAGGCTTAACTAGAACAGAGAAACACGATCTACCTTTCTGTACGAGTCTTCTATTGTGGGGTCATACTTCTCCACAAAGATGCCCTGGACGAACTGTACCGTCTGTCACCAAACCACACACACACAAAAATTAATAAATAAATAAAATAAAATTCAAACATGTAATTCATCATCACATAATAACATCCCAGGATGAGGAACGCCATCTTATTGGAATAAACTGCTGTTAAATTGGGGTGTGTCATAAGGGGAAACAATGATTAAAATCTTCTTTAAAATCAGTGTAATCCATCATGGAGGTTGTTTAAAAATGTGTGAAGGTGAACATTCTAAAAACACAATAAGAAGCCATTTAAAATGTCAAATATTGAATATGTTGCAAACTTAATTTTTTTTTTCCAAATATATATAACCATATCATCTTATTATACATTCCTGGATGTCAATCAGCCAATCAGCATCACGGAAAACAACAGCCAATCAGCAATGCACTGTAATAGAGCCAAATCAGCTTTGCGATGCAGTAGAGCCAATCAGTACCGTAAAGAACGGCCAATCAGCATCACGATGCACTACAGCCAATCAGCACCACAAAACACAACGGCCAATCAGCAATGCACTGCAATAGAGCCAGTCAGCATCACGATGCACTACAGCCAATCAGCACCACATCAGCATCGTGATGTATTAGAGCCAATCAGCACCACAAAACACAACAGCCAATCAGCACTGCTATGAATTTCAACTCCGTGTGAAAAGTAACTCTGCTTCGTATCAGATCGTACGGTCATTGATCATTTTCCCCTGACAGCGCAGTTCAACATGTTTTAATCTTTACGCAGTGAACATGTACTCACCAGGGCGGACTTGCCCACACCTCCAGAGCCCAAAACCACAAGCTTGTATTCACGCATGACAGGATGGCGTCACCAATCAGCTCAGCACTCTAAAAGAGACAAGAGACGTAGAAGCCTGAGATCAGAAAGTAAGTGTGTGTGTGTTAACAGTGGGATCGTTCTGGAGTAGAGCCCAGGGGTGGGGAAGAGTGTTGAGCATGTCTTCACAAACACAAAGCAGCTGTGGATTTGGAGGGAGCCAGATGTGTGGAGCGGTCGAGTCCATATGATATTACTTCATTAGCGGTTCATAACAGCTCGTATCGTGTCGAGCGGAGATCCGTCACCAAGAGCTCTGAACGCAATGCAGAAAGTCGGAACAGGTATATAACCGGCTGTGCACAAGGAAGCTACGAGTTAATATTTACGGCCTTTCTGCGGAATCATTAACTAATTGAGGACGGGGTGAATCCTGCAACAACACATCAAGGACTAAAAAAGAAAGAAATAAATAAAGGATGAAAAAGTAGTACAGGCAAACATGTTTTGGCTTTAGATTTATCTTAGATTTCCTTTTCGCTCATTTCCAGAGTTCAGTTTTCACCGTTTTTCCTCTATGACCAATTCGCAGACACCTCACTACCTCAACAACCAGAGACATCGAAGGTATCGTGTGCTTCCTCTGAAGCACAAGACTCAACTTGATTTGCTGCTCAAGCCACCTCACGGGCGTTACGTAGCACCCTCAGAGAAAAGCACTCCCCCCGTACTTCTGTAAGCTTACGAACGCCTGTGATCGGTGCTGTGATTGACAGGGGACACCGAGTGCCGAGTCAGCCATGAATTGCTGTGTCATCAGGACACAAACTGTGGCGGGCGAAAACAAACCCGTTAACAGGCTTGGTGGATATCACCGAATAGTCCTCGAGACGTTATGTCTAACTGTTGCTTATTTTGTCGGACGATGACTAACCTTTTGACTCTAAAACAGTAGTAGTTTTGAGACGGTAATAATCTTTACCTCGCGTTCGGTCACGTCACAAGAAACACATTCGTATTTTGTTTCGAAAAAATAAAATAAAATAAAAACAACCCACAACACTGTACGAGAGAAATCTCTCATAAACCAGACTCAGTGTCTGTAACTGATCCAGAACATACAGGCAGAGGGGTATTTAATGAACGCCGAGTATAAATCAGACCAACTTCTCCACGCTCGCTCACACCCGTTAAACTTGTAAGTGTGAGAAATAGTTTTTCCATGTAAGGCTGGAGGCCAGAGAGCGAGAGCGAGCGAGGATGAAAACTCCCTTTAGGGAGAGTGAAACACTTCTCAGAACAGAGGAGTCGCTGCTTTAGTCCCACTCCATTTGAAATCATTCATTTTAATGGTATGTACTTTGCACAGTAAAGCTAGTGAACTTGTGCGCACTGAATGAAGGGGATTCCAATAACAACAGCTCGTCCAAAAGAACTTAACTCTGAGGTCAAGGGTCAGCTGAGAGAACGCAGGTTGGAGTTATGCCTGCTCCGACATCCAAATCAAACAGCTTTTGTTTGAACCTGATCTCGAGTATCCGCCTGCGCCGAGACCGTTTTTTTCTCCTCAAAACAAGACAATTGGCCCCGATTTCTGAAGCACTTTCCAAATACAATAGCAATCACCGACGCGAACGCTCAGCCAACAAACTTCAACAATACTCGTGAAGCGAAACCATCACTTTCACAAAGCGAGGAGGCTGTAGAGAGACCGCGCCCGTCCGAGGACCACCTTGAAACGGCCTTATACGTCCATCTACCCTTCTTTCTTGGGAGGTTCACAAAGTGAGGACTAAGTAGTCCAGTTGACTTGCCTGACCTTCCTGAAAACGTTCTGAGAACTCAAGAAGCCTCTTGGATGAGAAACCAAACGTCTTTAAGATACTCAAGCTGGTCGAGTTGTTAGGTTTTAAGCCCAACACAGAAAGTCAAACCCCACATCAGAAAAGAATTCTATAGTCATGACTTTAGTGCCATTCTGTACAAAGATCTGGCACTGTGAAAAATGCTGTGGTGCTCATCATGGGGGTTCCACACCTGTGCCAGAAATTCAAGGGTGCTCTTTGGGGGACACTTTGTTTTGGGGTAATGAGGCTCGCGGACATGCACGTTCTTTCGGACCGAAGAATTCTTTTCAATCTGTGGCTTAGTTGCACAATTCCATTTTTTCTTGCCTTTGTGTGCGAGTTGAGATAAAGTGAGAGGGGGATTAGGCAAACTTGTCAGCCTCACTCAAGTCCCGGCGTATCTGGGTCCAGTGGCAAGACATGGCCAGGACAGACATAGATAAGTTGGGATGCATCTGCTCCTCCACCATGGAATCTTGAGGGAGAGATTTTCCCGGTGTGGTGGGCTTTTTCGGGGTTGTCTCCCCTAGACACTCCACGCTCTGTGACACAAGGGAACTGCTGAATATTGGCTGCATGTTCCGCATCACGTGACGCTGGATATGGGGAGATCAGTCTGGGACGATTAGATGTAAAAGGGCCAAAGAGTGGTACTAAGCAAATCATACAGAACATCTGCGAAAAGTTAGGCCTGTTGTCTATACTCTAAGTGGCGAACAATAGTGTACCATCGTATACCTGCAAGCGTAGCACTGGCCTCAGATAGAAGCATTTTTACAAGGCTGGACATCACATGAAGGAAATTGTCCCCGATGCTTATAGTCTATGCTCTCAGGAAGCAGCTCAGACGCCAGTCAAATTCCAGCACCTCATACTAACGATGTAGTTCGGCTCAAGCAAACCCCAGTCAAATGTTTTCAAGAAGGCCAGGTACGGGGTTTACAGGACTACTCCTGGACTTGAAGACGGTTTTCAAATGTAAACAATTGCGCAAATCTCAAAGGCCAGAGTCTGGGGCAAAATAGCCAGCGTAAAAATGACCCAACCTCAACCAAGAGGAAGGTATAGGATGATAAGAAAAGGGGCAGCTTCAAATACATCACAGCCAGGGCAGAATGCACAGAATCGATCACTTTATTACCTCAAACTAACTTTGATAAACGGTTGCGTTGAAACAAGACAGTTTTCAGCACAAGTCTTCCTGTTTTTGAGCTTTATCAGTGGTTTATATCTTGTGGTAAATGCTTCTCTTGCTAGTTGGTTTTGACACATGCCGTATTCAGACTGGCTATGGTTGCCTCGTATTGCACCCGAAAGCGACTGTCCCCATTGGCCACTCCTCTGCTGGTCTGCACTCATGTTGCGCTTGATGTTCCGGTTTTGGGATTGGAGAAAAGCGTTCTCATTTAACGTGATAGAGACTCAATAACCCACTCCTTCTAAGAACGGCCTACTTCTCCTAAGAAAACATTCCTGCGAAAACAAACTGCATCAGCCAAAAGCATCCAGCAGAACCAAACACTAGCCAGGTCTCCATGCAGAATTACACAAAGAAGATTCGAGGGTTTTGACAAAACACAGCTGCGGACGGGTTCGTTTCCTTTTTAAATGATTAATGCTGGAAATAACCGCAGTACTGTCTACACATGCAAAGACGGTTTAGGAATATTTTACAAAACATCGCTGTTATAGAGACGTCTGGAAAGCCACATCATGTATGGCATAAAAACTTCCCTCAATATTTAATAATTTTCTTTTTAAACTTCATGTGATACTTGTATTTAGTTTGCAATTTCAAATTGTACATCAAATAGATTAATTCTCCACTTATGAATTTAAATTAAATGTAAAATTTACATCGAGGAGGCACGGTGGTGCAGTGTTTAACACGTCTGCCTCACAGCAAGAAGGTCCTGGGTTCGATTCCCGGGCTTGGGCGCTTCTGTGTGGAGTTTGCAGGTTCTCCCCATGCTTGCCTGGGCTTCCTCTGGGTACTCCGGTTTCCTCCCACAGTCCAAAAAACATGCACATTAGGCTAGCTGGCTTTTCCAAATCACCCTTACATGTGAGTGTGATACCCCGCCCTTGCCCAGAGTCGGCCGAGATGGGCGCCAGCCCTCCGCAGGACACCTCTGACCTCTGGAGGGCATCATAAATTCCATGATGTAGAGAAGTACCAAATGATCGACTGTCTCAGATGAAGCTTACATGGGGTGAAGTGCATCATCTTTCCAAACCGACCGGCCAAACTGGAAGCGTTTAGTGACGGCATTATGTCCCACCCGGGATAAAGAGGACTAAGTAAGTAATACGGCATTCTGAGCCATTTTTGGTAATATTAACACCAGCACTGAGGTGTTCATTGCAGTACAGTCATATGGTTTAGATACAGCTTTAATAAAACACCTATTTCAGTGTGCAGTAATTCTACACATTCCTGTAAAGGTGTGGACTACTTTCAAGATACCAGCGTTGATGAAACGCTTCTGTCCGATGATCAGGAAGCTCATTTCTAGGTAAAGAAAACCCACATCCCATCCTACCGTAAACGAAACATGAGCAGAGGTATTTACTGGAACCTTTAAAGATAAGTCAATGTTTTTTTTCATAACAGAAATTGAAAAGAACTTGAACAGTCTAAATGAAGAAAAAAAATTAAAGAATGACTCATAAAGGACTGATCTAAAAAAAAAAAAATGAAAAAAAAAATCAAAGGGCCTCCAGAAGTCCGTTTGACTTCCCATGAGTCAATTAGAGAAACAACCAAAGTAACAATTCAGCAGAGTCTTTATATCAGGAGAAACCCTGAGGTCTACAAATATAGAAATGCGGTTGCATTTCCGCTTGTTGGGTTGTTTGTAACTGAAATGACAGAAGAGGCAGAGTTCATCACTCAACTCCGTCCATGCGGCTATTAACGCCTTAAGCCCCATGATTATGTCTTCAAAAACTAATTCCTATTATTGATTCTGGCTTCTGATATCAGACCCTCTGTATGAAGAAAATACAAATGTTTTGGCAGAACTATTCACTCCCATTCATAGAATCATAGCTAATCCATGCTGCTCAATCTTTCCACCTGAAACTGAAAACAAACCACGTGTGAAGCTCGTTTTCGGGTCAAACACGTGTGCCGCCATGACAGATGCTGACTTTGTTTAAATAGCACCAGGTCCACTTGTATTACTAGTACTATTATTAACTAACACAAGACAGCTTATATACCTCGAGTCAGTGTTTATTTATCATTCTTGGAGATGCTTATTTAACATTTACAGAAGGAGTCTCCAGTGTCAGAGTTTTGGTACTGACTGGTAAGTGAGCTCATGCTTTTCTGAGTCTCTAAAGTTTTTATTAAAAGACAAACAAGGCCAGAGAAGTAGGGCGGACACCACAGAGATGATGTCGTACGAGGGTTAATAGATGCTGGAACATAAATGAGGACGGAAATTTGTGGAAACTCCAGAACACGACACGTAACTATAATACCATGAAATATATCACAAAAAAAAGATGCGATAACAATAAACAAATAAATAAACATAAATGATAGAATGCTGAAGTGCAAGCAAATTTAACACTTGGTGTTGTTTTGGGAAGATAATCGACTTAGTAGGAGTTAGACTTGGTAGAAGTAACGCCGCTGTTGATTGTTGTCCTAGTTATAAGCACGACACAGGAGTGTTTTAGTAGTTTTGGAGGCTGTTAAAAGGATTACAAGCTTGGTGAAAGTTGGAAAAGGATCATTTATAAAACTCCAGCAGGTGATTTAAGATATTTTAATGTCCTTTATACACTAGTGTATATGTACTTCCGGTTTATTCAACTAACTCGGATTATAACAAAGATGTTTATTGCATAACAAACAAACAAACAAACTGGGTAGCATATTAGCCTGTTGGTTTTTGGTCACTTGACTAGCATAGCATAGCAACACAGCTAACTACTTAAAGCTACTAACAGTCTCTTTAAAATCTAATATTCTCACCAAAAAAATTATTATAAACATATCCAGAAATAGTTCTTATTTCCAACTGATCCCTCTAAACAAAATAATGTTAGTTAATGTGAATGAGGGAGGCAGTTAGTGGGTTAGTTAGCTAGTTAGTTAGCTTTACCAATCCTCCTGGTATCCAGCCCAGAATTCTCCTCCTCGTCTCAGGCCAAACCGGATAAAAAATCTCTCTTCACCATACAGAAGTGCCTCATTCCACTCAAAAAAGACACATGATCGATTTTTACGAGTAAAAATGTTGAAATAAAATATAACAGCTCCTCCCTCAGAAACACGTCTGTCTGCCTGTCACACAGAAGCACTAACGGTCCCTTTAGCCGACATTAAAACCTCACCACTTCCGGTACTGTAGCATTCTGGGAGTCGGAAATATGTGGTGCTGCAAATATAACACTACTCACACTTCATAGTCCCCTTAAACTCAATGCACTGGGAATCATGGAGCGATGCATTGTGGGTATTCTTAAAGGAACAGTCATTCTTAAAGGAACAGACAATTAAAGCACCATCATTTACCAAAAATACTTTTATTTATATAAAAACACAATGTACAAAAAAATATGAAAACACTTACTTTATTATATAAAAAACACATTATATAATCATTAACTGTTTAATGTATCATCTTATACTATGGAGCCGCTGGATAAGTGAGAAGTTTTATAACTTACACTACAGTAGCTACTGATTATTATTATTATTATTATTATTATTATTATTATTATTATTATTATTATTAATAATAATATTAATACTAATAATAATAATAATATTTATAATGTCTGTGTTCCTTTCTTTTCTTTTTCTCCCTAATTTCCTATTTTTTTTTGCTTGCTTTTTTCTTCTTTTTCCTTTCTTTCATTGTATCTTTCTTAATCTTTTTACTTGTCATTTTCTTCCTTTCTTTCAAATTTTCTCATAACACGTTTCTTTGTTTCTTTATTTATTTCTTCTTACTTGCTTTATTGCTTTATTATTTCCTCTTTCTTTCTTTCTTTCTTTCTCTCGGATTAGTATCTGTATTTTAGTTTTTTACTCATTTCTTTCACTTTACTTTTCTCAATTCTTGTTCATTTTATTTGTTTCCTTCTTCAGTTCTTTTTTAATTTTTTATGTACTGTATTAATCCCGAAGGGGCATTATTACCTCTGCATTTAACCCATCCAAAGTGAGCACACACATGTAAACAGTGGGCACACACACTCGGAGCAGTGGGCTGCCACACACATTGGGGGCACCCAGAGAGCAGTTGGGGGTTAGGTGCCTTGCTTAAGGGCACTTCAGTCATGGATGTGGAGGAAGGGAAGGTGCAGCTCACTCCCCCCTCTGCCACACATTTTTCCTGCTGGTTTGGGAATTGAACCAACGACCTTGCAGTCCCAAAGCTACTTCTATAAACATTAGGCCACGGCTTCCCGCCCCTTCTTAATAATTTTTCTTTTTTTCTTATTATTATTATTATTTCTTTACTGCATTATATTTCATTATGTTTGCATTTATATTTAATTTATATTTCATTTTATATATATTTTTTGTATCTTATATTTTATTTTATTTTATTCTATATATTTTCTATTTTTGCATTTTATATTTATATTGACCTTTAACTATAAAATCCTTTAAATAGTTTTAGTTATAGTTATTGTTATTGTTCTTTTCTTCTTGTTACTTTCATAGCTTATTCTTCACATTTTTAGACAGTCGTACTAAGCATTTCACTACATATTGTACTGTGTATCATTTTGTGTGACAAATAAAATTTAAATTTTATAATTAATATTTCTTTCTTTCTAACTTCCTATTTTATTAGTTTATTTCTAACTATTTTCTTTCTTTTTTCTTTCCTTCTAATTTCCTAATTTCTTGCTTCTTTCTTTCTTTTTTTCCTTTCTTTCTTTCTTTTTCTTTTTTTTATTTTCTCACATACTGTTTGTTTATTTGTTGCTTTGCGTTTCTTTCCCAGTGACACTAGTCTCTCTGTTGTATTAAACAAAAATACACTTTTTTAATTTTTATGTGCGCAAATTTTTTTTCTCTCATTTGTTTGTTTGTTTGTTTGTTTGTTTTTGTTTTTGTAACCCTGTGACATTTATTTTGAATACCTGAGCGCGTGCTCGGGATGCTCGGTATCAGATCACGTCCTAAACTGCCCACTAGCATACTAAGAAGTATGGCGAGGAACTACGTCACTGTTGCTGGAGTGACCCGGCCGCGCACTATCCCTGCGTACTACTTAGTGAGCTAGTACGCAGTTTGCGCTTGTTGGTCAAAACAAGTGTGTGGAAGATGGCGACGGACGGAGGCAGTGACAGCGGCTCCCACAGCATGGATAAAAGCATAACCCTTCCTCCGGATGAAATATTTCGGAATTTGGAAAATGCCAAGAGGTTCGCAATTGATATAGGTATTAAAGTGAAAATATTTGGACACTTTCTGGTGTGTAAAATTGCTACTTGCTAGCTGCTAGCCGACTAGCTGAAGGTTAGCTAACGTTCAGAACTTGACAGTTGGAGCTTTTCTGGTACTCAGACAGTGATTAATAACGTCATGGAAGGTTATATCCAGTTCATATTGTTAAAGTAGATAAATAATAATAGTAATAAAGCTGTATATTTTTTTCCTGGTGTATTTGTTTGGTCAGTAAAGCTGCACGTCCTTTAATGTTAGCTTGCTAATCTTTTAATAATATACTATAACTGTACTACGGAAAATTTTTACAGTGAAACTTATTATATAAACATATGCCTTTTATTTAAAAAATAAAAAATATGTATAATGAATAAAACGAATCTGGTGCTAATTGAGTGTTTGTTGCTGTATCTCTGCTCTTCCTGTGTCCCCGTGATGACGTCACACGGTGACGCAGCCAGTGCATTTATAATGGAGAAAATTTTTTGATTATGATTTTGCTTAAACCGTTTTAAGAGCACGGGGTACTTTAGCATCATATTAATGACCCTTGGGTACGGTGGTGCAGTGGTTAGGACTGGGCTCATGATCGAGAGGTCGTGGGTTCGAAACCCTGTTGGACCCTTGCCGAGCTAAGACCTCTGGCAAGGTTAGTTAAGTGCCTCTGTCCACCCAGCAGTATAAATGGGTACCAGTGAAAAATAATGGGAATGTAGCCTGGGATGGACTAGCGACCCATCCTGGAGTCGCTAGTCGCTTCACGCTGCAGACGCCAGGGATAAGATGAGCCACTAGGCTTGGGTGTAAAAGCCCAACAGACTTCCCTTACTCAGAATAAACACTGGAGCATACATAGCCATACCATGTGCAACATCCTTTTTGTTTGCTGGGAAATGACTAATATTTCAATTTATTTTAAATGACCAAAGTACACAGACACGAACACAGGACGACCTCCAAGCCTGGAGCTGTGCTGCGAGGTGTACATCTCCCTTTAGACACCAGATTATCTTCTGATTAATCTGCTATTTTCTTTCTATTATGTTCTCAGGAAGGTTTTTTTTTGTTATT
>JAOUQZ010000001.1:14736329-14750683 GCA_028564935.1 Neosilurus hyrtlii
CACAAATTATAGGATACTTTAGTGTAGCATAGCATGGTATGCTTGCATACTTGGGAGTTAGTAAATAGGAGTAGGTACCACTCTACTACTACTACTTTAACCTTGTTAATTCAGAAACCTTACCCACTACTTTCTGTAATCTAATACTGAGCACTTAGATGCAGCCACAGTGTTCGTATAATATAACCGGCAGCAAATGCTTACACAAACAAAAACCTGCGGTTTGTTTGTTTCTTAGCGACCTCATAAATCCATGCCAAGCTCACGGCTTAACCTGTTATTTATTTATTATTTAAATTGTGCTCAGTGTCGTTTCCAAGAAATTTCAGTGAACAATCGGACCTTTGAGCTATTGTTTACTCTTCTGCTGTTGTGTAGTTGCAGCACCGTGTATATGGATGTCACAGTGACAGTATTTTTCTTTTAATAGGTGGCTCGTTGACAAAACTGGCTTATTACTCTACTGTACAGCACAAAGTGGCTAAAGTGAGGTCATTCGATCATACGTCCAAGACAAGCTTTCAGGTACAATCTCGACCCTGCACGTGTTATTTAAAAAGAATAACAGAATGGGGTTATACATGTGTTGGTGGCTCGATGAGTCATAATAATTACTCAGTTATTAAATTAGCTGAGAGCTAGCAATTCTCCTATTGAAGGGTCTGGAGTCTTTTGCATGGCACAGAACATGATGTATATGTATATAGAGCCTGTTTTAATGTCTGATAGATGTGTTATTTGTTTTGCCGTGTGTTTAGAAGGAAACGGAAGGAGACCCACTGTACGAGATCTCGGTCCAGGAGGAGATCACGGCTCGTCTCCATTTCATCAAGTTCGAAAACCGGTACATCGAAACCTGCCTGGATTTTATTAAAGACCACCTGGTGAACACAGAAACCAAAGTGATCAAAGCGACAGGGGGAGGAGCTTACAAGTTCAAAGACCTGATTGAAAAGAAGTTAAAACTGAAGTGAGTAGCAATTAAACACACAGGCCAAACAAAGCACGACCGTTATACAGTATGGAGGTACCGTAGCTGTTCATACGTGTGTGTGTGTGTGTGTCGTCACAGGGTGGACAAAGAGGACGAGATGTCGTGTCTCATCAAGGGCTGCAACTTCGTGCTGAAGAATATCCCTCATGAGGCTTTTGTTTACGCAAAGCATGCCGACCCCGAGTTTCGGTTCCAGAACACACACCCGGACATCTTCCCTTACCTCCTGGTTAACATCGGCTCAGGAGTTTCCATTGTCAAGGTAACAGTGATGTCCCGTGGACAGGGTGGAGTCCGTGTGTGAACCATTTTAATTTATAGGGATGTTTAGAGTCGACTCAGCTTAAAAATTTCAAGATTTTAAAATAATAATCCTAATTCAAAAGCTGAACTTTATGCTTCACACTTTTAATAAGGGCTGGATTTAATGATTTAAGTTTCTCCGTACTTTTTGCATAGTTGGTTGACCATTGATAAAGTGCAACTTATTTGCATGTAGCGACGCCCACAAAACTCCATAAAAGGTCAGGTGTGCAGACAGCTCCATGAACGAAATGAACAATCAGGGCAAAGTCTGAGACTTCTATGCCAAGAAAAAATGTTTACCTGTTCACTCCCTTATTTCTTAAACTGCTTAATCCTACCACTAGGGTCACAGGGAGGAAAAGGTGGGCAAAGATGGCGTATAATACCATTCTGAACAGTTCGCCAGACCATCCAGGGCAACACACACTCAACCATTTGCACTCGTCAGCACCTTGGGTCAATTTGGAACAGCCAGTTGGCCTAATGCGCATGTCTCTGGACTGTGGGAGGAAACCGGAGTACCCGGAGGAAACCTTGGCAAGCACAGGGAGAACATGCAAACTCCACACAGAAACGCCCTGAGCCCGGGACTTGAACCCAGGACCTTCTTGCTGTGAGGCGAATGTGCTGACCACTACACCACTGTGTCGCCCAAAAAAATATTTAATAATGACTAAAATGAAAAATTATTATTTATGTAATTAAATGCTACAGGTGGAATCGGAGGACAAGTTTGAGCGCATCGGCGGAAGCTCCATTGGGGGTGGTACATTCTGGGGTCTTGGAGCTTTGCTTACAAAAACCAAGGTCAGTGTATGTTTGCAGTATGTCTGCATCACCCTGGAAGGGTTTTCTTTTTTTTTATTTATTTATTTATTTTTTTTTTACCTCCACTGACTGATGTGTGTATATATATATATATATATATATATATAATATAAGTATAAATAAAATCTTTTTTCAACACCAGAGATTTGATGAGCTTCTGCAGTTGGCCTCTAAAGGACAACACACCAGCGTGGACATGTTGGTGAAGGACATCTATGGTGGAGCGTCCGTCTCTTTGGGACTGCCGGGATACCTCATAGCGAGCAGCTTTGGGAAATCTGCCACCACTGATAAAGGTGACGTGGATGAAGCAACAGCCTTTGGTTGAGTGTAATAATTATCCCCGAGAGAGAGTTTTATTGTCTTAAACACAACCAGCGACCTTTCACCCAGTTATCAAGCCACAGTTTCTTCAACTCTGTTCCAGTTATGAAATGAAGAAAAAAGGGCTTGTTGAGTAAAGACAGAAGTTTTAATCTTAGAAATAACCTCAATCATTTATACAATGGAGTGTAGCCAGTTGAGGGGGGAAAAAAGTAGCAGTATTCATTTATTCGTTCATTTGCCGAACCATTTTTTTCATACTAAAAATTTTTTGTGGGGAGGCTGGAGCCTATCTCAGCCAACTCTGGCAGGGTACACCCTGAACAGCTCGTCAGTCCATTGCAAGGTTAGCACACAGAAACTCTCACACTCGTGCCTCAGGGCGATTTGGAACAACCGATTAGCCTAACGTGCATGTCTTTGGACTGTGGGAGGAAACTGGATTACCCAGAGGAAACCCACACAAACTTGGGGAAAATACACAGATTATACACAGAAATACTTAAACCCGGGACCTTATTGCTGTGAGGCGGACATGTGTACCACTATGCCAGAAAAACAAATCCTTTATCAAGAAATTATGATTTATTGAAAATTTGTTGATGAGTGACACATCATCAAGGTGCGCGACTATCAACCCTCAGATCACATGTTAGAATCCGTGTCGGGGAGTCCGTGGGAGCCAATTGGCCGAGTTCTCACGGGTTGCTTTTTCTCCAAGTGTGTCAAGTCCGCCTCCAAATAGTTCGAAAAGAGGCAGGTCTCAGCATTGCATGTCACGGAGGGGGCATGTGCATGCTTACGCTCCTTCAGATTTGGTGGTTGTTGTGTGTTAGGGAAGGCAATACTCGAGGGGTGGAATTCGGATACGACTAAAATTAGGGGAGAAGAATGGGGGAGGGGTTGGAACAAATTGTAATTTTCTACAAATATATGGCACAATTATTGTCACCCCTGGAAATTTCAGTCAACACAGTTTAACTTCTCGTTTAAATTGAGCTGATTGGTGTATGTAGGAACGTCCAAACTGTACTCCATGCCTTTCTGATTAACGGAGGCCAAATTTCCTCAGTCAGTGTAAAGTATAATATGTGTCTTGGTTGCTCGGTTAGAGTTCTCTAAAGAAGACATGGCTAAGAGCTTGCTGCACATGATCAGTAACGATATCGGTCAGCTGGCCTGCCTGTACGCCCGGCTGCACGACCTCACCAGAGTTTACTTCGGTGGATTCTTCATCCGAGGACACCCAGTGACCATGCACACCATCACCTACAGCATCAACTTCTTCTCCAAGGTACCTGACTGATCATTTCAAGCCATATATTCATTTAAATACTTGGCTGATTCGATAATAAATGTTGAGTGCAAAAGTCTGTGCACCCCCGAGACGTAATTGCATCTTGTGGTAGAACAGCAGGATTAGCTATCAAGAGCAACATTTATGGGTAGGGAACATACCATAGTATGGTTTGCTGTTGTAGGTGATAATTAACACTGAGGTTGTGTGATGTTCCACCTCGAAGCCCTTTATCCCTTACTTTAATCGCTTTGTCCAACCCTGATGAAGTGCTCTGTGTGATATATACGACGGGGTTGTTAGTCCATCCATTTAAAATTGTCGTAAGTGTTATATCTCCAAAATAATCAGTTAAATGATCAGAAGATTCTTCAAAAAATTATCTCTGTAACCAGCAGATGAACTGATTTAGATTTTTAAGCGAATTCACATAGTGTCAAGGTCACAACAAGGTCAAACATGTAGAATAGTTTCTCTGCAGTGGATTCCTTCACATTTTTTAGGTATATTCATCATAGAAAAGGTCGTCCTGCTCTGATTCTAACAACAGGGTGTAAAGATTCTTTCTTTTTTTTTTTTTTTCGTCCATGGTCTTGTCGTCCGTCATCTCTCCTTCAACAATCATCTTATTTTCCATATACACTGACCATCCAAAAAAATCCAAGTCGCACACACATGGATATTTCGTTATTCTGCCTCTGCTTACAGCGAATAACTGCCTTGGCAACAAACGCGACTTTGTTCCCATCCAGTGTCGGGTTCATTTCTCATCTTTCTTCATTTCTCATGTCTTGAATCGATGAGGGAAAAACTGAACCACTCCATAAAGTCTTCTCCAGCACATCCCGGAAACTTTCAATAGGGTTAAGGTCGGGACTCTGGAGTGCCGACACATATGTGAAAATGATTCCTCGTGCTCCCTGAACCACTCGCTCATTATTTGAGTCCCAATTTTATGTCCGTGTCATCAGGGAAGAAAAAGTCCATTGATGTGATAACCTGCTCATGCAGTACATTCAGATCATCAGCTGACTTCATTTTATTGCCACATTAATGTTGCTGAGCCTCGATCGGACCAACTCGAGCAGCAAAGCCATGAAGATTACATGCTGAGATCAATAAGTGCACTCTATGAAAATGTTAGTGTGCGACTTTTTCTTGGCCAAGCAGTGTAGGTTCCCCCTGTGGTCTAGTTTTTCTTTTTTTTTTTTTTTTTTTTTTTATCTCATTTGCATGTTCAATATGGCCACCTGGTGATCATGTTGACCTTTTTCATGGTAGCAATTCCTTAAAAACTACTAAATGGGATTTTGCGATGATTTTACGATTTTACGTTTTGCATTCAGGTTCCCCTTGTTGTCGAAAAAGTGGGTACCGAGATCCGAATGGATCTTGTATTGTTTTTTGTCACTTGACATCAGCATGGTTGTTTGCAGGGTTCTGGAGGAATTTAGCCAGTGGGTATCGTTTTAATCTATTTTCAACCCATAAAAAATATAATAACTATAAATAATAAAATATAACAATAAACACTTTCAAGTTTGTAGTTCTGAAAATGTAAATATTATTTTTATTATTATAATATCAAGTATTATTAATAACTGATTTCTGCAAACTCTGAAAGTAGCAACATTATTGAATTAATTGATGATCACAATGTGCTTAAATTCACTCCTTTATTATATGAATGTTGGTTTGTTGCTTTGAAGATAATATAATTTAATGTCCTCATTGATTTGTTTTGTTTATGTTATTGATTTTTTTAATTTTTTATTTTTTTTAATGATTTACATTTCACTTCACTGACTATATTTAATGTGAATCATTTAGTCCTTTAAAACGGTTTTATTTTAAATGTTGCTGTCTTTATTTTCCAGGGTGAGGTCCAGGCTCTGTTTCTAAGACATGAAGGCTATCTGGGGGCAATCGGGGCTTTTCTGAAGGGTGCAGAAGAAGACAGTAAGTGGTTGTGAACCCTGGACTAACACTAAACTCACTGGATTTGGGGTCTGCCTCCGGCAGTAGTTGGAATTTATTGTCTCTGTTCAGATCCTAACCAGTACAGCTGGGGCGAAAACTACGCCGGCAGTTCCGGACTCATGAGCGTGTCACCGGATCTGAATCCTATGCAGCGGGCGCGAAGTGGAACCGTAAGTTAACCCTCATACAGCCAGGAGAACCCCAGTTTGTGTTTTGTTTAATTTTATTCACGAATAATTGCTTAATTTGGTGTTTGCTCATTCCATGCATTTTCCTCTGATTTCTTTTTCCATTCATCCGTACGTCTCTCTCGCCTTGTTTTATTCTGTCCTCATCAGTTCCCTGTAAGTACAGAATCCTTGAACGAGTGATGCGTTTTGTTTCTGCCTGTGTTCTAAACTGTCTTTAATTCTCGTCTTCTGTCTGTAGCGTCTTCCGTTGTGGCTGTTCAGTTGTGTGTTTATGAATGTACATTTTGGTGGTGCAATTTTTTATATATTTTTTTTTAAATTTTGATGCTGGATCTTTGCTTAACATAACAGTGTGCAAAAGCAAGCAGTAAATAACTGAAGTGCACTAGAAATGGATGCGCACTTTCACAAGAATGCCTGCAACAAGGCTTGAATGTAAGATTTGTGCTGTGATGCCCCCCCCCCCATCACCCTCCTCTTTCCCCCATCACCCTCCTCTTTCCCCCTCCTCTCTCTTGCTCCTCTTTCTTTCACTTTCCCTCCATCCACTCTTTATCTTTCTCATCCCCTGCCCTCCCACCTTGTATTTTCTCCCCCCCTTGCACTCTCTCTCCCTCTCATTCTCTCCCTCTTCCTCTCCCTCTCTTTCTCTCTGTTTTTCTCTTTCTCTTCCCGTCCAACCCTCCCTCATCCTCTCCTCTTTTCTTTCTCACCCACTTCTCCATCTCCCTGTCCCTCCTTTCCTCTGTGTGTGTGTGTGTGTGTGTCTCTCCTCCCCTCCACCCTTCCCTCTCATTCTATCCCCCTCTTCTCTCTTGCCCCCTCTCTCTCTCCCTCCACCCCTCCCCATTCTCTCCTCCTTTCTCTTACCTCCTTCTTTTTCTTCCCCCTCTCCGTCTCTCTGTCCCTCTGTCTCTCTCTCTCTCTTTGTGTCTCTGTGTGTGTGTCTGTGTCTCTCCCTCTCTTCCCCTTTACCGCTCCCTCTCATTCGCTCCCCTTCACTCTCTCTCTCTCTCTCTCTCTCTCTCTCTCTGTCTCTCCCCCCTGTTATTTCTACAGTTTGATATGTTGGAAATGGATCGTTTGGAGAGGCAGCTGGTGAACTTGCCGCTTCTGCAGGACCCTTCGTCTTACATCCCCGACACGGTGGACCTCACCGAGGATGCTCTGGCCAGAGAATACTGGCTGTATTGTTTTGAAGAAGCTCTGGACGGGGTGAGGATAAGCGAGGATAGCTACATGCACATGACTGTTCTTCAGTCTCGGAACTCTGTGTATGATGGAATGAATAAACTCACGTCGTCGTACTTTAAGAGACTCGGTACTGATCTGAGTCGTTTTATGACCCCGTCTACCGCAGGTAGTGAAGCGAGCTGTGGCCAGTCAGAAAGACCAGCCCGAGGCCACAGAGAGGGCGGAGAAGTTCCGCCAGAAGTACAGACACAAGTTGCAGACACTACGCCATCAACCATTGTAAGAACACCTCACCTCAAAAACACAGCTAGTGTGATGCCTCGTATGTTATTACACCACACCCACTCACTCTTATCATCGGTTTGTCCCGGTAACATGGTTATAGAGGAGATATTTAAATATCTAATTTAGTCCTCAATAATAAAGTCATGCATTGATACGAATAGGTTCGCTTTTCTTTCCTCTAGTGCGTACGGATCGCTCACAGTACGCAGCCTGCTGGACACCAGGGAGCACTGTTTAAACGAATTCAACTTCCCGGACCCCTATTCGAAGGTCTTTGTTGCCAGTTTATGTTTTTCTTGCTATATGATTGTACGAGGCTGTACAGTTCAGGTTCTCATGTAGTCCCGTGTTCTTTTCATGCCCTCAGATCAAGCAGAAGGAGAACGACATGGCACTGAAGTACTACCTGCAGGTGGTGCAGTCTCTGGAGGAGCTGAGCTGGGAGCAGAGGCAGTTTGCCCTGGTCCAGGGCCTGCTGGCGGGCAACGTGTTCGACTGGGGAGCCAAAGCCGTTTCCGAGTGAGCGACATGTAAAAAGTATACGAGTGAGAACAGTGGTGTTGTATCTATAAACCTTTTTTGTTTAAAACGGGAGTCTTGTGAGGATGTCAAGTGCCAGTTCTGACGCGTCCACCCTTTCCACAGCATTCTGGAAACCGATCCACAGTTCGGGTTTGAACAGGCGAAGCAGCAGCTGCAAGGTGAGAGACTTCGTGACTCAGAAAGAGATTTACAATCATGAAAGTGTTTTTTTTGGGGGGGTTTTGTATGTTTTTTTTTTTTAATAAACCGCTTAATCCTACTTCAAGGGTTGCCGGGAGGCTAAAGCCTGCTTCAGATAAGATAAGATCCTTTATTGATCCCACGGCGGGGAAATTTCACTATTACAGCAGCTCAAACACAAAAATAAAAAGAAACATTTTAGTAATAACCAAAAAAGCACACAAAGGCACAAAAAAACAGTATGTACAATAAATAGTAAATAATAATATCAGAAAAAAAGAAACAGTTTTTATATGCCCAGCCTCACCCAGATAGATGTGCAGTGGTGAGGTGTTATTGCACAGGTGAATATGGATATGTAGAAGATTTGAATTAACCGTGTAAGTAAATGAGTGGAATGAAAAAAAAAAAGCCCATGAAGTATATAGATAGGACCTCAGTAACGTCGGTAACATCAGTCCTACTGTAATATGAAAATGTTTGTTGCAAAAACAGAATTATAGAGCAGCATTAAGCAATCTGATGGTGTTTGGTATGAAGAACCTGTGAAAGTGCTTCTTCCTATGCACTGGATGTCTGAGTCTATTACTGAAGGAGCTACTTAAGGCCCCCACAGTCTGATGCAGAGGGTGGGAGGTGTTGTCCATGATGGTGGACAGTTTGGCCAGAGCTCTCCTCTCCCCCATCACCTCGATGGAGTCCAGGGGGCAGCCACAGACTGAGCTGGCTCTTCTAATCAGTCTGTTGAGCCTCTTCTTGTATCACTCAAAACACCCCCCTCCCCAGCAGACCACAGCCGACTCTGGGCGAAGGCAGGGTACATCATGAACAGCTCGCCAGAACATCTCAGAGCAGCACACGCCACCATTCACACTCACACCTAGGGGCAATTTGAAACAGCCAGTTAGCCTAATGTGCATGTGTGATGACTGTGAGGAAACTGACGTAAGCATAGGGAGAACATGCACACAGAAACACTTCGCCCAGGACTCAAACCCAGTGCGGACGTGCGAACCATTACCCCTGTGTGCTTTATCATCTTGTAATAAGAAACGATAATCTTTATAACAGTTTGCTGCGTATTTCTAATACAACTTAATCAAATAGGGTAAATTAGCCACATTCACCAGTTTATCTGTTTTCCTCACACCATCTACTTGTTCAAACATGACTTTAACTTTATAATCTAACAGTATAAGTCATGTGACAACAAAAAGTTTTGTTTTTTAACAGTAAGTTTTTTTGTTTAAGTTTGTATGTTGTTGTAACACAAAAATATCTTCCTATACTATAAAAAGTTTCTTGTTATAACATATATTTTATATGTTATATAATTTTTTATAAATTTTATTATGTGTAGGTTGTATTTTGAATTAACATAAAAATATAATATAAAAAGGAAAAATATTAAACCATATTTTTATTTGCATACATGTACTTTGCTCTTCGATGGCCTGGCGAGCTGTCCACGGTGTACCCCGCCCCTACCCAGAGTCGGCTGAGATGGGCTCCAGCCTCCCCGCGACCCTAATTAGGATTAAGCAGCTCCGAAAATGAATGAATAAAAAAATCATAATCTAGTGGAATATTCTATTTTAAAGAGTTAAGTCTGTTTTTAATTAACCTAAAAAGTAACGTAAAAATTATCCTTTATAACTCGATGATAAGTTTGCATTTCTTATTAACGTAACCGTATCTTGTTTCTTGTTATAAAGTCAAAATATATTATGTCCAGTAAAGTTTTGTATTAATGTAAAAGTATATTATTACAAAACTATTTTATTGTTGCGTAATCTTTAAGTGTGTATTAATGTAAAAATTTTAAATATTGTGTCATGACACGTTACGTTTGTCTAACTTAATTATATAAGTTTAATTATCCCGCGACATAAAAATTTCTTATCATAACATAAAAAGTTTTGATGTAAAAATATAACAAAATATCTTCTTAGAAAGGGTTAAGTTTTTGTATTTGATACTAACGAAAACCTAGATTGTAAAGTAAAACTATCTTATAATGTAAAAATCTATTGTAACAAACATGTCTTGTTATAGTTAAAAGAGTTATAATATTAAACTGTCTTATTATAAAATGATAAGTTTGTGTTTCATATTAACAAACATGAACAAACATGGAAAAGTAAGAATCTCTTTTAACCAAGGAGTATCTTGACAAAATGTAAAAGTGTCTTGTTATAACTTAAAATATTTTTTTATGATGTAAAATTGTTATAACTCGATAAATCTATATTTCAGATTAACAGGGTGATGTCTTGTTATAACGTAATATGCTATAAGGTGACTTAGCAGCAGTAGGGTTCAATACTAAACCCGTATTTAAAAAGTGAAATGAGAAATTCTTATTATATCAGTCAGTATTTTACCCTTTAAACACATGTGGAAAGAGTTAATAAGGATTCTCAGTATATAAATCCATGTACGGGTATTTTCTCGTTTCTTTTTCATACATTTCCCAGAGCGACCTTGGCTTGTAGATGCCTATAACCAGTGGATTGAAAGACTGAAGGTGAGAACTCCGGTTTATCCCTGATACAGACCCTCCTTCTGTATAGCATGCGCTCGGTGTCTGAACCTCTCCTGGTTTTTTTTTTTTTTTTTTTTGTAGGGTCCTCCTCATAAATGCGCTCTGTTTTTCGTTGATAATAGTGGAGTGGACGTTATTTTAGGAGTTTTCCCTTTTGTAAGAGAAATCCTTATTCGAGGCACAGAGGTAACACACACACACACACACACACACACACACACACACACACACACACACACACACACACACACTCATACATTATCTTAGTATGTGTTGATATGTTGGTACAGAGACAGATTTCTCATCTTTCAGGTCGTTCTGGCGAGTAACTCCGGTCCTGCGCTGAACGATGTGACCAATAGCGAGCTCCAGATCGTCACTGAGAGAATAGCTGCTATGGATCCTGTCGTTCAGTAAGTGAAGGCATGTGTCTTGTGGATGTTTTGGCGTATTTTGCTCTCGTTTGTTTTCCTCTCATCTCTGCTGGGTCGTTTGTTTTCAGGGCTGCAGTAAAAGAAGACAGACTGACGTTAGTTCAGAGCGGGTCCAGTTCTCCCTGCTTGGATTTAAGGTAAAGACACTGGTTTGGGTTCCAGCTTTCCTTTTGTTTTAATTTTATTTTTTAATTTCTTTCTTTCTTTCTTTATTTCTTTATTTCTTTCTTTCTTTTTTTTCTTTCTTTCTTTATTTGTTCGTTCGTTCCACTGTTTAGACTGGGACTTAGACAGACTTTAATTTGTCATTTAGATTTACATAAAAATGAGATTTTTAGTAAGCAGCCTATATTGTGTGTGTGTGTGTGCGTGCGCGCGCGCACATACAGTTATCAACAAAAGTTTTGGCGCATGTGAGCCTGATACTGACAACAACTGATACCTTCACTTCTGATTTACTGATTTTTATCAGGTGTACAGATTGTTTAGTGAAAGAAACAGGAAATTGTAAATGTCTTTATACTTTTTACAGCTAATAAAAGACAAACATTTTTATTCTAGGCTGGACCAAAGTCTTGTCGCAATCCTGTAACATCAAAGTAATTGGTAAAATTATTGAAATAGAATTAGTAAAATTAGTAAAAAATAATGAAAAGTGCTTGATTAATTGACTAAATACACTTCACTCTCGATCTCCCAGATTATTAGGGGGAATAGACTGTCCGGGAACCTCAAAAGTCTGGCAATCTCTAATGTCCGGGGTCCCTACCCTTCCCCGGACATTTACCATAATCGGTCCGGCAGTCGCTCGCCATTATCCAGCAGCAGTCCCGGACTTTTACACACTTATCCGACACTCAATACACAATATTGTGTTTCCACAAACTTAAGGAGCGAATTAGCACATTCTTTTATCACATTCATTTTAAATCTGTGTTCCGGCTCCTCGACACTGTCCTCACTTTCTCTCCTGTCACTGATGCCACTATCTGTTCATCGGACATTATTTCGTGCCCATCTGCTGCTTCATTTTCGTCCATCCACTCGGACGGGAACGGGCCGGACAGGAGGGAAGTTGGAAAATAAGACTTCCATCATCGATTCCCGGACTCGTATGAGTTTTTCCGGCAATACCAAATAATGTCCGACGCCGGATTTTGTACGGGAAATAGGGGTACGAGAAATCGAGGGTGAAGTGTATAAATAAATTACAGGTATTAAAGCAGCTCTCGGGCAATTTATAAAATATTTTTTTCAAAAATTGTAGAAACCCTTAAGATCTCCTAAAAGCAAATGAAAATAATTTGCAAGTAGTAGTAAGAAATTTCAGACACCCTGGGTACACATAGGTAAGCTAGTTGATGAAAATCGGTTAATAGGATGGTGAGATATGGGCTTTTATCCATGAATGTCTACATGATCTACAAGACAGGAGTGTTATTAAGTTCAGGCTCTGATGTCAGGAGGGAACAACGGGGGCAGTTGGCGTCCTGGTTCATCCCAGGCGTGTTCAGTTGGGTTGAGGTCAGTGCTCCGTGCAAGCGGCTCACGTTCTCCCACTCCAACCTTGGTAAAGCATGTCTTCATGGAGCTCACTTTGTGCGCGGGGGGACTGACGTGCTACATGTTTGAGCCTCTTAGATTTAACGAAGGAAATTGTAACCCAGCAGCAGTTGAAGACTTTCTGCATAATCGTGTGCTTTCAGCTTTGTGGCACCAACTTGGGGTAGAAACTACAGATGGGTCTGATGGTCAGGTGTCCATAAACTTTTGTCCGTATAGCGTATATATCATAACACACACATATATAATATTAAAATTTTATTACTGTTTTTATTCCTATTTATTATTTATTTAAATTTTGTTTCTTGACTTAATTCTATATTAATTTCTTTGGCTGTGAAAGTGATTTTTGTTTTAACTGTTTTAGGAGAAATTGTTTAACTGTGAAGTTCTTTGGTTATTAAAAGATCAGTAGTTAGCATGAGGCGTTCTGTCGGTACTTGAAATTTCAGTATTGGAAAATAAAATTTGGTCATATGGCCGTTTCATTTCCTTTGATTTAGCTTTAAATTCATTTATATTCATTTCACATTAAAACAATGATCTGTTTCCGTTTTCTGTTCCTCCAGTCGATTAGACAAAGTCTTGGCCACCGTGGTGCGCGAGCGTGGTACGGACCTGGTGATCATCGAAGGCATGGGCCGCGCCATCCACACCAACTACTACGCCATGCTGAACTGCGAGAGCCTCAAGCTGGCCGTCATCAAGAACTCGTGGCTGGCCGAGCGGCTCGGCGGCAAGATCTTCAGCGTGGTGTTTAAGTTCGAAGTTCCTTCCAAAGCTCAGGGGCAACATTAACAGGACGTTCCTGACACACGCCCGGGTCAGTCAGGTGAATAGGAGGATAGCATACAACATGGCGAGCCAACACCGCCGTGCGCCTTCAGGACGCGTCGTCACGTTTGTGCCTCTGTGCCACTTTTCCAGTTTGACGTGATGATTGTATATTCGAGGGTGGAACATGGGGTTTATTTCAGTCGCAGGAAGATAATATTATTAATAATAATATATTAGTAATGATGTTTATATTAATAATTGCATGTTCACATCTGCTCAGAAGTGTAGTGCTTCTCAAACAACTGCGAAGAGGAGCAAGGGGACAACATCCATTAACCAAAAAAAAAGAAAAAGATTTTCCAAAGCACAGATATAAAATAATCCCAGGCTTTGTAGTTGACAGTTAAACTTCTTGTATCGTTTTTGTCCGAGCTTCTGAGAAAGTCGGGACGCTTTCTCTGTTCAGATGTTCTCTGGTTTGAAGCGAGAGCACATTACAGGGCTGATTGGTGGGTTGTTGTTGTTGGTTTTATTTGGTCGATGGTGTAGATGACGTTGAACGATAACGTATTCGTATGTGCCTTGAGTCAAGAATAGTGAACTGTTTTAAATGACGGTGCACCACAATGTGTGTGTGCGTGTATGGTAGAGAGAGAGAGCAGTATTTATAATTAGAATCCAAATTTTAAGGATTACTCTGGAAAAAAAATTTTAACCCGGTCTCTGTGCAGCGCGTCTGCAGATGTAAATAGAAATGTTTCCCTAGATTAAAAAACAAACACCAAATTTGCTTAAAATTGAGGTCGTAATAAAGATATTTAGTGTGTGTGTATATATGCATATATATATATATATATATATATGTGTGTGTGTGTGTGTGTGTGTGTGTGTGTGTGTGTGTGTGTGTGTGTGT
>JAOUQZ010000001.1:14754543-14778818 GCA_028564935.1 Neosilurus hyrtlii
GCCCAGAGTCGGCTGAGATGGGCGCCAGCCTCCCCGTGACCCTAATTAGGAATAAGCGGTTCAGAAAATGAATGAATTGAATCATCATCGAGAAATCATCCTTAGTTTGGTGTTTTCTGAACATCGATAGAGAGGCACCATGTTGTAGTGTTTAGCACCTCCGCTTCACAGCAAGAAGGTCCCGGGTTCGAGTTCCGGGCTCGGCTCAAGTACCTCTGTGTCCGGTTTGTTTGCCCGTGCTTGTGTCGGATTCCTCCGAGTACCCCGGTTTCTTCCTTCCTGCAGTACAAAGACATCCACATTAGGCTAATTTGGCTGTTCCAAATTTGTGTGTGTGTGTTGGTTCTGTGATGGACTGGTAAGCAGTTCAGGGTGTACCCCGCCATTTTAACCAGAGTCAGCTGAGATAGGCTCCAGCCTGCCTGCAACTCTCGTAGGATTAAGCATCCGGCAAACGACTGAACGAATGAGAGACTGAGTAAATGAAGATGGATGAAAGATAGTGATTGAAAGAGACTCCTATATAGAGGTTATGTACTAAGAAACGTACAAGGAAATGCAAAGGGACCTGGCCAATTACTTTCTGACCAGCATCTATTTATTATACAATGATCAGCCGTAACATTAACACCACCTAACTGGTCTACAGCTGCTCAGCCTCATACAGAGCAAACTGCGATACACGGTGTGTATTGACTCCTTTATCTCATTGCCAGCATACAGTAGCCCTTCCATGGGATCAGACCAGACCTACCCCAAAATGCAACTGGACACCAGGCCAAACAAGTCATGGATGTACTGGCATCTGGCACGGATCCAGCAAACGGATCTGGTCCTTAGTCCGAACGCACACCGGTCCAAATACGGCACGCGTCTGCGTTTGGGTGCACTCGGCTAAGATCAGTAATATGGGTTTGGTCTAAACCTGTGGAACGGCAACCACATTCGGTCCTGATCTGGCATGCCAATTTAAACCATCTGTACACTACAGCTGGAGGAGAGGGCTTTCATGCAAATCCGAGCCAAAGCTTTTTGCTATCTGGGACTGACCTTTACTAGTTTTCCTGCTTGCACCAATGAGCCCTGTGCAGCCATGACACCCTTCCAGTTGGCTGGTTCTCCTTTCTTTGGTAGCTACATACCTTTGCATACCAAGAACACCCCACAAGACCTTGCCATTTTGGAGATGAATAGATCAAGTCTAGATTTTGTCAAGATTTTGGAAACGTTTTCCAATACGGACTAAAGCATGTACAGCTTTACAGCTCTGCTGTCTCTATTGATTTCACTCTACTGAGTTCCATCAATACTATTATTTTTAGGCTTCATGAAAATTTTGTTTGAGTGATTTCATTGTCTCCCAGTGCAGCTAACTGGGTTATCGAATGCCGGCCACTGTCTATGGTGGGAGGCATGTAAAAGAACCTTCGCTGATTTTTGTCAAGAGTAGGCTGCATAGCCGTCAGCATGTTTCTGCCCTGCGATGACGAGCTGTCCAGGGTGTACTCTGCCCTCGCCGAGAGTCAGCTGAGACGGGCGCCAGCCTCCCCGCGACCCTAATTAGCATTAAGCGGTTCAGAAAATGAATGAATGAATGAATGAATTGATAATTTGATTATGGCTACACAGGCTTTGGGTGCTGTCTACAGAGCATGCATTTTTATTATTTATATCTGGTAAAAGTGGTGTAAGAGAATTTTTTTTAGCTTAGAAATATTAGGATTTGAAAGAAAAGAAAATACAGCTGAACTGAATCCCTCTACTATTAAATGCTGTGCTGTTGCCAAACTCTTGGCCAAGACAAATGGTGAGACAACAGGAGGGTTGCATGTTCAGCCGTCTCTTGTTTGTAGTGCCATTGCTTATTACAAGCCACCCCACATGGCCACATTTCTCAGCTAATAAAAGCACAAAAATAGCAAAGATTGTAAATTCTGACAATGTGGTTTCGTCTTCAGATCATACAAGAACAAAGCAGTGTACATTTTGTTCAAGAAAAATCCGTCTGTATTATTAATAATTAAAAAAAAAAACATTGAATGTCAAAAAAATCCAAAAATAAATTGGCCCAACATTCATAAGTGCCCATTCAGTCATTCATTCATTCATTTGCTGAGCCACTATATCCTACTAGTGATGTGAGGAGGTTGGAGCCTTTCTCAGCCGACTCAGTGCGAAGTCAGAGTACACCCTGAACAGCATGCCAGCCCATCGCAGGGCAAAAAACAAACTATGCACACTCACACATACAACTAGCGGCAATTTAAAACATTAAATTAGCTTAATGTGCATGTCTTTGGACTGTGGAATGAAACCAGAGTACCCAGAGGAAACCCATGCAAGCATCGGGACAACGTGCAAACACCACAATGAAACAACGAGCCGAGCCCAGGACTCCAACCCAGGTCTTTCTTGGTCCATCTTCAGTAAGCACGTTATTCTGGACAGGGTCACAGTGGATCCTGAGCTTATTTCAGATTCAGTGGTCATAAAGCAGCAGTGTACAACCTGAAAAAGCAAACACAATGCAGGAAATTTAGCATCGCTAATCCACTTACTTTTATTATTCTTGGTCATTTGGAGGAGCCTGGAGAACCCTTAAAGAATCTACATAGAACTGGAGGAACTTATGAAACTCAACCCCTGAGCTTATAATCAAAGTTATGGACCTTGGAGCTCTGAGGTGGCAATGTTATTATTCAGTTTTACAAGGCTCATTGATGACCTGACCCTGACCCCTGGTATGTCATTAGTCTGAGATAAGGGATCTTTCCCTTGTGGCACATCATTCATGTATGCATTCATGGTTATTGATGTGTCGTTTGGCCTTCAGTGACCCTTTGTGAGACGTTCACTGGTAAAAGGTTCATTGGTAAAGATGAGAACAGTACGGAAGTAATTAAAATAAACCATGGTTCCTACATTTAGTAATCTTGGGCTCAGGGGTTTGGTGTGCACTCGGGTAGGGGAAATAATTTTAATAATCCCGGGTTTACACTGGGGCACGATATCAGCGATCGTTGGATTTGAGAGAATTGTGACGAGCGTGGGGGGTCGTGGGATCGAATCGTGATGATCTTGAGGGAACTAGGTGGATTCGTGCTGCAATTATTACGCTGTATAACGATTTGACGCCGATCTTGAGAATGTGGGAATCGTAGTAGAGAACTGTACAGCGTAACAGACCATGAGGTGCCATTGTAGGGGATCTTGATGAACCTGGATACCCGATTTCTTCCAGTTTCATCTCTTGGATGCACCCTCCCTCCTTTTTATACCCCAATCATGCCTCAAGCGTGCTCATACTTTGTGCGGCTCCATGCTTTTTTGAATCGCAGAGATCGCGGACATCGTGCCCAAGTTATACCCAGGGTAACAAGCACCAAACTTACCAGACATCCAAGGTTGGTACAGAAACACCAATGTAAGCATCAAAGTAAATTAACCTGTTTTGGCACCGTGGCACTTCAGGTAGCGTACAATAATGCGTTTGCTGAACATCAGATAATACACTGTTATATCATATTAATTAAAAGGCAAGCAGTCGCAAAAGTCAGTCATTTCACTGAAATCATTTCAAGTGAAAAACTGAATAAAAGGGATGCCTAAAATGTTCTTTTAAGACTCGGGTGCCTTAAGGCATCTGCACTGAGTATACTTTTTAATAACAGAATGTCTGTTTCCCTAAAAGGAAAAGTCGAGGAGTCCTTTACCATATATGGAAGGCAGCCTGATTGCACATTGTCTAATTTATGCAAGATCTGCCTAGGTACCTCACTTCGGGTAAATGATGTTTGATATGCAGCTTTGACCCTGGAATCCTTGGGTTACCAACCCAGGTTTCATCAGGTCTCTCCAGTTTTCTTCTACCACCTATATAAGCTAATAGATTTCTTAAATTGGTATTGTTTACTGTTTGTTTAGTTATACACTACCTGTGAATTAATGCATCCAGGATGTAATTCCAGTATTCCTGGGATAGGCTGCATTTTGACCGCAGTACTGACCAGAATAAATAAGGAGGAATAAATGGGGAAGACTTTGTAATATTTCCTCTGGCTTGTTTCTGGCTGTGGTGATTAGCGAAACTTTCAAGTGTGTGTGTGTGTGTGTGTGTGTGTGTGTGTGTGTGTGTGTGTTCCCCGCTGTTAGTGTATGCCGCACAGCGCCAGTGCTCCTTCTGATTGCGGGATCCCACCAGGCGGTTGTGACACGGTGTCGTTTGATCTCGCGTTACATCTGTCGTAACAAATATCCCGCCTCTTTCTTTCTGTCTCTTTCTGTCTTTATCTCGCTCCTCGTCGTGACTCTCTTCCTGATCGTCTTGGCACCAGATGGGCTCCTTATGGCAATTTTGACACCTAGGCTGTTCCCCGTGGGCTTTGAGTCTTTCGACACGTTTGGAGCTGGCAAAAGTTGAAGCAAGCAGTGTGAAATTCCCAATTATAGTCCATGGAGTCGCGACAGCTCTATTATCTCGTGAGTCTAATCATCTTTCTGCCTGTTTGAATGATTTCAGCTAAGCTTAAACTCGCGGAACATGACTGTAATAAATCCAGAAGGATTTGCACTACACTTTTCATGCATTACTTCAATCTCAATCATCTACAAAGTTCTACGAAGACGTATTGTGGTTTGAGCTTTTAAGGAACACTTAGAAACTCTGTGTAGAAGATTACAAATGATGAAATGACCTCAATCTGGACCTCAAGTATACCTCACATCGCCAAAATGAAGGCTTTATGGGAGATCCCATAAAAGGGATCTACAGGGTTTTCCATTTGGAACAGGTGGAACCCCTTTACGGAATTGTTTTTACACAAACTACAATGGGGTTTCAACAAAACAGCCTTGCCACTCTTGGTACTTGTGGAAGGTTAATGGTTCTAGCTACCATAAGTGATTCTCCACATTGAACCGCTGATCTCAAGCCTTAAAACCTTTAGAGCAGTAACAAGTTGCCCCTAGAAAACTACTTGCATCCTCAGCAAGTTGTTTCCACTTTCCTATGTGTTTGCACGGTCACTCTCAAACTGGTGGCAACCTGGAAGCTTAAAGGGACAACACGCAAGCAAACCACTCGAGAAAATCCACCTTTTGCTGCAGACGTCCGCGAAATGACCTAATAACCCTGATGGGCGACACTGCGCACACGTAAACCCTCCTGCTTGACACCGATTGCGTTCAGATGCCTTTTGGCGCCTGGAACAAGATGCTCTGGAATTTGTGGCACCTTGAAAAAGTGGAGCAAGTTGTGTCTACTGATGTCAAGTTTTTTTCTGACAAATCACAAAACACTTTAACACAGACTTTGTGCATCTTGTTCCAGGCGCAAGCTGTTCGGGTTCAAGTGCCCATGTGAAAGCATCTTAGGTTTTTCACTGTTTGTACCAAAAGAGGTTCTGTCTTACCACCTTCTTAGATTTCTGAATGAACTCTGAATGAACTCCATGTAACATTTGCCTCACAGCAAGAAGGTCCCGGGTTCGGTTCCCGGGCTCGGGGCATTTCCGTGTAGAGTTTGCAGGTTCTCTCCGTGCATGTGTGGTTTCCTCTGTGAACTCCGGTTTCTTTCCACAGTCAAAAAACATGCACAGTAGGCTCATAGGCGGTTCCTATTTGCCCCTTGGTGTGAGTGTTAGTGTGAATGGTTGTATGTGTTTTGGTCCTGCGATGGTCTGGCTGTTCAGGGTGTACCCTGCCTTCACCCAGAGTCGGCTGAGACCCTAATTGTGATTAAGCGGTTAAAAAAAAGAATGAATGAATGAAAGGTTTATAAAGAAAATCATTTGGACAACATAATAAATTGGCATCTTAATAAAAAAATGTTGTGTCTTTTTTATCACTTTTGTGCCGCCGTCACCCAGAGCTGGCTGAGATGGGCGCCAGCCTCCCTCCGACCCTAATTGGGATTAATTATAAATAAATTATTATTGTTTTTATTCCGTGTAGATATTATTTTTTTGTTGCCCTGCTTTAAAAACGACCTCAAGTACAAAATATTCCAGTCGAAACCCTGTAAAGGTTCCACTGACAAACCTGATACAAATCATACCATTCCAACTCTATCATCGCTCCCATCTCAGCTTTGTGCGTCCCGCCTTTGTGGTGGTCCCTCAGTGCATTTGTCACGCTTGTCCACTCAGTGTAGCCGATCTGTTGACTGTGAAATTGGCCCTCTGCCGGAGCATGTTGCCTCTTTATCTCCCTGTGAAGGAGACTCTGAAATGTGTTGGGGGGTTGGGGGGGGGGAGTCGGGGTTTGTTCTCAGAATGGCTGTACTCAACCGTCTGAGCTCTGGGATTGAATTGAAAAGTTCGTTTGTATCATAAAGTCCGAAATATAATTGAAGAACCCTTCGGTTCTAATGCATCGAGGATGAAACTCCAAAGATCCAAAAAAAGATTCCAAAACATTAAATATTAGTATCATCTCTACTGTAGGATGATTAATGATCTCACTTTTCACTTTCATCACACTGCTACAAACGTAATATCTCTGCAGGATTTACAAACCCTCTGGAGAGCCCTTAAAGGTCTTTCATAGAACCCTGCAAGAACTGCAAAGGAATCCTTTGATATTATGCTCATTAAGAATAAAGGTTCCTATGGAGTTGTGTGAATGGTGAATGGTCATGGATTCCTAAAATGGTTCCACTTTGAACCTTTCGACCCCATCCAGATTGTCAAACCAAAGAAAGCTTAAACGTCAAATATCATATCCATTTTCAGATCTTTATTTTTAATTTTGGGCACCAGTGGAGCACCAAGACACTATTCCTAATCCAAAAACCTCCAAACTCCTTGAGGAAGCTTCTTCTACTTCTCCTCCTCATCCTCTTGAAAAACTGATTTTGAGTGAATGCTGGATGCCCTGTTTGGCTTCCTCCTCCTATTTGTGGTTTTTCTACTCTCTGTGCCAACTCTGCTCTGATTGGTCACAAGAAAGCTCCATGCCCAGTGTGCTGGGTGGAAGACCAGAATGGGAGGAGATACCGCTGTGAATGGGGGTGAAGATTAGCTAATCGGAAGTCCCAGCACGCCGTGATGCACTGCCCAGAGGGAAACTTAAACATGCGCTAACCTTGTTAATTTAACACTATGGCATCATCTATCACAGTCAAAAAAGTCAAAAAAGTGGAAAAAAGCATCATATCGCCAATTTAAGAGCTCTAAGTCTCCAATGTGGAAGCACAGAGGTGCGGTGGTTAGCACATCTGCCTCAAGAAAGTTCTGGGTTCTGAGAGGATCTCTATCCTACTATTGAACTGTTTGAGTATTTATTCCAAATTAGAACACTTTTAAAATGCTAAGCATCCTTAATTATACAAATATGATTTCACTACATTTTTGTTTTTGGCGGTGGGGTGGAGTGGGGGGTGGGGGTGGAAATAAGGTCAAACCTCAAATCCTGAAGGGTTCTTCAGGTGTCCCTCTGGAGGAACTTGTTTTATGTAAACATACAACAGAGTATTTTCCAAAACAAAACGCTTAGAGCCCGTTTATATACAAGGAACCCCTTAAAGATCCCTGGATTGGCAGTGGTGGCACAGTGGTTAAGGCTCTAGGCTACTGATCGGAAGGTCAGAGGTTTAAGCCCCCACCAAGTGGCCACCCTTGGGACACTGAGTGCAGGCCTTAACCTTGAACTGCTCAGTTATATTACTCTCACTCACTTACTCACTTGCCGACAACGGGCAACGGTGGGGTACACCATAATCAGCTCGCCAGACCATCACAGGGCCAACGCATTCACACTCAGTCACACTCCCTATGGCCAGTTTGGCTGAGATAGCCTCCAGTCTCCCTGTGACTGCAGTGGAAGGATTAAGTGGTTGAGAAAATGAATGTGAGAGAGTGAGTAGTCATGTGGTACTCTCTATCTTATTGTCAGATTCTTAAAATGGGAGACTCTTTGGACTGCAGCAGATGCCGAGCCAGCACGCTTCGTGATGTTCTCAGCGTGTGTTAAAGCTCCTTGGCTCACTTTGGGGTCCTCGCGCACTATAGATATCACTGAGATCTTGCGCCTCGCATCTCTCACATCTCTGTCCGCGCTTTGTCTGCGTCTGATAATCTCCCTCACCAAGTAGAAGCATTTCGGCTTTATATCTTACTGCTACCATGTGTACTGTATGTCATCGTGTATTATTTATTTTGTGGAATAGATTCACTTTGCAGTTGTGTGTTATTGTTTTTGTTCTTTGGTTTTTTGAGACGGGGCGGTTTTTTTTTTTTTACTTTTACTTTTTCGAATTTCCATCCAAACTCCCCATTGTGCTCCTGCTTTGTTGAATAACGCATGAAATCTGCTGCTGCCTGCTGAGCTTTACAATCTGGTTGAAGTGTGTCAGTGAAGAATAGATGGGATTTTTGTTTCCTTACGTGCTGCAATTCAAAATAACACATTCACACTCACATAAAAATACCTTTTGGTTGTTTAGGAAGCTTTATATAATGTAAATAATAAAAATACACTACATCTCAAGATATTTAATTGTCCTGCTTCGTTGCATTACTGAAAAAAAAAGTATATCAGAGTCGCTTGGTTTATTTTTCAGAACTCTGGGAACAGCTAGCGAGCAGTAAATTATGAATAAAACTTCAGGACCTATAGTCAGGTCCGAAATTCAGTCTCAAAAGTAAGTAATGTTTCCCAGGGGAATTTTTTCCCCCTCAAATATTAATAGAGTTGTCCTGAATTACACAAAAATTAAAAACAATTTGAAAGAATTACAACTACTAAATAGTCAACTCTGGAATTATTGTCACCCTATGCAAAAATAATAATAACAATAATAATAATAATAATAATAATAATTGTGGGGCAGTGGTGGCCTGGTGGTAGGGTGCTGGATTACTGATCTGAAGGTCGGGGGTTCAAGCCCCACTATCACTGGACAGTCCCCCAGTGCAGCTTAACTGGGTTATCAATGGACGGCCATGTGTCTAACTGTCTGTGGTGAGAGGCATGTAAAAGAACCATTGCCTAAAAGAGTAGGCTGCATTGCCGTCACATGTTTCTGCCCTGCGATGGCCTGGTGAGCTGTCCAGGGTGTGCTCTGGCCTTGCCCAGAGTTGGCTGAGATGGGTGCCAGCCTCCCCTGCGACCCTGATTAAGAATAAGCAGTTCAGAAAATGAGTGAATAATAATTGTGTAAATACATAACTGTTACTTATTTTCCATCCATTACTTTAAACGCGTTATCACTGGCATCTTGACAATCCTGAACCTGCCTATGGACCTGGAAACACTGTGAACCCTGGATGGATGAGATTTCCCAAGCACATACCAGGAGATGTTTTGGGGACATCCAGGTCTGCCTCGGCTGTTTCAGGTGCATTAAGCACCATTTTGGCATAGCGCTGTCTTACCTTTTTTTTGCGGAAATTCAGCAGGGGCGAACTTGATTTTGTATTGAACTGAACCAGGAATAGTGCATTATAATAACATGTTGGTTTTTTTTTTTAGCTTCCTGTGCACAAATGTAGATGCCTGACATTAAATAAGATGAAAAAGGAATCATGTTGCTTAAAATTAAGCCAATTTATTAATTTATAAACAACAGTAGTCCTGAGAAACTATAGGGTGACCACTCAGAAAACTCTCGATGATAGCAGAAACTGGTGGAGATCGAAGAGGGAGTAGTGGAAACTGGTGGAGATAGACGAAGGAGTAGTGGAAATCACCGGAAATAGGCTAGGAAGTAGTGGGATGCACAGGAAATAGGAGAGAGGGTAGTGGAAACCACAGGAAATAGGAAATGGGGTAGCAGAAACCAGGGGAAATAGGTGAGGGTGTAGTAGAAACCACCAGAAATTTGTGATGGACTAGCAGAAACCACTGGAATAGTGGCGGGAGTAGCAGAAACTGCTGGAAATAGACAAAGAAGTAGCGGAAATAGCCGGAAATAGGAAACCACTGAAAATAGGGTAGGGACTATCAGAAATAGCTGCAGGAGTAGCAGAAACTGCCAGAAATAGCCAAGGAAGTCCTGAAAGCCCCTGCTCCAGATATAAAAATAATACTGGCTCCATCATACCCATGATGCTGTCCCCAACATGGCACCCCCCATCATTCGAGGCATATTTCAACAGAAATTACAGAGGGATTCCGAGTGGTATTAGAGACTCTAAATTCCTCTAACCTGTGGATCAGTGTGTTAATATGTGTGTGTAGTGTCCCGTGATTGATTGGAGCCTTATCCAGTGTGTATTCATGCCTCACAGCCAGTGTTCCAGAATTGGACTCTGGATCAAGAAAGACCCTGACCAGGATAATGGGCTTTCTGGGCTTACTGCAATTTTCTTTTATGTTGGAGGTTATTTTTTTTTTTTTTTTGGAATATCGAAAACAATACAAGACAGAAAATAAAAATACAGACAATGCAAATAATTACGTTAGCTGTTGGCTTTAGGTCTTTATCTTATAGGTCTTTATCCTGTTATTGATGAGCTGAAAATCAAGGCCATTGCTTTTTGTTCTCTGTAGTTCTGAAAATACATGTAGCTGGTAAAAGATAAATATGAACACTTAGCTCCTATTCTCAAAAGAAACTCCAGTAACAGCACTGCAAAATTTCCCCTGGCTCCATTCATACACACTTTCCTGTCTGCAATTTCCTGCTCTTTGCTGAGTAGCAATGAGTTCTTAAAGAGCCCTTGAAAGACACCCCTGGGTACCTGTCCCCTCTATACATCCCTCCACACAGGGTTTGATAAATGTGTGTGTGTGTGTGTGTGTGCAGTGAGAAAAAGCTGGTCTATCTATCGACCTAGCGGCCCAGCAGCAACTCAATACACCACTGCTATTGATTTCCTGTACGTGTCTTGGCCTCTTTCCTACGACACAGTGGCCAAAGCAGCAAGCTGATTAAATAATGAAATTTTTTTCACCCCTGTAGGAGGAAGAATTTATAGGAGAATGCACTCTACAGGGGTTGAATTTGGAATATATATTCTGGGGTGGATTTATATTCATGTCTACCCCCCCTGTCCAATTTCACATCTTAAATTTCCCTTCAATAGCATCGCTCATATGCGTATTCCGAGGCGAATCCGAACGACAGCATTGCAGCACAAATTAAAAGCCAATAATAGTGCTAGAACCGCATCGCTCTCTGAATAGCACCCATTTCGATTGCATCACCTCCTGTGGCGTTTTTCAAAATTATTCTCGACTGCTGCGCCCAGCAAGTCAGCTTAGCTCACAAAACTCGACTAGCAAGACTTTTTGGAAGTTTGGGAAGCTGTGGGAACAAAAGGCAGGAACGTGGGGGATCTTACGGTGCAGCTTCTTAAGGATGAGGGATCTGTGAATGAGGGATAAATAAAGGGATATATCTTTAGAAATAGCAAAACAAATGCTACAATGTCTGATTATTCTTAAAAAAATATAAAACAAAAATAACATGCAGTAACTGCATTAACTGGTGAAAATGTGCTATGTCCCATTAGTTAGCTATTAAATTTTTTCGCAGCTTCCAGAGGTTTCGGTGTCGACAGTTTTAATGACTCGCAAGCTAAAATTTATTTAAGCCTCCTTTCACCTTTTCTACGTTTTCTTCTTCTTGTGAAATGGGTCAGTTAAAGCTGGGGTTCGTAATCTTGAAAGCTAGCAAAATTTGAACGTAGCATCTTTTCCGGGCTGTAGCTAAACACTCCCCTGCCTTTGGAAGTCTTCACAAAGCCACGTCCCTCTCCACACGTACAGGCTTCATTCTGACTTCAGAATTGTTCACGAGCAGAGAGACACAGGAGCAATTGATTGGATATTTCCCAGCGGAGCACGAGCCAGTGATTGGTCGCATTTTTACAGAAATACAGCTGCCACAGATCATGGATATTTTTCGGACCTTTTTCAGATCTCAAGTTATTGATTGTTATCTGGGTGTAAAGATCATTTTAACCAAACAGAACAGTTTGTGTATACAACAAAAAATTTAGCCTAACTTTAATTACACTAAGACTTTACTATCTTTATTTTACTACCTTGTATGTTACAAGACTTTTTCCAAGTGAAGAATTTTGGAGAATTGTTCAGTAATTTCTGGATCATTTGTACCAAAGTTTGGTAAAACTCTTTCTAGGTAAGTATACATATCAATGTCGTGCTACACCCAGTCCACCTACATCAAATGTAAACTGTTTATCAAGGTGAATATCAGTTCGAAAGGAATTTTTTTCGCACAGGAAGTAAACGTTCACATTTCCTTGGGTACTCACCCACTCACTCATTTGCCGAACCACTTAATCCTACTATTGTACGGTAGCGAGAGTATTGTATCTTAGCTGCCACTGGGCAAAGGTGGGGGAGACCATGAATAGCTCACCAGAGCGTCGCAGGGCAACATACACACACATTTGGAACACCCAAATAACCTGTGCATGTCTTTGGACTGTGGGAGGAGACATGGGGAGAACATGCAAACGCCACACAGAAACCCCCGAGCCCAGGACTCAAACCCTGGATCTTCTTGCTGTGAGGTGGGCGTGCTAATCACTATGCCACTGTGCTGCCCTGCATTGGATTCGACAGTACGTTTTTATGACCATTCTATCAATGTTGATGACCATTCTATCAAAACCAGATTAATGTTTGTAATGTTTCAGGTGCACTTATACCCCTAAAATTCTAAGTTTAAAATTTAAGCTTCTCATTTTAAGCAGATGGACCAGGTTATGCGTTTGCCCCAGTTCACTGTGCCAGTTTACGTCCTTATTAACATGTGTCTTTTTCCCAGCAGGAGGTGCTGTGAGTGAAAATGAAGTCCCTCAGCTGGTGCCTACCCTTCACCCTTCTCTTCGCAGCCCTCACCCTTCCCTCACAAACCGCCAAGAATCCTGGCAGCAAAAATCTACAGGATCCCGAGACGGCAACTTTTTATGGAGGCAGTTGGAGGAGGCAGGGATCACGAGGCTTGTTTTCCCACAAATCTTTGCAGCCTGAAGATGACGGGGTGGGTCTGGAGGGTATGAGTCCCGTCCGCTTGGAAATGGGACCCGGAGATTGGGGTAGGAAAAGAGGCATGAGGCACAGGAGAGGGCACAAGCAACAACAAGGAGGAGAGTTCCAGCGCAAAGGCAGGAAAAATGGGCAGGTGGAAGGAAAGAGGAATGGACGCAAGGACAAATCACATGGACAAGGTGTCTATAGATTTTCTTATGTATTGATTGAGGAATTTATAGAAATTAATTGAGGGTACGGGGGATATTTAGGGGTCGTAACTCAGAGGTATTCTAACATGGCAAAAAAATATTACAGGTGAAGATTAAATATTGTGTGTTACTTTATTATTATAAATATTTGCCTCTCTATTTTCTCAGGGTATTATTATTATTATACAACTGATTCCAAGCAAGGGTGGCATGGTGGTGTAGTGGTTAGCATGTCCGACTGACAGCAAGAAGGTTCTGCTTTTGAGTTCCAGGCTCAGCGAGGGCATTACTGTGTGGAGTTTGTATTACCCGAACCTGTGGGTTTCCTCTGGGTACACTGGTTTCCTCCTGCAGTCCAAAGACATGCACAGTAGGCTAACTGGGTATTTAAAATTGTCCCTACACTGCGAATGGTTGTGTGTGTTGGCCCTGCAATCGACTAATGAGCTGTTCAGGGTGTACCCTGCCTTCGCCCAGAGTTTGGCTGAGATAGGCCTCCTGACAACACTAGCAGGATTAAGTATGATGCTTAAATGAATGAACGATTCCAAGGAATTTTCAAGCTTTTTTTTGACTCATATCCAATCATTTCTACCACATCCTTCAAAATCCACCCGGAATAAAATACGAAACTCATAGATGACAAAACAGCATTTAAATTACCTACTGATGTCATATACTGCTCCTAAGTCAGACAAAACATGATTGCACCATAGAGTAAATCCAATTTTTTCCATTTATTGACTAAACACAATGCTGTATTCTGTGCACTCATAATGCCGTCCCTCTTTCAGGAATCTTCCATGACCCCAACCCAGGATTTGGCTCCCCCCTGAGAGATACAGACGAAACCTATGGCCACTTGTCCAATCGTGAAGCTGCTGCACTCGCAGAAGGCCCCGCCTCTCGCATCCCAGTAGCCACAGCAATCCCTGATCATCCGCCAACCAGGATGCCGACCTCCACCAAACCACAGGTATCAATTTGGCATCACTTTAATGGAATGCTGAGCTTTAGAAGATTTATCCCAGTTCACTGCTATGCTACTGAGATCTGTGTTTCTGCCTGAAGTACATATTTGAATGGTGATGCTATTTGGTATTGGAAAGGATGAGAAATACTGAAATATGTGCTTCAAGGAAAGCGATTCGTCTATTTAAATGGGTTTTATGGTCCATCAGATACGTCAGTTGTACTTTCCCTACCATTGTGTTGTTTTCTAAACAAAATGAAATTAGAAGGCAACATTTTTTTAGTTGTCTGTGTGCACGAACAAGACTGATAGCTGCTTTTTTTTTATTGATTTTATGGTTATTTAAAGACGGAATCTCAGATTGTCGACATCATCAAAGCCCAAGGTAACATGGAGGAGTATGGCTTTAAACATGATTTCTTTCAGTATTTCAGGTGTTTGTGCATAAATGCATTAATTCTTGTGCTTATTTAGGTTTCCACTACACAAGGCAATGATTTTATCTAAGCCTTTTGACGCATCCAACACAAATCTGTCAGCAAATGGCATGAATGTATCAAAATACCATACTGACATCATGATTGATGACGTCATCGCTCTGAGACTCGGTTTTCAAATAACTGGCCATAAAATCGTTAAAACAGAAGATATCGGCCTGAAAGTTTGCACACAGAAAGAACTTAATCTAGAGATTTGAATAGGTTATTCTTTTAGCAAGTGCTTTCTTCTCCTTTAATGTAATCCTTATTGTGCCAGTGACATTAAAAACGAGCTCAGAATGTGTGGTTTTTTTGGCCCTGGATTGAAACATATGGTTAAAACCATGGCCAGCGTGGTGAGTACCAGCCCAAAGAGAACACAAGTGTGGTGAAGTGCCAGCCCTTCTCTCTACTGCAGTGAAAACAACAACAACAACAAAAAGTACTAATTTGCATTTCACATTAAAACCATTAGGCCACTAGTGAGCAATTAGCATTTTGGCTCGAATATAAAGTACGAAGTACATCTGCACACGATGTAATTTCATTTGCATTTCAGATGCCAAATGCAAAAGTTTTCATAGCATATTCTCCGTTCCAAAACTTTGCAGAGATCACATTCAAATAGGACAAAAAAAATTTTTTTAATAAAAAGTACACTAGTTCCTGAGTGTACTATAAATACGCTTGGGTTATTTCATCACTGCAGGTGCGCCACACATGAGGGACCTGATTGTGTAGATTTATTTGGCTGTGGTGCAGCACCTTTGCTTCTTTATTACTGCATGTTGGAGCCTCTCATAACGGCTGCTCAGGACGTGGGCCAAATGAGCTCGGTGCATGCTGGGATGGAAGCAGGGGGAAGGGGAGCACCAAACGAGACCACTGCTAGGGAAAGAGGTGTCGCTTGCTCGCTCGCTCACCCCCTTATCTGTCCATCCTCCTCCTCCTTCTCCTCCTCCTCCTCCTTCTCATAACCATCTGTTCCCTTTTCTCCTCCACTGGCTTGTTGTCAAGCGTGTGCTTCTGTCGCTTTTCCCAATTAAGTTTGTTGTCAATTGTGTATCCAAATATCAAGCTTGTGTGTGGTTACCGTGGCACATTTTGTTTCCTTTTTACATACTACACCAGTGTAAGGGTAACAAACACGTTCATTACAACAACCAGAGTAAATCCTTAATGAGTAGCCAAAGTTTGCAATTATAATAAATTGGATTTGTTTGTTTTGTCAGTGAAAAAAAAATACTACTACAGCTCACAAGGACATAAACCAAAAAACCTACACAGCTCAAACACCAATATTATGTTTTAACACTGAAGGATGTTCTGAAGAGCCATTATCACCTCTGGGCTCCGTTTACCATGCTGTGTACAAGTAGGCATGGGCTCTTAAGATAGAAAACTAGCCCCCGGAGGGACTGATATGTTCATATAAATATGAGTTCAGTGCCTCGAATTTGCAGTCTTAATTTAGCTTCGATCGGTGCTGCACGACAGATTAAGAGCCCAGAGCAACTCAGCTCCCTGTAATTAATTAAACTTGTCTGGAGTGCTTGTGGTCTTTAAGACTCCCTGAGCATGTAGTTATGCACTATGAAATGCAATCTGTGTAGGATAATAAATTGTCCTGATCATAAGTGACCAAAAAGGCTTGGCTGTGTAGAGAACAGTGTCTTTATAAACTCATTCAGAGTTCTAGTATATACTATGCAGAAACATGAAGGGAAACAAACTAAAACGAGATTTTATCATTTATTTTTGCATATTTTAACCATAACAGTGCACGCAGAATCACCTTGCAATCGATGCGTACAGCTTCGCCGCTGAACTGTCGTCTGCTCTTGTTGCCTCGGTAATTCCCTCTTTCTCTGCTTTCTCGGTTCTCCGAGCAACATTGAGCTAGTTCACTACAGTAGGCCTATTAGAGCTTTTATTATCATTATCTTATATTATCGGAGATTATTTTAGCTCATATTATCATAATAAATTGATCATTAGTATTATCATTAATATTATCGCGCGGGAAGTATAGAACTGAGACTCTTGTGCGTCGTGACCCGGGACGAGTTAACCATGTATAAATACGGAAATCACGAGATATGCGGAACATGTCTGGAACCTGGACCCAAGAATGGCGTTTTCGGTAATTATCCTTGTAGAATTTCTGTGTACAGTTATAATATATAAATAGACACAGCAATAATAATAATTAGTGGATAAATTTAACTTGTATTAATTGTTTCCCCCAACAGAAAAGGTTTTGTGGGGCTCAGTGTTTGACAGCTGATCTGTCAATCAACAGTATCTTTAAGCTCTGATTGGCTATTGTCCTGGCGGCATGGTGCATGTTGTAGAGGTTACTACATATGCTTTACGGCAAGAAGGTCTTGGGTCCAGGTCCTGGGCTCAAGTGTTTCTGTGTGGAGTTTGCATGTTCTCCCTGTGCTTGTGTGGGTTTTCTCCATACCCTGGTTTCCTCCCACGGTCAAAAGACATGTGTATTTAATAGTAGCTAATTATGCTGGATGTTCCAAAGTGACCCTAGGTGTGAGTGTGAGTGCGAATGGTTGTATGGGTGTTGGCCCTGCGACGGTTCTGTGAGCTGTTCAGGGTGTACCCCGCCTTCACCCATTGTCCGTTGAAATGGGCTCGCAAATAAGTGAGCAAGAGAGTTAACGGTTATCGTTCAAATCGCCTCAAATGAAAGTTCAGCTCATTTGCACTCCCTGCCCGCCCACTTTGCGTCGCTTGAGACAATTTCGCCTCTCACCACTCATTTGGCTGGCATTCATTGACTTTGCCTGGTTGCTTGTCGTTTATTGTTGCCTGTGGGGATGCAACCCAAGTATTTTAAAACACACTCCGACTTTTAGTACATATACCACATGAAAACATAAGTAAACCACCCTCTGTAATGGTGTGTTTTTAAACTAATTCAGTTTTGGTGTATACTATGCTAAAATACAGGAAAAATTAACTACAACGAGATGTAATGACGACCACATTCACATTCATTTATTTTAATCCAGTGTTCTATTTCACCAAAACAATTTATGCCACTACACCCTCCAGATAACGTGGTGTGTGTGTGTGTGTGTGTGTGTGTGTGTGTGTGTGTGTGTGTGTGTGTGTGTGTGCGTTTTCATGTGGAGTTTGCATGTTTTCCCCTTGCTTCGGTTTTTCGGGTTTTCCGGTTCCTTCCCACAGTCCAATGACATGCACATTAGGCTAATTGGCTGTTCCAAATTGCCCCTAGGTGTGAGTGTAAATGGTTGTGTGTACAGTGTCCTGCTTTGGGCTGGCGATGGACCCCACCTTCGCCCATAGTCGGCTGAGATAGGCTCCAGCCTCCCTGAGACCTCATAGGATTATGGGTCCCATAGACCTATGGGTTTCGTCAAGATTAAAAAAAGTTAAATGTCTGATCCTGAGTTCAGTCGTGTGTGTGTGTGTGTGTGTGTGTGTGTGTGTGTGTGTGTGTGTGTGTGTGTGTGTGTGTGTTTTAAGGCTTAAACAGCCTCCACATTACATTAGAACTGGTGTTTTAAAGAAAACCATTAAAACTCCTCATACACTAGCAAAGTGCCTTCTGGTTTTAAAACAGTTGCAGATTTTGACATGCAGCTTTTGAAAAGCAGCCTTTCATGGTGTATATATACTTTTGTGTTATTTTTGAAAGAGAGGGGGGGAGAGAGAGAGAGAGAGAGAGAGAGAGAGAGAGAGAGAGCTGTGAACCCCTTTGGCATCTCTTGACACTTGAAAAGAAGCAGGTTTTCACAGCTCTGTAACAAATCAAGTTTTACCTCTTAGGAACGAAGGTGAACGCACAATTAACACCTCAATATGCACAAACGATTTGTTATTGTTATTCCAACTCAGTGTCAATGTGATATGATGAAATAGAAAGCCATGATTCTTACTGTTTATCATATCATCTCTAAGGAATAAAACTGTGGATGTGTCGTTATAGAAAAATACTTTAGAGATATTGAATAAACATTTTCTTATAGGATGGCGGGAGGGTGGTGTAGTGGTTAGCATGCCCATCTCACAGCAAGAAGGTCCTGGGTACGAGTCCTGAGTTCTCCCTGTGCTTGTGTGGGTTTGCTCCAGGTACTCTGGTTTCCTCCCACAGTCCAAAGACATGCACATTAGGCTAACTGGATATTTTTGATTGCATCCTAGTTCTGAATGTGTGTTGGCCCTGTGATGGTCGGGCAAGCTGTTTAAGGTGTACCCTGCCTTTGCCCAGAGTCGGCTAAGATAGGCTCCAGCCTCCCCGTGACCCTAACAAAGGACAAAGAGTCCTGAGTCCTGGGCTTGGGTGTTTTAGTGTGGAGTTTGCATGTTCTCCCTCAGCTTTGCGTGAGTTTTTTCCGGGTACTCTGGTTTCCTTCCACAGTCCAAAATCATGCAGATTAGGCTAATTGGCTGTTAAAATAGGCTCCAGCCTAACTGCAACCCTAATGGGATTAAGGAGTACAGTAAATAAGTTAGTGATGAGTGTATCCTCATAAGAAGCTTAAAACAGACCTGTGCTTGAGGAATATTAATTAACACTATCTGACCAATCACATTTGAGAATTTAACAGTGGAGCATTTATTGCCTAGTGCTGTTACAAATGGGTCGTGTACAGCAGTTTTAAACACAGATATTTTTACAATAATATTATTGAATATTTAACATTAATTCCATAGGCTTAATGCCTCGATAGCCGATGAAATAATTCATTCATTCATCCATTTGCTGAACCACTTTATCCTACTAGGGTGGAGAGGAGGCTGGAGCCTATCTCAGCCAAACTCTGGGCAAAGGCGTGGTATATAATGAACTGTGCTCCAGTCCATCTCAGGGCCAACACATACGCAAACACACATCTAAGGGCAATTTGAAACAGACAGTTAGCCTAATGTGTATGTCTTTGGACTGTGGGAGGAAACCGGAGGAAACTGACAACATCTCACACCCTCACCGAGCCTGGGACTCTAACCCAGGATTTTTTTTGCTGTGAGGTGGATGTGCTACACCTCTTGGTATATACAAGAGCACGTGTAGAATATCTGTTTTATTTTATCCAACCACACTGGATTAGGAGAAATATGGCATTTTTATTATTTTAATTCAAATTCTTAAAATTTTTAAAAATATATATTCTTACCATCATATACCTAAAAGTAGAGCTGATTAGCACGGAGTCTCGCTGGTTCTGGCAAACCAGTTACAATGGCCCCTGCCCCAGTCGCCAGCATCAGGCGAAGCCAAGGATCAGATGCCTGTTCTTCACATCAAGTTGATAAAGCCACATTTGGTGAAGGGAAAAAAAAGAGTTTTTTTTTAAAAAATAAAAATAAAAATACATTCTTACCACAAATATTTGTTGCTTTTCATTGAAAAGGTTTAGAATTAACAGAAGAGCTGGCTGGCTAGCGATAATAATTAAGTTAGCACAGAGCCCGGACGGCTTTTCTTTTTTTGCTTTTTTCTGTAGTGACGTACATTCCAAGGGTATATAGGGTGATAGCCTAGTAGTAGAGTATCCAATCATAATGCACGATTGTTCATATCTCATGGATATAGATAGAATATAATAAAATAACGTGTGTATGCGTGCATGCGTGTGTGCGTGCGTGCCTGTGTGTGTGTTTGTGTGTGTGCGTGTGCACACGCACATAGAAGCCAGGTGGTGGAAAAGCTCAAGGTGAAGTGTTGCCTACTTTGGACATGGCCCTTTTTGACTGGACAGACTACGAGGACATGAGGCCTGAGGACAGCTGGCCAAACAACAAGAAAAAAGGTATGACACAGTTTTCGAACTTTTAATCTTCACTGCTAATGCTAGCTAGCTGGCTAACATGAAGCATGCATGAATGTATTTTAGTCACATTTTTAAATATTAATCATCTTTATAGATAAATTGACTTTGTCGATAATGTGAAACCGAACAGAATTTTATTATGTTTTTTTTTTTTTTTTAATCTTTCCTGTTAAATTTGTCTAACTATTTACGCTAAGCTGGCTTCTACATTTAATAAGACTGAGCATTTATATTACGTTTTTTTTACCGCTAAAATTAGCAATCTGATCAAAAGCTTCACTAACATTTCTGGGTTTATAAAAAAGATGTTTCTTTAAGTCCTGTGAATAAATTTTTATAATTTGCTTAAACTACTTAAACTAAACAGAAAGCTAAGATGAGGGAACTTGACATGACTTCTGAGGGGATTTTAAGTTAGAATTGTCGCGTAAAAAATAGCTAGCTAATATGCACTTAATGAAATGATTTCTGGGAGGATTTTAAATTATTTTTTAATAAATATTTATTAAAATGATTCAAAATAGCTAATGTTAGTGAACCTGACTGGATCTCTTTCATATTTAAGTCATATGCTAATAGTTTATATTTACAAATGTACTTAATGGCTAATGCTAGCTGGTTTGAGCTAACCTGTTAAGATTTCTGACAGGATTTTTCTTTTTATTTAATGAAGTAAATGTTAATGAACTTAAATGAGGTAAGTTGATAAGATGGTAAATCCTTGAAGGATTTAGAAAGATTTTTAGCCGTAAAATAAACCAGCTAGCTACAAATCTGACAGGACTTTTGAGTGGATGTAAGCTTTTGTTTAAATCTATCCATCCATCCATTCCTTTATCCATTTTCCCAAACTGCTTAACCCTATTAGGGTCGCGGGGAGACTACTGCCTATCACAGCCGACACTGAGTGAAGGCATGGTACACCCTGAACAACTCACCTGTCCATTGCAGGGCCAACCCACAACTATTCACACTCACACTCATACCTAGGGGCAATTTGGAACAGCCAGTTAGCCAAACGTGCATGTCTTTGGACTGTGGGAGGAAACTGGAGTACCCGGAGGAAACCCATGCGAGCACAGTACATGCAGATTTCACACGGAAATGCCTGAGCCCGGGACTTGAACCCAGGACCTTCTTGCTGTGAGGCAAATTTACTAACCACTACGCCACCATAACATCTGTTTTTATTATTATTATCATTATTATTATTATTATTATTATTATAATTATTATTATTATTATTATTATTATAATATCTTCTTAAAACATTGTTAAATTTTTTTTAAATGTCATGTTTCAAAATTGGTACAGTAAATAAAATATATAGTATTTATAAAGTATTTATTTATAGTTATTATACAGTTATTTGCTATTTTTTGCTGCAAAAATGTTTAGAACTATATGGGTGTAAGAGTGCTCTCTTCACCATACTTCACTAAATCAGGCATGTGTTCAATGCTAAAATTACTAGCTAGATGCAATTTCACAGATGCCCCCGGGCAAAAGGGCTGAGTAAGCGTGAAAGACTTCAGCAATCGATACTGAGTTGATCGCTGAAGCGAAAGCTAATTGTATAAAGTTGATTATGTAAAAATAGGTTGGCAGGCTGTTTGATAATCAAATCTATTTGATTTTCCGGGTGCCATGCTTGCATGAAGAAATCAATAAAAATATTTTAATTCCTACAGGTCAATGTGACTGTCAGCAGGTTGAAAGCAGACACACATTCATCTTTCATAATGTTTTTATTGCGTGAAACTCAACGCCGGCGTCTGGCTGTAGTAAGAACATGTGCCGTTTCATTGTTCTTTGTCTGTTGATCTTTTTTTTTGTTTGTTTGTTTTTTACAAAGACAAGCGGCGCAGCAAAAATATGAGCAGCGGCAACGTGACCATGAGCACAGATGACGTTGAACCATGTGATCATCACCTTGACTGCTTACCTGGTCAGTGCAACCACAAACCGACCAATCAGCAGTAAGATTACTTAAACAGAAGCCTGGACAGACCAAGAATGTTTTTTTTAAAGCTATTTGTCTCTTTGATGAATCGTTTCAGGGTCCTGCTGTGATCTCAGGCATCACGAGTGCAAACCACACAACCGTGGTCTGAACAACAAGTGCTACGATGACTGCATGTGTGAAGAAGGTGGGTGATTGTAATTCATCATTCTTGGATGAGTCAAATCTTTGCTAATGGCATTAGAATGAATGGAATTTATTCGTCATTAGTAACCATGGTGATGTTTAATGTTGCTTTTGTTAATGAAACCACATAGCATCACTTTCTTCACCTGGACAAACAGTATCAGCTGCAGCCAAGTTTATATGTAAATACTGTATTTTTTACACAGCTCATTTGAATACTCTGCTCTGATTGGCCAGTCACGACTTTCAGAGGTCTGTTATTTCAGTATAACAAACTGTTGTCACCCACTCATTCATTTGCCGAACTTAATCCTGTTAAGGTCATGGGGAGGCTAGAGCCTATCTCAGCCGACACTGGCCGAAGGCAGGGTACACTCTGAACAGCACGCCACGCTATTTTAGGGCCAACACACTCACACCTTGGGACAACCTGGCAGCCGATTAGCCAAATGTGCATGTCATTGAATTGTTGGAAGAAACTGGAGTACTCGGAGGAAACCCACACAAGTACAGGGAGAACATGCAAACTTCACCCAGAAACGCCCAAGCCATGGACTCGAAATTAGAACCTTCTTGATGTGACGCGAATGTGCTAACCGCTTCATCACTGTGCCGCCGCATCGCACAGCAGAACAAGAAAATGGACCCGATATCAAGAATTAACCACGAAACAAAAAACTTTGGTGTTCCTGTCGCACAACACGTGAATGTTGTACGAAATGCCCAAATCTGTTCTAGGAATTTGCCCATTTTTTCTGTTGTATACCTGTTGTGCGATGCATGTGTCATGCCTGTGCCATTATTTATTCAAAAGGCTGTTCTCATTGCACAAGTGTCAGAACTGGTTTTTGGCCATTGCTGTTAATTTTTTTCAAAAATTAAACATGATTAAGGAGAAAAGACAAGCAGAATGATAGAATAATTTTTAGGACTATTAAACATTGTGAGATTTTTTTGGAAGTGTAGCATTATAACTGGCCAGCAGAGGGTGCTGTGTACTTTCTGTTATTATTATTTTTGGGCTTGGTGAAGGTTTGCACTTCTTGGTGAGGAGTGCTCTTATTTCTTTAGAATACACTTTTGCTATGGGGCACATCATTGATGGGGGCAATAAAATGGGAATGGTAGAAATACACACAATTACTAATAAAATACAACGCTGTCCCAGTCTTTATGATAAAAGTACAAGATGGAACGTCAATGATAACACTTGAGCAAGTATACTGCTAAAGCTTTTACTCCAATCTATTAAAAAAATATAAATAAAATGCTTTTACATTATAGCTAATAGTCTATTCCAGGGGTCTCAAACTCGCGGCCCGCGGGCCAAATGCAGCCCCCGCCTTAATATGAAAGTTTAATGTTGGGGCAGCCCGCGAGATTGATATCTTTGGCACTTTACAGTGTTGTGGGTGGAGCTGACGGACCCACCAATCACAGTGGGGTATATGGATCTCGGGGGTGGGACATCGGGCAGGTTTGATGCAAGCAGAGAAACATTTCTCAATGAGTGAAAGTTACAGCAGCATTGCCATGGAGAGTTTTCTTCCATGCCTGGCTGGCTGCTTCATTTCTATTGGGCTCACGCGGACATTCGGCCCAAAGCACTGCACTCAGAACACTGTAAATATATATATATATATATATATATATATATATATATATATACACACACACACACACACACACACACACACACAC
>JAOUQZ010000001.1:14837678-14860039 GCA_028564935.1 Neosilurus hyrtlii
TAATGGGAGTGTGTTCGTGACGGTTAATGGGAGTGTGTTCGTTACGGTTAATAAGAGTGTGTTGGTGACGGTTAATGCGAGTGTGTTCGTGACGGTTAATGGGAGTGTGTTCGTGACGGTTAATGGGAGTGTGTTCGTTACGGTTAATAAGAGTGTGTTGGTGACGGTTAATGGGAGTGTGTTCGTGACGATTAATTGGAGTGTGCTCGTGACGGTTAATGGGAGTGTGTTGGTGACGGTTAATGGGAGTGTGTTGGTGACGGTTAATGCGAGTGTGTTCGTGACGGTTAATGGGAGTGTGCTCGTGACGGTTAATGGGAGTGTGCTCGTGACGGTTAATGGGAGTGTGTTGGTGACGGTTAATGGGAGTGTGTTCGTGACGGTTAATGGGAGTGTGCTCGTGACGGTTAATGGGAGTGTGTTGGTGACGGTTAATGCGAGTGTGTTGGTGACGGTTAATGCGAGTGTGTTGGTGACGGTTAATGCGAGTGTGTTCGTGACGGTTAATGCGAGTGTGTTCGTGATGGTCATATCTGGTTTTATTAATATGATCTGATGATTTTAACTTATTGTTGTTTGACCTCTTTTCCAAATGAGTAAACCTAAATTGATTTTTACCAGCATGGCAGCCAGCATGACCAGTTTCTTCTGAGTACCTCTTTATGCAGATTTCTAATTTCCGTGGCAGCAAAGCCATTCATTACTTCATCACATGCAGGGAAGTTAATAGCACTCAAAAACCTGTGACCTTGATTGTGTCCACATGTGGTTTTCAATTAGTATCTCGTATTAATGGCATGTTTGTTGGCACTTGTTTTGACGTAATTACTACTCAAAATCCTGTGGCCTTAATTTTAATCATTCAAGGTCACTCAAGGTCAGTGAGGATTGTGCTAGTTGAAAGTGTATATATTTTACTCTCTGTCCCTCAGTGTATCTATGGGTCTTTGTCACTTTGTTTTTGGGATTTGAGTAATTTTAATTTTCACCTGGGAAATGTCAGTCAGTCAGTCATCTTCTTCTGCTTTGTCTGGGGTTGGGTCAAGCATTGAGCATTGAGGTCCAGACGTCCCTTTCCCCAGCCACTTCCTCCAACTCTTCTGGGACACACCGAGGTGTTCCCAGGCCAGCCGAGAGACATAGTCCCTCCAGCATATTCTGGGTCAACCCCAGGGTGTCTTCCTGGTTGGACATGCCCGAAACAACACACCAGGGAGGCGTACAAGAAGCAATCTAATCAGATGCCCGAGCCACCTCGACTGGCTCCTCTCAACGCAGAGAAGTAGCAGTTCTACTCCGAGATCCTTCCGGATGGCTGAGCTTCTCATCCTAACTCTGAGGGAGAGCACTGCCACCTTGCGAAGGAATCTCTTGAATCTGAGATCTTGTTTCTTTGGTCACTACCCAAAACTTGTGACCATAAGTGAGTGTAGGAACGTAAATCGACTGGTAAATTGAGAGCTTTGCCTTTTGACTCAGCTCTCTCTTCACCGCCACGGACGCCACTTTCCCTGAATTCCAAGCAATATTTTTCCAATCTTCTTCCAAGTTCTAGTGAGTCTGTACCCCCTGTGCCTGATTCAACCCGATGTCCTCTTCGCTGTCGTAGCCCATCCACCTCGATTTGGCATGTTCCAAGTTCTCCAAGTGTTTTTCTGCTTCCCATGGTTGAAAAGAGTGGTTGCATCCTGTCAGCTTAAACCAGTCTGGCCTTGATCCTTCTCAGAAATGGATCTTTACAATCTGAACCAAACAACAGAGTAAAACGTTTCACTTTAAAACATGCTTTGATTCCCAGGGTGGCTCCAGTGGGCACGAGGATGCGTCGGAGCGCGAGGACCAGCGCTCCGGGAGCGAGAGCAGCAGCTACGGGTTGCTGAAAAAGAAAAAAAAGAAGCCCAGAGAAAAGAAGGAGAAGAAGGGCAAATGGAGGAAAAAAGACGATGACGATGATGATGACGACGACGATGGAAACATGAAGGTTTGATCATTTTATCAGAGACGTAATGAAAACAGTCACAGAGTTCATATACTGTATGGAATTACAGACTGTTGCTATGGCAATAAAATAATTTATACACATAAAAAAATAATAAAATATTTTGCGTCCAACTGTTCATTTATTTAGTAAATAGCCCTGTAATACATGGGATGAGGTAATCCAGATTTATTCAGAACCCCTTCACTGCTTGCCGGGGTCCTGCGTCACCCTGGCGGTTTGATGGACTGCTGTGATTGATGGATGTGATGAATGTGCTGTGAAATAACACATTCCCAATTGTTGTTCCAAAGATCTTTTCTTTCCTTTTCCGGCTTTCTCTAGGAACCCAAATCATCAAGTCAGCTGATGGAGGAGTGGGGACTCGAGGACGTCCAGTACGCTTTCTCTGAGGACGATTACAAAACCATCACCAACTACAAGGCCTTCAGCCAGTTTCTCAGGTTCTCCATGAACATGAAACCTATTTTCAGCTTGACAAATGCTAGAATTTATATCAAGTTCATGTATCTTAGGAATTTAAATACATAGTACACTCAGCATTCAGCAGAAAGAAGTGAGAGGTCATAGGAGATAGGGAGACTGAAAATAAATTAGCTAGTAGCATAGACTAGCTAGCGTAGATCTTTTAGAAAAACATCGCAAAGGTGCAGTTTCGTCAAGAAAAAGACACAAAACTAACTGGGATGTAAACATTTAACTCAAATATCTTGATGATGTAACTAGACTTACTCTTAGCATCAACTGCTAACGGCTAACTCATTTGAGCTACAACCCTTTTGATATAGTTTATTAAACATAGTGTCCACAAAACAGTGCTTAAAACACCATATTTTGGAATCTTTTCATTTAATAATATGAAAATATCCTGGATTGTTTGAGGTTTACCTGTTTATGGTGTATATTACATGAGAATGGCGCAATCTGATTGACTGTCTCGGGATAAATAGATATTATCCACAGCACATCTCAGGATAATGCTTGATTCAGTTATAAATGTAAAAAAAATCATAAAATTCTTTCTTATTTTTTCCTATTTTTCCATATAGAATATACCAAAACAAAAATTTACCTCAGGGTCCGTGGATGTAACTGAATATTCCCTCCGGCTGTTTGTCTCCAGGACGATTCAGCAGTGTTTGAAATAAGAACAGAAATGCTGGTTGTCCACTGAACAACCTCTTGACAGGTCCTGGGTTCGATTCCCAGGCTTGAGGTGTTTCTGTGTGGAGTTTGTATGCTCTCCCTGTGCATGCATGGGTTTCCTCTGGGTACTCCGGTTTCCTCCTACGGTCCGAAAACATGCACAGTAAGCGGCACCCATAGGGTGAACCCTGCCTTCGCCCAGAGTAGGCTGAGATAGGCGCCAGCCTCCCTGCGACCCTAATTAGGATTAAGCGGCTTAGAAAATGAACAAATGAATGAATTATTGAATATCTTTAACCCCTGGTTTACACTGGGGCAATTGAGGGAACTTGGTGGAATAGTGATCATCATGGCAAAAAAGTCTGTCAAAAGACATAAGACTGTCAAAAATTTTGCAGAGATTATTACAGTACAATTTATTACAATTTATCGGCAATTGTGATAGAATGTGGGAATCGTAGTAGAGTGCAGTAGAGCTGAACAGACCTTAACAGAGCGTAAAAGACCTCAGTGCGCCAACGTAGGGGATCTTGATGAGCTTGGAAATACGATTCCTTCAAGTTTCATCTCTTGGATGCACCCTGCCTCCTTTTTATACCCCAATCGTGCTCCAAACATGCTCATAAATCATGGAGCTCCAGGCTTTTTTGAATCACGGAGATCACGGACATCGTGCCCCAGTGTGTACACCCAGGATAATATTGTATTACATGGTTAATATCCTCTACATAGGTGCACAAAACAACTACAAATGCAAACAACTGCAATATTTTATAATTTTCAGTAACCAGTATATCTGTTATATATTTACTTGTTTTTTAATTATAAAATATAAGGGATTATTAAAGTTTGTGTGTGTGTGTGTGTGTGTGAGAGAGAGAGAGAGAGAGAGAGAGAGAGAGAGAGAGATCTACTTCCAGTTATGTTGTGTTTAGGTTTAAGCTTGTGCACTTGAACTGAAGCTTCCATTACTTCGAGTTCTCTTGTTTACTCTGCGAGGCTGCACATCTGTCTGCTCTTAATAATATTTTGTTTGTTTTTGAGCCAGCTCGAGTGGTGATCACACTTCTTTGTGTTTCAGTTTGGTTCGGAATTAACCTCAGTTCTGTTTTATTCTTGCATGTGCATGATCTGCTTGTTCCATGCAGTTATGCATTGTTCCTAACCAGGCATGCTCGTGTGCCAGCTAGATAAACAAACAGAATAAATTATTTCTATTTTTATTTGGGTAATATTTTATATTGTTGTATTTGTACACCTAGCTTAAGTAAAACACTCATGTTGACCGATACAGTGACGGTATACTCACATTATAACTCAATACGTAGGAGATTTAATGGTCAAATCCCCACTGACTCCATGCCTCCTTTAGAAGTACCCCCTATAAAGTACAAATGGGTGCTATACACTATCTAGTGCATTATTTGATTACAGAGGTGGAAATTTGTAATTTAACCGATATTAATGGTGTGAGGTAAAGGGAACTTCAGCTTATGGGCTTCCTCGCCAGGGCCATCAAAACAATAAGATGGAAGCTTTGTTTACCAAAGAAATTCAATCTTCAGGTCAGTTGATGATCATGGGTTACTTTCGACTTCGAAAACTCAATATGCTGATTGTTGGTTGTCCAGCAGCCAATTATTTGATGAATATTTGGTTCTCTTGCCAGGATATGGGTTGTCTAGGGAAACCTGGAAAACCGCTTATTTCGAACACTGCTATATAGCTATATTCACCTTGCCTTCAGCGAATAACTGTTAGTTACACTAAAAATAACATCTTATCAGGCATCTGTGATCTTTACTACTTAATTTAATTTTAATATTTATGCACGTGTAAGGTATCAGAGAAGCCAATCTAAAATATATTATGATTTAGTTTAAATTATACATTACATATCAATGATTTATTGTGTTTCATGGCTCAGTCTTTATTGATGAAAAACGCAATGCTCACCATTAAATATTTACCTTTTTTCTGCATATTCCATGTCTGCCTGATATCTAGGCCTCTCATTGCCAAGAAAAACCCCAAGATCCCGATGTCCAAGATGATGACAGTATTAGGCGCTAAATGGCGCGAGTTCAGCGCCAACAACCCATTTAAAGGCAGTTCAGCGACAGCCGTAGCGGCTGCAGTGGCTGCCGCAGTGGAAACGGTCAATATCACGCCTTCGATCTCCATCAGCAGCGTCCAGCAGCTCTCTCCAGTGGGGCAGGTCAAAAAAGCCAAAACCAAAGAGGGCAAGGGTGAGGAGATCTGTTTATACTATTAATAACATCATATTTTTTTGGTTTCTACTACAGTGCTCCAATACACAAGTCCCAGTGTACATTGTTGCCATAGAAACATTTAACATATTAGAATACGCACATTTTTATAAATATCTATGGCAAGAATGTACTCTGGGACTTGTGTATTCGAGGCACTCTGTACTAAATGATTTAAAAGCAAACATAAAATGTGTATTAATATGATGATGATATAATTATGGTACTATACTATGTTTAGCTTTTTTGGAATGAGTCTCCAATGTCGGTGTTTTGTACTAGCCAGTGGTAAAGATAGGTTTTCTGATTTTTCAATAGCATCATTAATTTTAGTTTCTTATTTGTAACTTATTTCCCAAAAAAACGAAGAGATGCTCGTGATCAAATGACTGTGAAAGAGTTTGTAATGGAATAATAATGTAATGTGCTAACAGGAACTAGCTTGTGTATAGCATTAAAAGCAGCATACAGCATCTGTCATGAAAATTGTTGTGGTATAAAATTAACAAACCACTATTTAATACATACAACCTGGGAATAATAATCTCATCCTTTTATGCTATTGATTAATATGAACTATATGGAAGTAGCACAATATGATTGGTTTGCAGTCTCAGAGATAATACACATTATTATTCATTCAAGTGAATCTTGGTATTGCATCGTCGCCATCGGATAACTGAATTATTGTATTGTTGCCATCGGATAAGTTGAATGATTATTGCACGGTTGGCATGCGGAACATAGCAATATGACTGTCTATTTTATAAATATTAAGAATGAATAATGGAACAATTATAGAAGTCGGCTTTGGTCTGCTATAGAAAAATGATTCATCTCATACTCTGCCTCATTCAATACTTGCTTATTGTCCTAAGTGGATAATGTTTAAATCAAAATGATGAAGTAACATAGTTGCTTGAGGCAGGGGGCATCATCACTGTCACACTTCGAAAATGGAAACATGAGCCATACAACTGTCATTGTAATAGTTTTTTTTTTTTTGTGAGTTTTTGAGTGGTATATACTAAAACTTTGAATGAGTTTAAAAACATGCCATGGAACGTGGTTTTCTTATGTTTCCAGGTAGTATTCCTTTCTGTTTCGGGGACCTTTCACTTTATAAGATCCTATTATAGGATATACGATTAGGTTACAATCCTAATTAGGGTCGCGGTGGAGGTTTGTGCAAGTTTTTGGACTGTGGAAGGAAACCGGAGTACCTGGAGGAAACCCACGCAAGCACAAGGAGAACATGCAAACTCCACACAGAAACGCCAGAGCCTGAGAATCGAACCCAGGACCTTCTTGCCGTGAGGCTAGCCACTGCGCCACCGTGCCGCCAGGATATGTGTATACAAATAATAATGTCCTCCAGAGCAACAGATTGCAACTTTTGAATTCATTCATTCATTTATTTTCTGAACCGCTTAATCCTAATTAGGGTCGCGAGGAGGCTGGCGCCCATCTCAGCCGATTCCGGGCGAGGGCAGAGTACACCATGGACAGCTCACCAGGCCATCACAGGGCAGAAACATACTGACGGCTATGCAGCCGACGAAAATGACGAAAATCAGCAATGGTTCTTTTACATGCCTCCCACCATAGACAGTGGAGACATGGCTGGCATTTGATAACCCAGTTAGCTGCACTGGGGGGACAGCAGTGACAACCCGCTGATAGTGGGGCTTGAACCCCCGACCTTCAGATCAGTAATCCAGCACCAGGCCACCACTGCCCCAACTTTTGAATTCTTTAATTTTATATATATACAGTATAGTATACCACCTACAGTATTAAACGCCGAGTCTTTTTGATTGTGTTGCAGGGCCGAGTGCAAGGAAGAAGAGCAAGCAGCCAAAGGACACGAAAAAGAAAGCAAAAGCCAAGAAACCCAAATTGAAGGCAGGCCAGAGCAGCAAGAGGAAAAAAGCCTCCTCGGTAAGAGTGGCATGTAGGGTCAGAAATCTTTCTTCAATCCTGTAATCTCTACTTCATTTCTTCACGTAAGGGTCTGTATGATGCTTCTTTCTGTTCCTTGACAGAGCGAGGACGATTTCTTAGACGACTTCTCTGACTTTGATGACATCAGCATTCACAGTGCCTCCGTTCGCTCCGACGCCTCGGGGGTGCCCAAGAAGAAACCGAGACGAGGACGTAAAAAGAGGAAAAGTAAAGTAACCCCTTTTCATGTTGTCCTGTCTTGTAATACTGTCATTTGAAGAAACCGAGAAAGGATGGACCTGCTTGTAACTGGACTTTCCCTTTGTCTCAGACAGTATTATTTCGCTTTCAGCTTTTCTTTTTCCTCTCTTTCTTTGTGGTGTGTGTGTTTATTTTTTTGTAACCCATGTCTGTGTTCTTGTGGGTTTTTTCTGGGTGAAGGAGAGGATGGAGACGGCTACGAGACGGACCATCAGGACTATTGTGAGGTGTGTCAACAGGGTGGTGAGATCATTCTGTGCGACACCTGCCCCAGAGCTTATCACCTTGTGTGTCTTGAGCCTGAGCTGGAAAAGGCTCCCGAGGGCAGATGGAGCTGCCCTCACTGCGTGAGTCAAATTTCACCAGTTTACTTAAAAAAATATAATTATTGCACTGTATTACAAAATATGGTGGTGAAGTGGTCAGGGTGCTGGGCTCATGAGTGAGAGGTTGTATCCTGTAAGACCCCCACCGTGCTAAGACCCCTGGGCAAGGTCTCAACTACAAGTGTGCCTCTGTCCACCCAGCAGTATAAATGGGTACCAGTAAATATTGGGAAAGTAACCTGCGATGGACTAGCATCCCATTCGGGAGGAACTCAGGTTCAGGTTAAAAATAAATCAATAAATAAATATTATATTAGCCGCATAAACCTAATTAGAGTCATGGGAAGGCTGGCGCCCATAACATCCGACTCTGGACGAGGGCGGGGTACACCCTGTATGGCTCGACAGGGTGCATGGCCAACACTCGCACAACTTCTATTAAACATCTGGATGTTTAAAATATTTTTCATTAAAATAGCTAAGAGTTTATATTAGCAAGTGTTCCAGAAAAGGAGGTACATGACTGTAAATTTGGTGGCTTGCTTATTACAGCTGATCTCTTTGAGCCAGAGGTCTTCATTATCAAATGTATCTAAGCCTACAATGGAACATTTTAAAAACCGAGACCTGCGATGCTGCCACCCGCCTCTTTACGAACTGCTGCACATGTGCGTTTGCATTTACCACATACAACCTCACCAGCCAGGGGGGGCGTAAGCATGCACATGACCCTCACTTGACATGCGATGCTGCCAACTGTGACGAATTTTACAAAATGCTGCACATGCGTATTTGGAGACGGCCTAGCGCACTCTGAGGGAAAGGTGACAGGGGAGCGTATGCCATCCCTCTTTCCCGCGAGAGGTCAGCGAATTAGCCCCCATGGACTCCTGGTCATGGATGGATGCGGCATCGACCTGGATTCAAACTTACAATCTTTAGGTTGGTAGTCATGCACCTTGTTGATGGCCCACTCCGGAGCCCTGAAAAACTTATTTCTGGCAGAAAATTAAAAATGTGTGTGGGTTTTTTCTGGGTACTCCAGTTTTCTCCAACAGTTCAAAGACATGTACATTAGGCCAATTGGCCGTTCCGAATTGCCCCTAGGTGTGGATGTGAGTGTGAATAGTAGTGTGTGCATTGGCCCTGTGATGGTCTGGCGAGCTGTTCAGGGTGTACCCCGCCTATGCCCAGTGTTGGCTGAGATAGGCTCCAGACTCCCCACAACCATATTAGGATTAAGCAGCTTGGCAAATGAGTGCGCGAGTGAGCGGGTCTCTTTATGCATAAGTTTAAGCAAGACTCCAATCATTTCCTGTCCGCAGGAGAAGGAAGGAATTCAGTGGGAGGCGAAGGATGATGATGAAGAGGAAGAGGATGCTGCCGGAGAGGAAGAGGATGACCACATGGAGTTCTGTCGAGTGTGTAAAGATGGTGGAGAGCTGCTGTGCTGCGACACGTGTCCCTCCTCCTACCACATCCACTGCCTGAACCCACCTTTACCCGAGATCCCTAACGGAGAGTGGCTGTGCCCGCGGTGCATGGTAGGAGAATACACACCTTTATATTTTACACTGGTGTTCTTGTGTTCACCCTTGAGTGAAAAGGTTTATGCACCTTCAGCACAAAAGATATTTTTATAGATGTTCCATTATTACAACAAGCAACACAAAGGCAGAAATACAAAAAATAATAAATTGCATTAAAGAAGCATCAGAGGCGATACTTCAAATTGTCTTCATTTTTAAAACTTAAATATCCTCAGACACACCGGCAGGAAAGCTATAATACTTTTTTTGCAATGACTTTTTATGCAAAATGCATGTGACATAAAATTATTGGCGCCCCTCCAAGGAATATCTTTCAGATTAATAATAAAACCCTTTTTTTTTTACGTAACACTGATATGATGTTTGTTCTTTAGTGCCCCCCTCTTAAAGGGAAAGTCCAGAAGATTCTACACTGGATGTGGGGGGATCCACCTTTACCCCCCGAGCCTCTCCCTACTCAGGACGGTAAAAAGGAGGATGCACTGATCAAACCTCCGCTAAAGGGTCGTCCTGAAAGGCTGCTGTTCGTGAAGTGGGCGGGTCTTTCCTACTGGCACTGTTCCTGGGTCAGCGAGCTACAGGTGATGAAAATGTTTTCGGTGGTTATTATTTTAAACATTCCGTTACAGCTTCTCTCACCTGATGCTGTCACACTTTGAGTGTGTCTGGTTTTGTGGACTACTCGAGTCTGCTACTTCAATGTCATCAATGATCATGCAAAGATGTGGTATTTATTGTGGTGAAATAAAATAATTACTGATATTTGTGCAAACCTTTTATGAGTTTGAGTATAAGAGAGAATATTGTGTGTATTTTATAATAGTAGTAATAATAATAATAATAATAATAATAATAAATGAATTTAAGTTATATTTTCATAGTGATTAGCATGTCCGCCTCCAGCAAGAATGTTCTGGGTATGAGTCCCGGGCTTGAGTGTTTCTGTGTGGAGTTTGCATGTTCTCTCCGTGCTTGTGTGGGTTTCCTCCAGGTGCTCCGGTTTCCTCCCACAGTCCAAAAGCATGCACATTGGGATAATTGGCTGTTTCATATTGCCCCTAGATTTAAGTGGTTGTGTGTCTGTGTTGCTATTGTACTGTGAGCTGTTCAGGATGTACCCCACCTTTGGACAGTGTCGGCTGAGATAGGCTCCGGCCTCCCCGCGACCCTAATAGGATTAAGTTGTTCAGCAAATGAATGAATGTATGAAAAATATATTAAATAACAAAACAAAAATACCTCCAGTTGACTACAAAGTCATATTGTATCAATATTTATATGTAATGAAGTCATACAACTTCATTACATATAAATTAGTAGTAATATATAAAAAAAGTAATGAATTTATTTTGGTTCAGCAGTCCTCTAGGATATATTTCTAGAAATAACATTAATATTATAATCGCTTTAAATGGTAGTTTAAAAAATAAAAATCCTTTTACTCCGTTTTGTCTTTCCATTTAGTTGGAACTCTATCACACGGTCATGTACAGGAATTACCAGCGGAAGAACGACATGGACGAGCCTCCACCCTTCGACTACGGCTCAGGCGAAGAGGAGCTCAACAATGAGAAGAGGAAGAGCAAAGACCCACAGTACGCAGCTATGGAGGAGCGTTTCTATCGCTATGGGATTAAACCTGAATGGCTAATCATCCACCGGATCCTCAACCACAGGTTCGAGAGCATTCAGAGAGATTTACATCAGCTCATCCCTGCAGTACGTGTGAGTTTTATCGAATCGGTGTCGTGTCCTACATCCAGAATACATTGTTTGTGTTGTCTGCGTGCACACTGCAGTTTCGATAAAGATGGAGATGTTCACTACCTGATCAAATGGAGAGATTTACCATACGACCAGTGCACCTGGGAGATCGACGACTTCGACGTCCCAGAATACGAGAGTTTTAAACAGGCCTACTGGGACCACCGGTAACTTAACTGATCTTTAGGAAGTCATTTATAACAATCTGCAATTAAGACTCGTCTTAATCTCACGAATGTTTCTTTCAGAGAGCAAATGCTCGGCGAAGACCATCGACCCCTAATGGTGAGAAAAGGCAAGAGACTAAAAGAGGAGGTGAAGAGGAGAGAACCTCCTCCTGAGACACCAGTTGTGGATGTGAGTGCATTTCTTTCTTTCATTTTTTTTTTTTTTTTTTAATAGATTATTAGAATTATTTCCCAAACACTGTTCAGTCAGTCCTAGAACCTTGATGTTCTGTTCCGGTTATAATGACCTATCATTTGAGAACAGGACTAAAAATAATCTATTTAATACAAAATATTATGTTCTCGGACACATCTTATTAAAAAATTTAACGAAATAATATTCTGGTGAGGGAGGACCATTTATACCTGCTATAATGTAAGTGATGATACAAAGTAACTTGATTCTAATTTTTTCCATAACATTAAACATCAATAGAAAATAAAATGTGTTGTTTTTTTTAACAAGTTAAAACCTAGAAGTAAAATGAAGCGAGAGCACAAACCTCCACCAGGGCAAATCAGTAACAAAAAGTACGCCTCACCCCCTGCTGGGCCTGCTGTAATACCAGACTCCCCCCAAAAATTGTCCAAACTCACTATGTTAAAGAATCGTTAAAAGAATTCCTGGATCTGGAATTTTGATCTGGACCATCATCAGAAGTGAACGTAGTCTTCTGTGTCCAAAGTCCTGCATCTGTCGCCATGGGTTTGCTCTTTAGGGATGCGTAGGGGGTTGTGGAAAATTTTTTAAATTCCTGCTTAAATTACTTTTACTATGCAAAGCTGCTTTGCGACACTGTCAATTGTAAAAAGCGCTATACAAATAAAATTGAATTGAATTGAACTGGTATAAATTTTATGAAAATTTTTAAGGTGAAATGGGATTCTGCTAACAAACACACAAACAAACCACACACAAATGGATTATTATAGCTTTCCGTAGTTAAAATGAAATGTCTCCCCCTAGTGGGTGTCTGATGAACATTTCCGCACATATCAACGAATGGGCATTTTTTGGGATTTCGGAATTTAAGCAGAATAATACTCTTCAGAAGAATAATCAACTTTAAAAATTGTAATAATGGACTGCTGAAACAGGCTGAAACACTTTTGTGGTTTAGGGGAAATAAGGAGACGGAAGGCAGCCCTGCCAAAACTCATCACGGCATTTTAGTTTTACATCATTTAGATTTTAACACTCAAGTGCGCCCCAATCACTCCACTTGCATCACTTTCACACCCTGGAAGTCAAAATAAAAGCCTCCCTTAGTTATTAAAGTTTTTTTTGTTTGTTTTTCTTGCATAATTAATTAGGATGAGCATTTTGGGGAATATTTTGGGAATTTCTAAATACATATTTTTACAGTAATAATAATTTGCAATCTCGTTTCAATGATTAGAACTGTGATGACGGCACAAAAATGAATTCTACACGTAATGTTATACATTTTTTCGTCTCTAGCCCACGGTTAAATTTGAGCAGCAGCCTTGGTTCATCGATGCTACAGGAGGAACTCTGCACCCGTACCAGCTGGAAGGTCTGAACTGGCTGCGTTTCTCCTGGGCACAGGGAACTGATACCATCCTGGCAGATGAGATGGGACTGGGCAAGACGGTGCAGACCATTGTGTTCCTGTACTCGCTCTATAAGGAGGTAAGAAGGGGTCCCTTCTTTTAGTAAACTCAGTTTCTTTATTATTATTTTCCAAGTATATTCGAACTGAGACGAAGCCTGCATCCGCATCCGCATCTGCATCTGCATCCGTGTCCACATATAAATATTGTCTACGCTATTTCTGAAGAACTGCTGAATGTATCAATTAAATTTTGCATGCAGGTCACTTGGGGTGTGTAAGTGTGTGGGTCAGCTTCTCTGTTTGACTTTTGACCTTGTCACAATAACCTTAACCTTAAACATTTTGTCCAGGCAACATCTGCTGGGTGATTCATTCTGAAATTTTGCATGCAGGTTTCCTGTGGTGTGTAGGTGTGCTTATCAGTTTCGTTGTTTGACCTGTGACCTTGTCAAAATAGCCCTGACCTTATAATTGTCTGGGCTAATTCTCAAGTACTGCTCAACAGCTGAGTGGTTTTGGCATCTGTAATAGTTATATAAAAATTTTTATATCAAATAAATTACTGTTAAATCAACTTTTTGTTTCAAGTTATTGTATTTAGTAAGACATGTGAAAAGTGGAATAATGTACAACGAGCTGGTCATTTTTTGCAAAATAAACCCCATCGTAGTGAATCAAAGCACTTGTGTTTGGGGCCTTATTCATTCGGACCAGATTTTTCAATAGTAACCGGCTCATTCTTCATTAACCTTTACTTACTAGGTTTGGAAAATGTCCAGTACAATCCAAAATTTAAGACATTTACAGCCTTTGGCAGACTCCCGTATCCAGACCGACTTACATTTATCTATATACAAGTGAGCAATTGAGGGTAAAGGGCCTTCATCAAGGGCCCAACAATGGCAGCTTGGTAGTACTGGGGCTTGAACCACTTACCTTCGGTTCATCAATCCAGACCTTAAACACTGAGCTATCACTGGCCACTGCCCAAGACTAATGAATAATTAATATCCTCATTAAAATCAGTTGTTGTTTGTAGAGTAACATGAATACACCAGCAAGATATTCAAATCTCAAGATCATCTCAAGGTCATTTAACAAAATGAATAAATATATTAAATAAAATAAATATCAGTGATACATATTTGAGATATTTGTTTTCAAAATAAGGTGTTATTTTTATTTTTTCCACTCTTGAGAATGTGAGACGATATGTTCCCTATCTCTCTCTCTCTCTCTCTCTCTCTTTTATTCACTCTCTAACTCTCTCTCTCTCATTCACTCTCTCTCTCTCTCTTTTATTCACTCTCTAACTCTCTCTCTCTCTCATTCACTCTCTAACTCTCTCTCTTATTCACTCTCTAACTCTCTCTCTCTCTCTCTTTTATTCACTCTCTAACTCTCTCTCTCTATTATTCGCTCTCTAACTCTCTCTCTCATTCACTCTCTCTCTCTCTCTCTTTTATTCACTCTCTAACTCTCTCTCTCATTCACTCTCTAACTCTCTCTCTCTTTTATTCACTCTCTAACTCTTTCTCATTCACTCTCTAACTCTCTCTCTCATTCACTCTCTAACTCTCTCTCTCTCTCTTATTCACTCTCTAACTTTCTCTCATTCACTCTCTAACTCTCTCTCTCTCTCTTATTCACTCTCTAACTCTCTCTCTCATTCACTCTCTAACTCTCTCTCTCTCTTATTCACTCTCTAACTCTCTCTCCCATTCACTCTCTAACTCTCTCTCTCTCTCTTATTCACTCTCTAACTCTCTCTCCCATTCACTCTCTAACTCTCTCTCTCTCTCTCTTTTATTCACTCTCTAACTCTTTCTCATTCACTCTCTAACTCTCTCTCTCTCATTCACTCTCTAACTCTCTCTCTCTCTCTTATTCACTCTCTAACTCTCTCTCCCATTCACTCTCTAACTCACTCTCTCTCTCTACACCCCTCTCTTATTCATTCTCTCACTCTCTCTCTCATTCACTCTAACTCTCTCTCTCTCACTCAAACTCTCCTCTCTCTCATTCACTCTCTCTCTCTCTAACTTTCTCTCTCTCATTCAAACTCTCTCTCTCTAACTCTCTCTCTCTCTCTCTCTCTCAATCAAACTCTCTCATTCACTCTCTAACTATCTGTCTCTCTCTCTCTCACTATCTAACTCTCTCTGTCTCTCTCTCACGCACTCTAACTCTCTCTCTCACTCTCTAACTTTAACTTTCTCTCCCTCTCTCTCTCTCTCTCTCTCACTGTCTAACTCTCTCTGTCTCTCCCTTACGCACTCTAACTCTGTCTCTCATTCACTCTAACTCTCTCTCTCACTCTCTAACTTTAACTCTCTCTCTCTCCCTCTCCCTCTCTCTCTCTGTTTAGGGTCACTCTAAAGGCCCGTTCCTGGTCAGCGCTCCATTGTCCACCATCATTAACTGGGAGCGCGAGTTCGAGATGTGGGCTCCGGATTTTTACGTGGTGACATACACGGGAGATAAAGACAGCCGGGCGGTGATACGAGAGAACGAGTTCACATTTGAGGACAGCGCTGTCAAATCAGGACGCAAAGTTTTCCGCATGAAGGTACAAAATCCAGATGAATTTGTAATCGGTGGAGCTAATTGTACCCTTGATATTTCTGATGTTGTTGGTCAAGGACTACACTACCCATCAGTCCTTGCTCGCGTGTGTCCAGTTTAGCGTCCTATTTAAATGCTGTTTATTTTGTGTTTTGGTTGTCTTGCTTTTGTAATGTTTTAAAACATGCTGAAAGTGTTTCTTGTCCAGAGTTTGTGTTCATAGTTTTATTTTGAAGTTTGTTTTTGAAAACAGAGAGAAAAAAAATGGAGACTAGGAAAATATGAACGTCTTTAACCTCATGTATGTGGAAGAGGGTAGATAGCTCTTTATTCTGAGTGTGTTAGTTTGCCCTTTGAAGTTGTTGTTTAAGGCATCGTTATTGTTCTGCTTTAAAAATTTTAAACAACCATTAAAACCCTTGTTTACGTTAGCTTTTTTGTTTCTGGATAGTATATACTACAACCTTGGATGAGTTTTGAAATACACTATTACGAAGCACAGATTGCCTACATTTAGTTGTAGTATATACAAAAACCTGAAATGAGTTTAAAAAGACACCGTTAACTATACAGTGCTTACACTTGGCGAATAATTTGCAAAGTATCTGTACTAACGAAGTGTAGATGAATATGTGCACCTAGTCATATGGATTTTGTGATTCTTTTATCCACGCAGAAAGACATTCCTGTAAAGTTCCACGTACTGTTGACTTCATACGAACTGATCACTATTGATCAGGCGATTCTGGGCTCCATCACTTGGGCGTGCTTGGTTGTAGATGAAGCCCACAGACTGAAGAATAACCAGTCTAAGGTATAGCATGTTTGTAAACATCATCACAACTCCATATTAAAGTGAGTACAGTAACTGAATCATTAGCAAAGTAATGTAAACATTGCATGTGGTAAATAAGACACTGTGTCTCATGCTATCATGCTGATATAAAAACTAGGGCTTTAAATAATAAACAAACTGGAGAATTCAGAAATACCTTTGTGCAACACAGTAACACCGACTGTAGCTTTATCAGCATTGATCCTCATGACACACTCTTTTTCTTGTCAGTTTTTCAGAATTCTGAATGGCTATAAGATTTACTACAAGCTGCTCTTAACCGGCACGCCTCTACAGAATAATCTAGAAGAGTTATTCCACCTGCTGAACTTCCTCACTCCAGAGCGCTTCAAGTAAGAGCTCAGGGAGCACATTCATGCCATTATATATATTTTAAAGTCAATCCTCACACACTCACACACTCCAGTGATACTTATTTCAGATTTCTTCACAGTCTGACCACATACTGTCAGATCCAGAATGATCAAAGCTCTAAATGATGTCCTAAAAAAAAAAACGCATCTCTGTATTATGCTAGAATAAAACTTTAATCCCAGTTGCTTTGCACTAATAATGACGTTATGTTATACAGTGCCATGAAAGGTGCAGTATATTCATCTATATGATTTCGATATGATCTGCTTCGAAGCTAATGGAGTGTGCATTTGGTGTGTGTAGTAACCTGGAGGGATTTCTCGAGGAGTTTGCGGACATTTCGAAAGAAGATCAGATTAAGAAGCTGCATGACCTGTTGGGGCCTCATATGCTGCGGAGGCTAAAGGCTGATGTCTTCAAGAACATGCCAGCGAAAACCGAGCTAATCGTGCGCGTGGAACTCAGCCCTATGCAGAAGTAAGAACATGCCTTCTCTCACAGTCTGAATAATGAATGAATCAGTAAAGCTTTAATTACCCTCATTACCACTATTAATACTACAATAAACGCAAATGCTAATACCATCATTACAGCAGCCGTAGCCTAATGGTTAGAGAATCGTCTTTGAGACCGAAAGGTCACTAGATTGATTCCCGAACCAGCAGGAAACATGTGTGGTGGTGGGGGAGTTAGCTGCACCTTCCTTTCCGCAACCTTCATGGCTGAAATGCCCTTGAGCAAGGCACCTAACCCCTAACTGCTCTCCGGTCGCCTCAATGTGTGCTCCGAGGTTGTGTGTATAGCTGTGTAACTACAACTATGATTATGTTTACTACTAATACTCTTACTACATTATTACAGCTAGTACTACTTATAGTGATTTTTTATTATTTTTAATTTTATACTGTATTAATTCCACAAGGGAAACTTTGACTTCTGCATGTAACCCATCCAAAGTGAGCAAACATAAACAGTGAGCACATACACACACACACACACACACACACACACACACACACACACACACACACACACACACACACACTTGGAGCAGTGGGCTTCCACACATGCCGGAGAGCATCTGGGGCTTAGGTACCTTGCTCAAGGGTACCTCGGCCACGAAGGTGAAGGAAGGGAAGGTGCTGCTGAACCAGCGACCTTTCGTCCCAATACCGCTTCTCTAACCATTAGGCCACGGCTGCCCCCCGTAGAAAAGGGACAATAGTAGTAGTAGAAGCAGTAGTAGAACCCAGGACCTTCTTGCTGTAAGGCGGACGTGCTAACCATTACACCACCATGCCGCACGCTTAATCCTACTATATATATAATACCTTGTATCTCCTACCATATAATCTTTATAATCCTCTTATAATGTGATATATAATAATAAAAATCTTTCAGTGAACTAATGCGGATGTTTCAGCTCGATTTTAAACCATTTTCTGGTCTCCGTGGAGCTGAACTACGTTAAACGGTGTGGTGGGCATTCTTAATGAAAGTGATTCTGATCTATTTGTTGGGAATTCTGTGTTGTATTACATGATCCCAGGAGCTCACCCTGAATTGTAATCGATTTATCTCGCACGCAGAAAATACTATAAGTTCATCCTGACGCGAAACTTCGAGGCTCTAAACTCTAAAGGAGGCGGAAATCAGGTTTCCCTTCTCAACATTATGATGGACCTGAAGAAATGCTGCAACCACCCGTACCTGTTCCCAGTGGCGGCTGTGGTGAGTGTGCATGCGTGTGTTCGAATCTGGGTTTAAGTGAAAGATGAGTAAAACGATTGTTTCAAAAATTCTGGTTTTAGTTCACGTATTTCTGTGCACAAAAGTATTGGCACCCCGAATAATGCACGTAGTATTTAATGACGTCTACGGCGGTGAAAATACCTCCGAGCCAGTTCCTGTATTCCTAAACACTCACTCACACACTCATCCTCACTCACTGGCCGGATTGCTTAATCGAACTCTGGCTGAAGGTGGGGAACACCCTGAACAGCTCACCAGATCATCGCAGGGCAAACACACATACAACCGTTCACACTTACACCCACTCCTAGGAAAAACTGGAACAGCCAATTAGCTTAATGTGCATGTCTTTGGACTCTGGGACAAAACCGGAGTGCCAGGAGGAAACCCATGCAAGCACGGGGAGACCACGCAAACTCCACACAAAGCCCAGGACTCGAACCCAGGATCTCCTTGCTATGCCCCCATGCCGCCATATCTGAACAGTATTTCTATTTTATAGTGTAATGTTTATTTCACACATCTTTTGATCCCCAGGGAGAGGGTGTCAATAATTTTGGATTTGACTGTGATATTCCGTAGAGTGAACAGTTTAGCTGTAAATTTATACTTTTATTGTTTCATTGCTTGGCATTTTAGAACCTGAGCATTGTGGATAAATTTGTTAACAGGAGGCCCCTGTGTTACCCAACGGCTCGTACGATGGGAACCTGCTGGTGAAGTCCTCAGGGAAACTCAGTCTGCTCCAGAAAATGCTCAAGAAGCTCAAAAACGACGGCCATCGCGTCCTTATTTTCTCACAGGTTTTTACCGAGTGTGAATAAAGCAGCATGAATATAAAGACACGGTTAACTTTTCTTCCTGTACGTCTTGTTTCTGAGCAGATGATTAATTACAGTCAGTGTGAGGAACGTGAACAGAGCACATTCATCTTAAGATGACAAAAGGTCGCTGCTGTATTTATTTTCACCGCATTATTTATTCCCCAGACACATTTCTTTTTCACTATTATGCTGCGTGTGCATTAATCTAATAGGAGGAATCGGCGTTTAAAGCAGCTGCGGCTCATTTCCTTCTAATTTAACTTTGCTTCTAATTCGCCACCCGCTTGTCCCTGCGCCTGATCTTGTGCATAAATCTGCATGTTAATGAGAGGCTGAAGGAACAAAAGAAATCGACAAGCAGTTGTTCTGTCAAATAAAGTCGTATTAATCCAGGGTATCCCTTTTGGTGTTTCTATGGATTGTTCAGTTTATTTTAAAATAACATAAAAATAATTACAGGAAATATTAATTAAATTCTGTTGGCCATTGTGCAGTTTAAATAAAGAATAATTTTAATATAATCTAATAAATCAAATGCACACTTTAGTACAATTTCAATATATGTTAAATAATGTAATTTTAATAAATGTATACTTAATTTATTTAGTATAATGGTTAATTATAATTAATTTGATTATATAATGAAATTTATTGATATTATTATTAATACATAATATAATAACAATAGTAATATTATTATTAATACTGCTACTACCACTACTAATAATAATGACATTATTATTATCATTATTATTATTATTATTATTATTGTTGTTGTTGTTGTTGTTGTTATTATTTTATAGGTTTATATTATTATATTTTATGGGTTTATATACATTTTATTGCAAAATAATTATAATTCATTTATATTTAGAATGACATTCTTTGAACCACAGTATATCTTTATCTACATAAACAAATAATTGCATAAATAAGTAAAATAATTATTTGAATTTATGCAGAGACTGTGATGCTCTAGGAACCGGTTTATTCTAAGGAAAACGCAAAATAAATAAATACATTTCATAATAAATAGAAAAAGACCACGTTTTACACCCACATCATTTTATTACAATGGTGCAGTGATGGTTGCATAATTAAAATTTAAGATCTTTTTAGTAGGTACACAAAAGGATGTACATTTTAATCCGTGAATTACATACAGTGCATGGATAAAATTTCAAGACATTTTATTAATGAAAACTACATTAAACTCTTATTACTAACTAAAACATCCTGCAATTGATTGTAACTCTCTTCCTGTGGATCTTTTTTCAGATGACGAAGATGCTGGACCTGTTAGAGGACTTCCTGGAGTTTGAAGGCTATAAATACGAGCGTATTGATGGAGGGATAACTGGAGGACTGCGGCAGGAGGCCATCGATCGCTTCAACGGTGAGCTGAAAGCACTCGATGCTGAGCCGTGCGTACACCAGGGGGAGGCGCTACTCTTGTTACACACATTAACACATTAATATTGATCTGCTGTTTGTGTGTGTGAAGCTCCGGGAGCGCAGCAGTTCTGTTTCCTGCTGTCTACTCGTGCTGGGGGATTGGGAATCAATCTGGCAACCGCTGACACTGTCATCATCTATGACTCCGACTGGAACCCACATAATGACATACAGGTAAAAGCACACACACACACACACACACACACTCACACACACGGATAATTAATTTTATACCTTAATGTGCATAAATTTCTGCATTTATATATATTCACATATATTTGTTCCAAATTGCCCCTGGGTGTGAGTGTGTTTGTGAATGGTTGTGTGTGTGTGTTTTCCTGCGATGGACTGGCAGGTTGTTCAGGGTGTGCCCTGCCTTTTCCCAGAGTCGGCTGAGATAGGCTCCAGCATCCCCTGCAACCCTAATAGGATTAAGCGGTTGGGAAAATGGAAAATGAATAAATGAAATTATTTCATATATTTTATATTATTTTAAATGCTTCCTTTTCCACAGTGAATTCATATCCCAGTCATTAATCAGCCTCATCTTCTTAATTTCCTGCGTCTTCTTTCCGTCGTCTCTCTACTTAGGCGTTTAGCCGAGCTCATCGTATTGGACAGAATAAGAAAGTGATGATCTATCGCTTCGTGACACGGGCGTCAGTGGAGGAGCGGATTACCCAAGTGGCCAAGCGCAAGATGATGCTCACACATCTGGTGGTACGTCCTGGCCTGGGTTCCAAAACAGGATCCATGTCCAAGCAGGAGCTAGATGACATCCTGAAGTTCGGCACCGAGGAACTCTTTAAAGATGACGTGGAGGCCATTGGTATGTTTCAGAGATGGATTATCTCTACATGCTCAGTGATCTGTGCATTGGTATATTATTTGGTAATTTTTCTTCAAATGTATTCGATATATTATTTAATATTTATTGAATTAGACACAAAACCTGCTACTTTTTACATTTGCTGAAATGCTTAATCCTATTTGGACCATGTTCTCTGCCTCCATTGTCAACGCGGCGGCCCGAAGTTGTGGACGCAAGGTCTCTGGTGCCTGTCGTGGCGGCAACCCCCGAACCCGGTGGTGGACACCGGAAGTAAGGGATGCTGTTAGGCTGAAGAAGGAGTCCTAAGGGCCATGTTGGCCTGTGGGACTCCTGAAGCAGTTGACGGGTACCGGCAGGCCAAGCGAGCCGCAGCACGGGCTGTCCAGGATGCAAAAACTCGGGCCTGGGAAGAGTTCGGTGAGGCCATGGAGGAGGACTGTTGGTTGGCCTCGAAGAAATTCTGGCAAACTGTCCGGTGCCTCAGAAGGGGGAAGCAGGACTCTGCCAACACTGCTTACAGTGCAGGTGGGAGGCTGTTGACCTCAACTGGGGATATTGTCGTACGGTGGAAGGAATACTTCGAGGATCTCCTCAATCCCACCAACATGCCTTCCACTGAGGAAGCGGAGGCTGGGGACTCAGAGGTGGACTCTTCCATC
>JAOUQZ010000001.1:14910740-14940628 GCA_028564935.1 Neosilurus hyrtlii
AGAGACAGAGAGACACAGAGACAGAGAGACACAGAGACAGAGAGACACAGAGACAGAGAGACACAGAGACAGAGAGAGACACTCACACTGGTTGTGGGTGGTGTGGTTCTTAGACTTGGCCATTTCTGATCACGCTGTCTGTAAACAGAAAACATGCAGTTGAAAATAATGATTATAATAATATATGATTAATATTATAATAATACATAATGATTAATATAAACTTGATTCAGAAACAGCGCGTGCTGCGTTCAAAGCGTTTTGATTCTAAACAACTAAAAATTTCTATTTTCTCTTTAAGTTGATGATCATTAGCATTTTTTTTACTTCACGTAAAACTGTACAACAGTAGAACTGCAAACATAACACAACACAAACACTGTTCTATCCCCCGATACAGGATTATTCACTATAATCCCCCTGTGCACGTTTCCATCTGTGGGGTTTAAACAGTAAATTAAAGCGCCACTGAACGCAGCTCGCTGTTTCGTCACCGCTAACCGGCTAAACTTCATGTTTTTACATAAAACACAGCAATAAAACCGCTTTAATTTATTTACTGTCATGTCCGGAACACATTTCAGCATCATCACACAGTATAAAAATGGATAAATGTTTGATACAAACAAAAGATTACATTAGATTCTAACTAAAAACTGAAAGAGTGAATTTGATACCTGCTACACGAAGCGCGAGACAACCGGAAGAGGAAGAAGAAGTGAATTGTGGGTAATAAAAGGTCTTCTCTAAAGAAAGAATGTGAAGCGAAACACAAAACTGCAGCGGCTCAAAAGTAAACATTTATAATAATAATAATAATAATAATAATAATAATAATAATAATAATAATAATATAACATTAATAATATTAATAATTATAACAAGAATAACGACCATAATCATAATAGTAACATTAATAATAATAATAATAATAATAATAATAATAATAATTTATTCATTCATGCATGTTTTGACCTTCTAACTGTTACACCACCGTGCCTCGCAGAAGTTTAATGTTCATAAATATATTTTTTGGGATTTCAGGTTCACAGGAATAATAATGTGGTGTAGAGTTTTAATAACCTGATAAACTGTGTTCCTTAGTGATGTGTGTGTGTGTGTGTGTGTGTGTGTGTGTGAGAGAGAGAGAGAGAGGAGTGTGATGATGAAACTGATCCAGCAGGTGGAAGTGTTCCTCTATGTGACCCTCTCAGTGATTTTGGCTTTTATATCTGAATAATTACTGGGTTATCAAAGGCCGGTCGTGTCTCTCACTGTCTGTGGTGGGAGGGATGTAAAAGAATCATCGCTGATTTTCGTCAAGAGTAGCTGCATGGCCAACATCATGTTTCTGCCCTGCGATGGCCTGGCGAGCTGTTCAGGGTGTACTCTGCCCTCACCCAGAGTCGGCTGAGATGGGCGTCAGCCTCCCTGTGACCCTAATTAGGATTAAGTGCTTTAGAAAATGAATGAATGAATGAATTTTGTTTTGCTGTTTTTGATGTGCATAATTTATTCTCGACACTTTTTTTTGTTGTTTTTTGAAGCCACCACGACTGTCAGTATAAATAAATGAATAAACAAACAAATAAATAAACAAACAAATAAATAAATCAACAAAGTCATGAAATTAAAAAATTTCAGAAAATATTTATAGGGAGCTATTTGTACAAATAGTTAACATTTTTTCATCTGTGTAATTTTTTAATATATTTAAAGAAAAAAAATATATTTTTGTGGGCCATTGCCTCATGTTGTTATTTTTCTGAAAACATGTAAATATCACATGTTCATTTTAGAGTAAAACCTAAACAAAAATTTCTCAAGTCCTGAATCACATTCGGATCGTTTACAAAATTTTAATAAATCTTACTTGCCCAAAGCTCATCCTCTGGTAGAAATTTCATGAAACTCATGATATATAATAATAAGACCTGGTTTCTCCCATGACGAAATTTGTAACTCAGATGTTTTTATGCAGCATAATGACTCGTAATGTGGGAACTCCTAATTTAAATAGTGTCTAGCGAACACACCAACACACACCTCATATTCTCTGATATCTTTTCAGTCTCTCAGTCGGAAGGTACTCAGATGGGCAGCTCAGAGGTGATCTATGATGACGTGCCATGTGAGAACGTGTCTCGAGGAGAAGGTCGGTAATAATAAGGAGTGTGTGCGTGTACGTGTGTGTGAGTGCGAGCATGATCTGTATGGCAGCTGTGTGTTCATGCATTACTATATTTGTCACAGAGAATATATGTGTCTGAGTCAGACATTACCTGTGTCCAGTGGGGATGTGCTGATTGTAGTTGCTCATGTGTGTGTGTGTGTGTGTGGCAGGAGACATGATCTATGAGGACGTACAGAGAGAGGGAGTCCCTCAGGGCCCCAACAACGGCTGGAGTTCCAGCGAGTTCGAGAGCTATGACGAGCAGTCAGACTCTGAGAAGGCAGCCTCCCGGAGCAAGGTGTGTGTCTGACATCTTTTTAGGGTATAAATTATACTCCGCTTTTATACAGCATTCTACTCTCTTCAAATGCTCAAGGGCGTCTTGCCTAGCTTCATTCTGACCAGAAGGGGGCACTATGTACCTGCCTTTGCTTTTCCTCCCCTTTTTCAGCATGACCACTCCACTCGCGGCCTGCCAAAGGGCGGGTTTTCGAGTTCACTCCTCATCCACTTTACACTACACACTGTTCCTGAGGTCAGGCTGCCATCTGGAACACTTTGCCCAGATAGAAGGTCCCAGAGGAACCAATCGCTTATCACCGCCCTCAGCTCTGTCTCACCCGGGTGTCGCTACACCCTCACACTCCCACGCTAAATATTACATGCTACACTTTAATTGCTGAGTGATCCAGAACTTTTTCACTTCAAATCAAAAGTTATGCCTTTCCTCTGTCATCAGTGTGTGCTTAGTCAAAGATCCAGGCAAATTAAATATATATGCATTCTTACTGAAGTCTAAAAATTGCTGATGGCGTCTGCGGTGATACGCCGAAGAAGGGGATTATTTCATTTTTTTTTTTTTTATAAAAAATTAAAAATGAACGAAAACGACCAAACCTTCAAATCTACTTCAGGATATCCATGCAAAAACATTAAACAATACAAGAACTTAATACGTTGCTGTTACATTTATATATAATAATAAAACTAAAGAAAAAAGAAAAAAATATATATATAAAAGTAACAAAAATACTATATCACTAGACTAAAGTATCTATGTCTAATTATATTGTATAGGGTGGCACAGTGGTTAGCACATCGGCCTCAAAGCAGGAAGGTCCTGGGTTCAGTTCCCAAGCTTGGGTGTTTCTGTGTGGAATTTGAATGCTTGTGTGTGTATTGGCGCTGCGATGGCCCTGGGTTCCCAACACAAGCATGGGGGAAAACATGCCAACTTCTCATGGGAACACCTTCGCGAAACCTGGGACTCGAACCCAGGACCCTTTTGCTGTGAGCTGGATGTACTTGCTTACCTCTATGCCACCTGTATAGCAGATGTTTTTCCATGTTATGTAGTAGAACAAGCACATTAATACAAACGTGCAACCTGCTGTCAGAGCTACTGACAAAGAAAGCGAGTCAACATCTCCAGAGTAATCGGATTCTAGAGTTAAACAGTCCTGAGGTATAATTGGAGGTAGAGTAGAGTACAAGACGCAGCTTTCTTTCTTTCTTTATTTTAAGTACACTAATAAATTTGAAAGAAATGGAGAGCATGCAGTAAATCTTTGCTGCATGCCTCTCCAGCTTTATGACTAAAGCTTAATCCATGCCTTCTTCTCACCCCACTCACGCTACTCACCAGTTGAGTGTGCTTTTGACATTTTACCTTGAATTCCCTTTGTCTGTCCCTTCTGTTTTACCCCATCCATCCATCCCTGACCTCTGCGCTACTCTGTGGCTGCTGATCTGATGCGATGCTCTGTAGCTCAGCTCTGATGTACATCGTCTTCGGGAATGTTGTGCCAAGACCAAGAGGGAACTAACCTCGAAACTGGGGGGAAAGCATCAGGTAAAAAAAAAACATCATGAGTGTTTTAATTCAAAAATTAATGTAAATTATTAATTTTGTATTATTTTTTCTGAAAAAGGACCCTTTGTTAAATAATTAGAGACTTTTAACCCCCCCCATACCCCATAATTCAGCTGTTATTCAGTCATACCCTTTTATATCCAAAAACAATAGGGATCGTTATGCATTTATGTAAATATGCTGCAAGTATTATGTATATAAATAGTTGCACATTTCCAGGCCAGGACTTTTCTTGTGCATCTTTTGAGGCATGTCTCGTATTTAAGACTCAAGACATGTAAATCAGTAATTCAGGTGTCACTCACTTACACCCCGTTATTCTCTGAAAAATAGAAACAGGAATGAGGAACATTATGTGTCTGTCTTAATTATGTAAAAACACTATAGAATTATTTCCATTTTGCCAAGCCAAGACTTTGATTGTACATCTATTTGGCCATGCCTTGCTATTTAAATTCATATGTAAATCAGTAGTTCAACTATGCCAACCATCTCTGCTCATTTTTTGTAAAAAAAAGGAACAATTTTGCATAAATACTGTATTATATACAGTACTGTCACTGTACATGTCCTCTGTGGAGTCTTCACCAAACTCCCGATGCTCCGTGGGGGATTTCAGGAGGATCCGCAGAATTAAACGACACTGAAGTTCCCCATCAAAACTTTTACTATTACTATTTAATATACTAGTACAGCATATATGACATAGTATAGTAACATACAGTATAATACACTACACTGTTATAGTGTAATAATATAGAAGATAAATATATTTTTATACTTTTTATAAAAAATTAAAGTTGCTTACTTCCAATCCAAGAATTTCTTTGTGCATCTTCTTTTAGAAATTCATATGTAAAGCAATAATTAAACATTGTTTATGATTCTTTATAAAAAAAAGTCAATACTTTTTTGTGCATTATTCTGGGCAAGTCATTGTAAAAAAAAAAAAAAAAGAAATCTTGGTGATTTGTGCCTTGTCATTCCTGTTCTGTCGGGTATTGTACATTGCATTATGTAGTTTATGTGGCTTTATAATTATCCTGTCTTTTCATTCCTTTTAGTGAAGTGATTTTTTTTAAATGCACTCAATAATTTCAAAATTACAGACCTGACTCTGTGGGAACTGACTCACTATCTGATGTGAAAAATTTATACTTTCTACTGTACGGCTTCGATCTCTCGTTTCTGTCTGTCCTTTTATTAAGATCGGTTTATAGTCCGTCATTATATATGTACGGCTCTGCACTGACAAATGTTGTTGTCATCTGCTGTAACATCATTCAGCTATAAACTGGATGGCTAATACACTAAAAGAGACAAACAACTGCTGAAACTTTTATGGTTCTTTCAGGCATTACCACAAATCAAATGTTTATTTTTTTTTAGCTGCAGTGTTTTTTAATGCCTCTATAATCATGGAATGACAGACTCAAGGGCTGCATTTGGTTTCTTTTTTTATATCTTCACTTTTTTCTCAGCTCTGTGTTTGACACAGTAATCTACTAATTACTGATTTCTGCCCACTCAAAGCTTATTAACTCTCATTAAATCTTAATAAATGTCCTAATTTTTCTTTTGGATTTTTTTTTGCCCTTTTAACCACCTTTTCAAACACAAGCACATTTTTATCCAAGGTTCTGTCTATGTCCTGCTATATATATATATATATATATATATAGATAGATAGATAGTAAATAGCTTATTTCCAATCCAACATTTCTGGTGCTTTTATTTTAATGCCTTATTTTCTTCTTCCATCATGGTCAATGATAAACATAATGCCATATTTTCTGTTTCAATTTCTCCTCTGCTACAGATGCATCAGCTCATGAGAGCAGCACGCAGTGGGACTAAAGATGGACTAGAGAAGACTAAGATGGCTGTCATGAGAAAAGTTTCCTTTCTGCAGAAGAAGGAACACTCGGGTAAAGAAACATTGGTTTTATTTAGAGTCTACAAGACCTACAAGATTGTTAATAAAATCTCAAATAACCAACAAACCAACCAGCCAGCCGATCAAGCAAGAAAGCAAGCAAGCAACCAACCAACCAGTTGATCAACCAAGCAACCAACCATTAAATCAATTAAGCAAGCAAGCAATCATCCAGCCAACCAACCAATCAACGCATCAATCAACAAACAAGCCAAACAATCAAACAATCAACCAATTTATTTCAATGAGGAAAGCATGCTTGGGATAAGTGACTTAAATGTTTCATCCCTAATGGGTATACATTTACAAAGGTGTTCGCTCAGCCTTGAAGTTAACTCCCACCCCCCAACAAAAACCTTCTATAACTTAAATGAAATGCACGATTGTGCACCACTGCTTTCTTTTACTGTAGTCCCTCATAAATAATACATTTTTGCATGTTGACAGAAAGGCCTTTGATATTTGAGAATAGAAGAGTTTTTCTGCCATGAGAAGATGGAAGCGTTTTGCAAGTGATGGGTAGAAGGGAAAATTAGCACAATGAGATAATTATAGCTGTAGAAATTTGTGAAGAAGGGAATTTGTGAAGAGACAGTTGGGCAGGCAGCAGCATAGCTGGTTCCTTGTTCAGTCCTGAGCTTGACTTACTTTCTGTGTAGAACCTCTTTTGCTTCTTTTCACATTCTTTTGTTTCCTCATAACTTTCAAACCAGGTATTGCATTGGGTGGATTACCCAGGCTGAATTACCCTTAAGTATACATTTTCATCTTTATATTTCCTACAGCCATGTTTATTCCAGTTCACCTCCAAAATCCATTGGAACGGTCATGGTAGTCGCAGCCACAGTTCTCATGTCTCACTCGGCTATGTGTGACCTTAGTGTTAGCATCAAATCAAGAGAGCAAGATCTTAATACCCCTTTAGGTGATAATCTTCCACAGCAAAGTGACTCAAATAGAATATTAAATAATACTGTGTTGATTCTGCCTGACATCATTACTATTCCAGTCATTAACTGCAATGCTTACCAAAACCTGTTTGAGAATCAAAAGGATTTTTGGAGTCTATGTCTGTGAGAAATCATTTTTTCCCAGGCTCCTTTATAATTCTTTATGAAATGAAAGTGTGTTTGGATGTGGCTTAGAACAGTTTGTTTGCGTCTGCTTCAGATTTGCAGCACTTTTCAAGCTTGTTTTTTCAAACCCTACTCAGTTTATTTCTAGCAAAAAGAAGATAAACAGAACAACTTTGAGGACAGAAATCCAGGTCTAGACCACTAATTAGTGAACCGAAGGCATGAGTGACAAGGAAAATATTGGGACGTAACCTTGAAAGGAACCGAGACTGAATAAAGGGTACCCGGATTATTCTCTGATTTGAGGGAGGATTTTGTTTTAAATAAAAAAAAAAAATTGTATAATAATCAAGGATTGAAATCTAAGTTATATCCAGGACCAGAATTCTGACCAACATAGTGCAGCCGAAACTGTAAGGAATTTTTAAAATGATCTCAATACATATGAAAGCTACATCCCTTTAAAATGGACTTGCACCCACTATATCAGGTCCTTAAATTGGTGGTAAGGCAACATGGTGGGGAAGTGGTAGCATGTCCGCCTCACAGCAGGAAGGACCTGGCTAACACTGGTTTTCTCCGGCTACTCCAGTTTCCTCCCACAGTCAAAACACGCGCATATTAGCCTAACTCGCTATTCCAAATTGCTCCTAGGTGTGAGTGTGAGAGGTTGTGTTTGCTGTTGCTGGGAGGGACTGGTGAGCTGTTCAGGGTGTAGCCCATCACAGTTTGGCAAATGAATGATTAAATGAATTTGGTGGTCTAAAGAAAAGTAACTAATCTCTTTTGCGTTAACTCCTGCCCTCTTTATATGTTACTCCAGATGAGGCTGAAGATGATGGCGGATATCTGGACGTGATGGTTTCCGAGGCCAAGCATCCTCCTGCACAGCTGGGCCCAATGCCAGAGGGACTCAGCAGTCACCAGGTCTGTGTGTTTTTCTGAAGCAATTCGAAGAGATCATTTCAAAGGTGCAAACAGTTTCTGTCTTCACAATCCTATTAGTGCTATTAGACCCTGTCCCAAGACACTTACAGTATTGATTTGGAATTGTCTCAGTCCTAAATATGGTCTTGGACTTGACGGGCAGTTTGATAAAATAATGTTGGCTTTTCTTTTTAAATTCAAAACAGTTTGACTCTTTGGTGCAATGCTTGGCCTTACGAATCTGCGTTTCATTAATCTCTGTCCTGGTTTTGGACTTGAGGGAACCCTTCTTAACTCCAACCCTGAACCCGATACACAAAATACCAACAAGTGTACAAGTGAGGAGTAGTAGAAAGAGGTCACATGGATGAACTATTATGTACAAATCAGAAACAGAATGGAAATTTTAATCAGTTCTTTCAACTTTTATTATTATTTTTTACGAAGAAGTATGTATTCACAGTGCTCCATAAAACCTTTCCATGCCAACCACTAATGCAGTTACATAAAATTGCTATTTTAATTCACGTGCTTTTCCTTTTTTTTTTCAGATTGTTCGGCGTCACATTCTGGGCTCCATTGTTCAAAGTGAACGAAATTACCTGGAGTCTCTGAAAAGAATCCTTCAAGTAAGTGGATCTGGATGGGTGGGACTTTAATCACAGAAATTATCCCAAATTAGGAATATCTGTCTGAATATTGTAGTACTATACTACATGGAAATGGAGCCATCTGATTGGTTCACTCTCTCAGAATAGGTAATAATTATGCACTGAATAAGAGGGGAGGGGTGTCGCAGAATACTCATGATATATTAGCTGAAGTAACAAGCGCTAGGAAATGTTTTAGCATAGTTTTTTAGCATCGATAATAGTAGGCTACAAACAGCATGGACAACTGACTCCATGAAAGTGTATACACTCACTACTTCAAAATGAATATAAAATACAAGGATATACACTTGACCCTCGATTCTACTGACCCCTGTTTAACGGATATTGGAAGCTGTGGACAAAGTCTGGACTAGCTGGATCTGGGAGGGCTCGACTGTCGGCAAGGGCAGACGCAAGCCGCTATTTCGATAGTCGGCCGTTGGTTGGCGCCCGTGCCAGCGCATATACAGTAGTGTCATCAGATGATATGGTTGTATATACATAATTCCGTAATGAAACTGTTGCAATACCCACTTCCGAACCATTATAAGAAGCTATGGACAATCGGCAGAACCTGACCAGTGCTCCCCCCTTTTTGTCTGTTAAATCAAGGCTTGAGTGTACAAGATAAAACAAACTAAAATGAGATGTTTATAGTTTATATACATTTTGATTCACGCATTATTATCTCTGAATAATGTTTTAATCCTGAGACAGCAAACCAGTTGGATCTGTGCAGGATATACTAATGGACATACTCATCCTTGCAACCTCAGGATAATGCATAAATCAATTAAAAATGCAAATATTACTTATAAAAAAGAACAACAACAACCTCATTTTAGTTTGCCTTTCTTATGTTCCCATGTAGTATATACAAAAACAATTATTTGCCTCAGTGGATATAACTCGGGGACTATTCAGTGATATCCGCCTCATCTTCAGTGAATAATTATTATTTATTATAAAGTAAATATTTTGTCTGTTGGATTTGGGTTCATGTTGTTAACTGCATTTGTATTACTGTAAGTGCTAGCATAGGTGAGTTACAGATCAAAGGTTAGAGATCAAAATATACAATGAAAAAAATGTCAAAAAACTGCTAAATTAATTTTTTTATTCTCAGATTTTAAGCAGTAATGCTGGGTAAGCAGGTCTTAGCCTGGTAAAAAAAAATGATATTAACATAATATTTTGGTTTAAATTGAATCTTTCAAAATCAAATTTAAGTGGTAAATAAATAAAAAAATAAAAAATAAAAAACTTGTTATATGGTAACAGTATCAAGTTCCAGGTGGTAAAAGTAACCCTTTTTTGCATAAGGCTGCATGACCCCGCCCCTTCATTAAATAAATTAACTCAAATTAATTATTTATTTCTATTCTATTGCTTACATAAAAAAAGATATTTAAAATTAGATTCTAAAAGTTTTCTAATTTACTTAGTGAATGTACATACCTCTTTGCCTGCTCCTGGAATTTAATACCTAGAATATTTGCAAATGATTTTAAAGTATAAGGTTGAAATGAAGGCTGAGTTTTAATGTGTTTGGTAATCAGATTCATACAGAGTCCTGTATTCCTATAAATTGAAGCCCAATACGTCGTCTCAGACTCAAGTTACATGTATCTATGATCTCAGCAGGTGGAGGCAAAGGCATTTATTATCATTTCCCTTCCCAGGCAAAGGCACCAGTCCAAACTGAATCATGGATCAATGACAAATGGGTCCTGTATGAAATCTAGTCTATCTGGATCCATGCAATTTCCCACCTTTGTAGTGGGATGAAAGCTCTGTTTATAGCCTTTTGTTTTTTGAGTCTCATTGCAGTGTCTCACATTATCGGACTAATGTACTCAACAAGTGCATTTTGAAATAAGGATCTACCTCGACTAGATGGCCAAATAATCAGGAAGGGTGTGGAGTAACCAAAAAAAGCTTAAACAATTGAGTGCTGGAGTTGCCACTGTATGCTTTGTTAGAGAAACAGAGTCCCTTTGGCTCATCCTCAGGCCTAATTTGTCCTTGTCGATAATTCATTAACAGTGGAGAATGTAGGGGAGGAAAGAAAGTGGTCATGAAAAATCTATTGTTTGCACAATCTAACTCTAAAGCACTGCTTTTAATGACTTGACCCCATTGATTATTCATTATGTATAATTTTTTCTTGTGTTCTAAGTGTGAAAAATTCACATTAGGGCTCTAACTAGAAAACAAACAAACAACAACTACAAAAAAAAACAGTCTTATTGATTTTTGTTAGAGTGCTAATAAAGTATTGTAGAGAGCTTTTAAAGAGCATGATTATCATGGATTCTTCGCAGGAAGTGATATTGTATTATAATGCAAATAGTAGTGAAAAGCCATGTGATCACCTAATGTTTTTCCCTTAATATGCGAAAGTGCACTTGTTTTGATGTATATGAACATAGGCGCTTATGAATTGTACATGTGCCTAATTTTATTTTATTTAGAAGTTCACTATATCTGATTTGTACATTTAATATCTGTATACTGTTATTATTGCCTGAACTGATAGATTCACATCCTATTCTTTCACTCTCGCAAGAGAGAAACAACAGCCTTTTCAAACTGGTTAATGCAAACTATCAAACAGATTTTAGCAGATGGTAAGTTGTAAGTAAGTTGTAATGTAAGTAAAAGCCTCCAGATGATGAAAATCTGCATATGTTCATGTATAACAGGAGACTTTGGACGGCCTTCATTTACTGCCTTTCATTTCATTTTAAGAAAGTCATTGCAAGTGTGTATTAGAAAAGAAAAGTGAATAAAACAAAAGTAAACAAATACCAATTAATTTGCTTTGCAGATTTCATTGTTGCCCTTTTTGAATAAATGTTCAGTGATTGTTTGGCCCTTGATGACCTTAGAATTTAGCGATGTGGCCCTCAGTAAAAAAAAAAAAAAGTTTGACACAACTGACATAAAACTTTTAATGAAAGAAAATGAATAGTGCTAAAGAAATTAATTGTGCTTAAGCCTTGATATGAGTTATTTTATGCTGTATTCTATATTCAATTAATTCATAAATGCTTTTTTTGGCACTTTTCCTTCAAGGTAAAAAATGAGCCACTTTGGTAAAATGACTTCTTCCATTGACAGCTTAAAAAAAAAAAAAACAATTGTATAATTTCGCAGGACTACCAGAAGCCATTGTTGGAGGCTGAGCCTCGCATCCTGAGCCCGAGGAAGATCAGGCCTATTTTCTTCCGCGTGCGGGAGATCACTCAGTGCCACTGCATGTTCCAGATTGCTTTGGCATCCCGTGTGGCAGAGTGGGACACTAGTGAGAAGATCGGTGACCTCTTCGTTGCCTCGGTGAGAGACACACAAATTTTTCTTGCCAAAAATTTCAGGGTGGTTAAGTGTAGATTGGGATTCAGCTGAGGAGCAGAACCGCTGTGGCATAAATGCAAACCTCCAAAAGATGAAGTAACAGTCAGCTGACATGAATGACAGGCTGTATTCAAATACTCAGTATGTGCTAACATTAGTTAGTACCTTTAATACGTTCAACGAGTATGCACACAACTCAGACATACATCACAACGTCTTATCTGGTAGCTGTGATGCTGCATTGGGACCCACTGCACCACTGACCCCTTACAGTGTTTAGTATTTTATAATGAACTCAGTTGTCTTGAATATAAACACAGAAAGGCTAAGAAACGGACACTTTATTTCAAATTCCTTGAAAGTTTTTTCACACCACTCATGGAGGCTATAAAAAAGACAAAAAGAATTTAAAGAAAAGCATTTTTTTTAAAATCAGTTTAATTGAATAGAATAATACTGGTAATTGGTAGAATTTAACTTCTGTCAGGGGTCATCAGTTGCTAAAGCAGGGTCTGAGTGAAGTGAATAAAGACTGGCGTGAGTGCTTGAAAAAGTGTTAGAGAGCCAATCAACACGTGAAAGAAAAAAGTCGCAGTTCAAAACCTCTAAAGTTCTGAACATGGACCTTTGTGACTTTCCGTTAAAGACCCTCTGCTGCAGCCAATCACATGCCTTTGTGTAAATGAATACTCACACTTTCATGTGAAATAGTTTTCTTTACGATTAAAAAAAATAAAAGAGGATGGAGAATAGAGAGCAATGAAAGAAAAACGTTAGCGGAGAGTAAAACATTAGCGAGTGGGTTATATCACTGAAACGCTGACCCGTTTCAAATAATGAAGCAATTACAGTGGGCAAAGATGGTGTTCTTTATCACGGGGTGATGAGAGATGCGTTAGCATCGCGACACCGCGGGAAGGCTAATGGCCTAATGAATGAGTGTACAGCGATGACCCTCCATGCAGAGAGCATCTTCAGTGCCTGCTCATTATTCACCAGTTAAAAGAGCCCACTTGGCCTCATTGATGTTCTTGGGATTTACACAGAAGCCTAAAAAGCTAATGAAGATTCTTCCCTCCACAAGCTAGATTTATGAAATAATTTCTTACAGGTACAATACGCATATTTGCACACATTTCCATACACTAGAGCAGGCACAATCTAGTCCTATGTGTTTTTGGTTGTTAATTTTTGCGTCCACGTGTTGCCACTTGTCTGAACCACTGGTTGGTTTCAATCAAAGCTGATTGAAAGGATGTTTTTTTTTTTCTGCTAGCGCTAGGTACAACCAGCTGTATTGGATTGTGAAGGGTGTTTGGATTGCAGAGGTGGCAAACAGATCAGCTCTATAAGTACCTCTGGAAAATTACCATTCATTTCCCTCTTGCTCACCCCTGCAATCACATGAGGCTCAGAGAAAAACGCCAAGTTCCCAGCAGTTTTTTGTTTGCCAAGTCAAAAAGAGTGTGACATTATGGATAAATTGATTAGCAATGTGAATTGTACACCCCAAAGAGGTTTGATTATTATACATTTTCTTCTGTGTGCTTTTCACTCACCAATTTTCATGATGCCGTCTTCCTCAGTTCTCCAAGTCCATGGTGTTGGATGTTTACAGCGATTACGTCAACAACTTCACCAATGCTATGGCCCTTATCAAGAAAGCCTGCTTATCCAAGCCTGCCTTCCTGGAGTTCCTCAAGGTGTGTATAAGTACATATATATATATTTACAATTGATTTTGTTCATCAGGATTTTTTTTAGAGTGTCATGGCAGCATAGTGGTTAGCACGTCTGTCTCATAGCAAGAAGGTCCTTGGTACGAGTCTCGGGCTCAGGCGTTTCTGTGTGGAGTTTGCATGTTCTCCCCATGTCCCTCCGGGTACTCTGGTATTCTTCCACAGTCCAAGGATATACACATTAGACTAATTGGCTGTTCCAAATTGCCCCTAAGCATGAGTGTGAATGGTTGTGTATAGGTTGGCCCTGTGATGGTCTGCTGAGCTGTTCAGGGTGTACCTCGCCTTCACCCAGTGACTCTTGGCGAGCCTCTCTGTGACCCTAGTAGGAGTAAATGGTTTGGCAAATGAGTGCGTGTGTGAGAACATTTTTGTTAATGATCCAACTTGCACTCATCCAGTTTGCGTCCAAATGGTAAATGCTTTAAATAATACAATTACTCATGTAAACAAACTGAACATGGTACAGGAGCAGTAAGCTCGCATCAGTTGTTGGACATTTTTTACTTCTTTCCTGCTGCCATGAAGGCACTGGGCTACCATGGTGTAGCCCAGCCCACCTACCCCATGGTAGCCCAGTGCAGCAGGAAAGAAGCAAAATAAATAAATAAATAAATAAAAAATACTGCAGACCAGCGACAAATGTCCCAAGGAACTGTGGTTGAAAATTTAGATTGGTTGGATATCAGTGCTCTAGAATAATGAACATGACAAAGTCATAGTGGGTCAGATTTGCTTGGAAAAGTCCTACACCTCTAAAAACAAGAGTTATTTAAAATTGATAGTCTTAAATTTAGATACTTTTTGCTCCCGAGTGGCACATCAACAAGGTGCCCGGCTATCAACCTGGAGATTGCGAGTTCCAATCCGGATTGATGCCACAGCCATCCATGACTGGTAGTCCATGGGAGCTAATTGGCCGAGCTCTCACTGGAGGGAGGGATGGCATATGTTTATTTTCATGTCACTCTCAGTGATCACCAGCCAATCACGGGCATCTGTGAGCTCATTCGTACGAGGGGGGGTGGATAGCGATTTCCCTCCGAGTGTGTTAGACCGCCCCCCAAATACGCATGCGCAGCAGTTCGAAAAAACGCGGGTGGCAGCATTGCATGTCACGGAGGGGGCGTGTGCATGTTTACGCCCTCCCTGGTTGGTGGCTGTTGTGTGATAGGGAAGGCAATCCTTGATGGGTGGGAATTGGATACGACTAAATTAGGGAGAAACAAATGGGGGAAAATCCCCCCAAAAGTTTTTCTAATAATAATAATTGATGTATAGATATTTGTTGCCATTTCTATATTTGGAACACAAGTCCAAACTTTCACATTTCCAACGTGAACCTGGAGAGATTTGTATATTAGCATAAATCACCAGTGTATCAAATAACCCTAAATTCATACCAGTTTCCAAAATATTCTAATGCACATGCACATAAAATTGGCCTTCAGTAGGCCATTTGGTTCAATATTTCTGTATACAGATTTTGGAAATAAACCAGAAACCCAGAAAAAAAGCAGAAAGTCAACACTGAAAACATGGTTTAAAAAAACACAAGGCTGAAATGATGGATGCTTTATCCTGTTGTGTGTTAAAGTTTCCTATTTGAAAAGGACTACAGATTTCCAAGGTACATAAATAATCGATTCAATATCGTACTAATAGCCAGTGTTGCCATTCCACAAACGTTCCACGCACCGGCAGCACCAAAGAGCCATTCACTGCGGAACATCATGTTGATTAGCACTGGTGATAAAAACCAGAGCAGAACAAACATTACCATCTGCAACCGAATTAGGGATTGATTTAAACAGGAACGCAGATGGATTCCACCATCATGTCAAAGCATTTTAAACAACAAGTTATCAAAAAATGTCCGAGGAAGAAAAAATCACGCCGGTGAGACGAATTTTAGAAACAAAAATCTTATAAATTAAAAGCAGTCAAATTGAGTACTCTCGTCTTTCTTTTAAAAACACTCAGTAAAATGATATGCAAGATTAATAGAATATAAAGATGATTATATTTGTTGCTCTTCTTTTATTAGGAGGTTTTTAATGTTTATTGTTTTATTGTTTAAATCAAGAAGGGTAAGATTAGTTTTATCATTCCTGCCCTTGGTCTTAGTAAATTTCTGACTCAGTGGTGCTTAGTGTTTCAAAATACTCACTCTTACTCACTCTCATTTGCCGCACTTCATCCTAGAAGGACCATGGGGAGTCTCGAGCCTATCTTAGCCAACTCTATGCAAAGGCGGGATACATCCTGAATATCCATTCGAACAACCATTCAAATTCAAACTCACACCTATGGGCAAATTAATGCAGCCAGTTAGCATAGTATGCATGTCCTTAATGGGGGTGGGGGTGGGGGGGGGGATTGGAGAACATGTAAACTCCAAACAGAAATGCCCTCGCCAAGACCAGGATTCGATCCCAGGACCTGCTTCAAAGTTAATATAATTAAAAAAAAGATTTAAAAGTGAAGGAGTGAAAACTACAAATAAAAAAATAAAATAAACAAACAAGTAAACTACAGGATCAATCATAGACTGCGAGATACCTCTGCCAGACACAAGTTTTTTGACACATATTATAAAGAATAGTTAAAAAAATATTTTTTTTTGGAGTTCAGATTTTTTTTTCAACATCATTCCATGCAGGGGTCACATTTTTTTAATTTTTATAGCACACCCCCTTTTTTTAAATTAAAAACATCCAAATCTGTGTATAACTTTTTTGAGTTGCTCATAAACAAACACAGACAAACTAACTGGGGAAAAAAAAACAACAACTTTAATTTAACAAAAAAAACTTTATAATTAAAGTGAATATAGAGTATATAATTTGTCAGTATCTGCACACTATGAAGTACAGAATGTGTATACATTTTACAGCTTATTAAAAAAAATAATAATAAAAAAAAAAGTTTCAGAAATCAATACACTAAATGGAGTGCCAGTGCACAGACTGCAGTGGGTGCAAGATTGTTTTACATTCCCCAAAGCAAAAATTGCAAAAAGCAAACTTTACCGTTCCCTCTTATCTTGCTGAACAGCCAGAATCACTCTGGTCCTTGTGGAGATGACTTTGCTGGTTTTGTGAAATGGGAATCTCTCTCTTATTTCTCTCTATTTGTTTTGTCTCTAACTTTTGCAAACAATACATAACCCCCCAACACAGACACACACACACACACACACAATAAAATGAAAAAAACTTTCCAAACTGAGTAGATAAAGGAGCAAGATGTGAACATGGTTTGTTGTCAAATGAAAGGCAAATCGTCTGTTACTCATGAACATGCATATTTTCATTATCAGGTGGTTTTTACTTACATTTTCAAAACCTGATTTGCTATCTAATAAAATCATTTGATAGTTTGCATTAGCCGTTTGAAAAGACTGGCATTTCACTCTTGTGGTTGCGTGTAAATGTGAGAATAGGATATGAATCCCCCAGTTCATATAAGACAAGATAATAGAAATAAAAAGAGTATACAGATATTAAACTAAAAAAAAAAAAAAAAAAAAAAAAAAGAATATAAATATTTAGGCATTGCCTAATTATGGAGCTCTGAAAATAAATATTATTGATTTTTTTAACGTATATAATTGATTTATTAAAAATGAATAACATAGCTTACAGTCTATTCAGTGATATTCGAAAACGTAGTTTTCCTCTAGAAGAAAAACCCTGCGAACTGAAAGTGCACATAATGCCGATGGCGGCGGCTCATGTACGATGGTTGCCCGTGTGGGCACGTGAGCACGGATGTGACACCAAAAACAGCTCATGGCTTTACGACATTTGTATGAGTATGTAGCCCTGCTATTAATTAGTGAATCTCTGAATAAAATCCATCACTAATTCACATGCGATTATGTTTCCTTCCATTAAAACAGGTGTGCGCTTCTACATATAAAAGAGAGAATACTATGCCATGTATTCATTCATAGATTAGTTCTGTGTTACCGGTGAAAACATGAGATGACGTGACTTTTTGCTACTTTTTGTACAAAGTAATTATTTTATTTTATTTTATATTTACATGAGAAAAGGTTCATGAAAAAGTGACTTAATAGAAACAGGCATAAACAATGAACACACGCTTTTATTAATTTTGAATAACTTGTATTGTGAATAATTTAATGTGTCTGTAAACTACAGAGTGGAGTCAGTGCAAGTTGCTACCTCTGCCAAAATAATGTTTTACCTGTGGTTTTTGTGTTTGCAGGATAACACAAAAAGTCATGGGTGGACTTTCAGGAAATCTCTATTTGAAGTGGGGCTTTGTACATCCGTTTGAACATACATTTGTAAATCTGTTACATTTTGGTGATGATCCGGATGAAACTCTGGATCCAGGAACCTTTTTAAAGGGTTCTTTAACATTCTGAGATAGGATTTTTGACATGTTGGTTTATAAGGGGGGTTGCTAGGCTTGGCAGGGGTTTCAGCTCTCTGAGTGCTCTTGTTTAGTGTCTCGCCAGGGATATTTAAGAATGCTGAAAATATCAACTGGTCTTAAAATTGTGGCCATATTATTCTATTTGTACACAAAATAAAACTGCTTTAACAAAGTTTTTAAAGTGTGTGCTATTTTTATGAAATGTAAACTTCTTTATAAATATTGTGTGTGTGGGTTTGTAGAAAAAGCAGTCATCCAGTGTTGACCGGATCACTTTATATGGCCTGATGGTGAAACCCATTCAGCGTTTTCCTCAGTTCATCCTTCTCTTACAGGTGAGTTCGTGTAAAATCTAATAACATCTTTTCATTCATCATCGGAAATTTTAGACTGATGTTTATTACAGAACGATTGTCTGAAGGCAGATTAAAAAAATCAGAAGACATGATCTCAGTTTAGGAATTACATTTTCTTATCTCAAATAGCAACAGGTTAATAGTAAGATAGATATGGTAAGAAGGTAATATATTACTTAAAATAGAGCTTGACTTGCCAGCTGATTATGTAGTATATGACACAATTTACTACAGGTATGTCTGTGGAAACCCACAAAAAAAAAAAAAAAAAAAAAAAAAAAAAAGCTGCAAGCTGATTATGAGCAAAACAACAAGCAAAACAATCTACTCAGTGTATTAGCCCTGGTAAATATATATCGTATAAAATACAGGTTGGAGCCAATACTGATTGATTAATTTAGTGCCCATGTGGCAATGTAGCATTACTGAAGGGCAGAAATTAAATTTGTTGAAGCCCCTTTACACCAACTGAAGACAAAATACTGCAGTTGATTCATTATGACATTGTGCTGAAGTTGTGTTTTTTTTGTTGTATATTTTCTCCTTTGTCCCTTTAATTCTTTTAAAGTGCTGATATAAAAAGGTCATGCAATTGAAATGCGAATTGAATTCTCTCTTGTCTCCATGTTTATTTGTTTTCTTGTGGTGTTTTCAATGCAATTTTTCAGTGCAACTTATCATATATAAAGTGCCTGAAGGGGTAAGATACACATGTAACAGCTATATGTATGAATTTTAGAGTAGATTATATGTAGCCAGCTTTATGGCTTTGGACAGTATGTAAGTTTTGTAAATTTGTCTCTGTACACCACTACAATGGACTTGAAATGAAGCAATATGCAAATGAAGTGTAAAATTTCAACCTTGATTTAGGTTATTTAACAAAACAAATATTACATGAAGTGTGAAGGATTTACAGTCCCTTTGTTTTCACAGACTTGAAAATAATTGGACATTTGATTGATAAGTTGTTTCATGGCCAGTTATGAACCGTTTGTTCATTATTTCATGACAAATGAAGGAGTTACAATGTCAAGAATTACAAGTGTTGAATTGTATTTGGCAGCAAATTTATAGGCAAATAATGGAACATTAAACATGGAAGACCACAGAAGACACTTCAGATTCAGTCAAATTCCTTAAAACCGAGAGGCCACTGGTTCACAGTACAAATACACAATGACCAAAGACATAAAAAGCACAAAAGTAATCCAAGAACTTCTCGAGGGAAAAGAAATCGAATGTTCTTAAATGGTTTCAACTGATCATGGTTTTTACTCACTGAAGACAAAACATTAAGCAGACGGACAAACAATCAAGAAAAGGCCCGACGAAACAGCTGAAGAGGGAGAACTCTTTGTTGCAGCAGTTGTTGATGTCCATAGGTTCAAGTGGTGACTGTCTGAAAATGATTAATACATATTTCAAATGGTGCTGCTCAGTTAGTCCAGTTACTTTTGAGCCCATGAAAACGTGTGTGCAAAATGGCTGCAACCAATTATTGTAGTATTAAATCAAAATCACCTGTTGATTGCTTCATTTCCAGTTCATTTTCAGAAATGGTGGTGGGAATACATAGGCAAAATGAGCAAAGATTGTGTCAAAACATCAGGCCACGCCCACAAGAAACAAACTCCAAGCAGGCATGAATGATCTCACTAGCTCGTGTGTATGCAGTGGTAACTAACCACAAGATGGTTACAAAATATCTGGTTTGTTCCAACCCACAGGAACTGGCCATACGAACTATATGAATCAACAGTGAATAAGCAATCTCGCAGTGTCCTCACCAGAGACACGTTTCTCTCTCTCTCTCTCTCTCTCTCTCTCTCTCTCTCTCTCTCTCTCTCTCTCTCTCTGTGTGTGTCTGTATACACACGCACACCACACACACCAAATGTCACCGAGAAAAGTGGATCGACATCAGAAATATCACAGTGACCTACTCTGCAGCGAGGTCTCTGATGACGGTGAAATGTCAGTGTTGCTGCTTTCTCTGTCAGCACTGGACATGCTTTTGGCTTTTTTTCCCTTTCCTGTCCTCACAGGAGATCGGATTCGAGCCTGTGTGTGTTCACAAGCCAAGAAACTTCATTTCATACCTCAGCAGGCATCGATTAGCCATGAATATTTGAAAGATAACTTTGGAAAGCGATTTTTTTTCCTTTAGCGTGAGTGTGTTTAATCACACATTATCCAAAACCAAATACAAAAATCTTTGATTTTGAAAATTTTTGAAATTGGCATAGAAAGCATTCGCTCACTCCCGAGTGTTGCATCGATAAGGTGCGCGACTATCAATCCGGAGATCGCAAGTTCGAATCCGGGTTGATGCCACAGACATCCGTGCCCGGGAGTCCATGGGAGCTAATTGGCCGAGCTCTCACGGTAGGGAGGGATGGCATATGCTTACTTCCCTGTCACTCACAGCGATCACCAGCCAATCATGGGCGTCTGTGAGCTCATTCGTACGAGGGGGCGGATGTCGCTTTCCCTCCGAGTGTGTTAGGCTGCCCCCAAATACTCATGCGCAGCAGTTCGAAAAGAGGCGAGTGGTAGCATCGCATGTCATGAAGGGGGCATGTGCTTGCTAGCGCCCCTCCCTGGTCTTTGGTGGTCGTGTGATAGGGAAGGCAAAAAGTTGATGGGTGGGAATTGGAAACGACTAAATTAGAGAGAAAAATGGGGAAAAATCCAAAAAACAAGAACGCATTCACTCATGTCTTGCATTTGTGTTCAGAAGTACTGGGACACCTGTCCATCACAATTTTTTGCGAGGTATCACAAAACATATTCTAAGAGATCGCAAAGCATATTGCGAGGTAACACAGAGGTATTGCGAGAGAGTGCAAAGGTAGCCTTCCGAAACATTTTTACCGTGACCCCAAAAATGTACAGTGTGTAACATTTTGGAGAATCTGTTACAAAAAATTAATTATATCATGAGTAAATAAATTTTCATTATAAAATGATAAAATACATTTTAATCTATAGCCATTAAAAAAAAGTTTTTGGAACCATAGAATAAGCTGTCATAGCTATATGGGGAGCGTGTCCCCTCTTATGGAAGCTGCCATCTTGCACTGCCATGTTTCTACAGTAGCCCAGAACCATACAGGCTTCTAAGGGAGAAGTCAGGAGTAAAATTTCATTTGGCTGCAGTCTGGAGCCTCATCACTTGATGCCACTAGATAAATAATAAAAGATACCTTTTAGCGCGTAACAGTGAAAGACCGAAATCCCGCTTCGCAGAGAACATCAAGGATATTACAGGACTGACGATGTTTCAGGTTGTGAAGGAAGCACAACATCGGGAAAATTGGAGACCTAGAAGTGCCACGGCAGGACGGACAACCGATCTTCCATTAGCTGATGATGATATTTTAGGGGCTCCAAAATCTCAGTCATTTTTTTCTTTTCTTTTTTTTTAAGGGCCAAAACAATTAAAATCAGTCCAGTAGCTGTAGCAGATATCAAGCTATATTCAGCAAGCGCAAAATAGCTATACACCATAACAGCTACAAGTGTCTGTCAAAAGAGAAATATATTACTTTAAGATAGCTTAATTATTTCCAAAAAAAAACAAAATCAAAGGAAACTGTTCTATTATTTGCAAATAGACTTCATAAATTTTTTTTTGTAAATTTCAGAAAACCGCACCATGCGATAATTGACTACATCCACTTAATGCATTCTGTCTAGAAACTGATTTGCTTCCTTTTCTTTACAGTTATTGAGGTAAACAGATGCAGGTGCATCTCTGTAAAGATCGTTCCATGTTAGCAGACAGCAGCCAAAACAAGCGGTTTATATTGATGCGGTTGTCTGAGCTTGGGGTTAACGGCATACAGCCATTTTGTGGTTGCTAGTTATAGTGTGCTAAGTCAACTCTGGCCCAGTTTCAATTGTATTTTTTTTTCCTAGTAAAAACTAGATGTAACGGAACATCTTAACCTCTCTTGTCCGTGCTCGCCAAACAAATAAAGCTATGAAGGTTTTTCCTTGCTCCTTTAGTATTCAACATTTTTATAAAAACAGTCAATAAAATATATTTATATTCTCTGTCCAATCCAGTTACAGGTAAATGTTCTGTATATTTACAGTTTGGGTATTGGTGTTGTGAACGTTGCTAAACCGCTAAGTCTTTGCTAAGCTGTAATGACATAACATGTATAACATTCATTACATATTGCATGTCTGGCCCTGCTTCACACGAGCCACTCGTGAAGTGTCACTCCTTGTCTGGATGCGTGACAGGATGATGGTGACCCTCTTACAAGACTTTTAACTTTATGATGATCAGGTGTTCTCATATTTTTGGTTTCATTGTGTACCATAAATGAAACAACAAAAGCAATCACACACGAAGACATTCTAAACTCTTATATTCACTAGGATCGGACAGAGAGTATAGATTTTTTTTGACTCTCATTAACACACACACCGAGAGCCTTTGTGATGATCGCAGCTCCAGTGGCGCAGCTTTTTTGATAATGAGTCCCACTGCGTGCGCAATATGCTGCTCTCCTCACACCAGGCACCCGGGCTGCTCCCATAGGGTTTCCATCCATATGTTCTGCAAATGTTACACAAATTACCAAAAAGCCACACAAACGAGGTTACAAATCAGTGCAGGTTCCATCAACTGCTACTGTCTGGATATCTGGGGGAAAAGATGTCTCACAGTAAGCCTTTCATAACTCATGAATGACTGGATGCTTGCTTATTAACCTCTCACACCTCTTTCCTCAACCGCTTCATCCTAACAGGGTCAAGTGGAGGTTGAAGCCTATTTCAGCCAACATGGGGCGAAGGCAGGGTACACCCTTATATTTACCCTTATCCAGAGAGACTTAGATTTATCTATATACAAGTAAGCAATTGAGGGTCAAGGGCCTTGCGCACGTAGTGCTCACACATACCTACGGGCAATTTGAAACTAACAATTTGCCTAAAGTGCGTAGCTTTGTACTGTGGGAGGAAACTGGAGTACTCAGAGGAAACCCACACAAGCATAGGGAGAAGGTGCAGACCGCACACAAACACCCGAGCACACGACTCGAACCCACCGTGCCACCATGCCATCCCTTGCTTATTAACCCTAAAATTAAATAGATGAGAAAGAAGTAATGACATTTATTTCACTTTTTAAAATAATTTTTTTAGATTTTCACCTGAGATCCCAGACATGGTGTTATGTTGGAATGTCAAGGACAAAGGTGACAAGGTCGCAAGGTTTTGGAGATTCAGCGTTTATCACTCTGAACAGAGTGCAGATAGAATCCCAATAATCTTAAAAATTCTTTAAATGAGGGTTTTGTTCCACCCTAATTTGGCCACGTTCATTTACTATAGAACATATTGTAAGCTTGGCACATGGGTAATTAAAGCCAATACTCGTATTGAGCCTAACTGCTACATTATCAATACTGTGTCAGACTGCCATCCTAGACGACCAATTAAAGTTAAGCTGATGCATAGCAGTGAATACACAGTGGCCACATCCTGTAGAAGAATGCCCACAAACAAACTTGTTTTGTTTCTGGTTCGGGACATATACTGGATATATAATTGTAAAAGGATAAAATGTACAATATTTCATTATTTAAAAAAAATATGGTTGCACTGGACCCTACGATGGACTGATACTTAGTTCAAGGTTACCCTGCCTTTGTCCAGAGCTGGTTGAGATAGGCTCCAGCCTCCTTGAGAGCCTAGTAGAAATAAGTGGCTGAAAAAAATCTATGAATTAATGGTTGCTTTGGATTTTTCTCACTGTCTGTGGTGTCTTCAAATAAAGTAGGCTGCATTGCCATCAGCTTGTTTCTGCCCTGCGATGGCCTGGTGAGCTGTCTAGGGTGTATTCTGCCCTCGTGTGTTAAGTGTTAAGTGAAAATTAATGGTTGCTTTGGGGCGGCATGGTGGCTTAGTGGTTAGCACATCCATCTCAAAGCAAGAAGGTCCTGGGTTTGAGTCCCAGGTTTGGTGAGGGTGTTTTTGTGTAGAGTTTGCATGTCGCCTGTGCTTACATGGTTGCCTCCAGGTACACCAGCTTCCCCCTCCACAGTCCTAAGACATGCACACAGAGTCAGCTGAGATAGGCTCCAGCCTTCCCACAGTTCTAGTAGGATTAAACGGCTCAAATAATGAATAAATGAATGAATGAATGTTGTAGAAAAATAATCAAGTCCATGGTGGTAACAAACTTGCTGTTGATGTTTTTTTCTGTAACATCATGCCCCAAAAGTGTTAATAGATAACCAAGCACTTTATTAAATATTATAGTACATGATATTACTATGGATCTCTTGATGGCTTATTGTTTTTTTTACAGTATTAGGGAATTATTAAGACATCATCATTAAAGAAATTTAATGTTTAATGTTTTCATTCTTTCTCTCTCTCTCTCTCTTTCTCTCTCTCTCTCTCTCTCTCTCTCACACACACACACACACACACACACACACACACACACACACACACACAGGACATGCTGAAAAACACTCCTAAAGGACACGTGGACCGTTTGCCCCTGCAGTTGGCTCTGACTGAGTTGGAGACTCTGGCTGAGAAGCTGAACGAACAAAAGCGAGTGGCAGATCAGATCACAGAGACCCAACAGCTCGCCCGCAGCGTCAGTGACCGCTTACTTAGCAAGGTCTCTCTCTCTCTTTCTCTCTCTCACACACACACATGCACACACACTCCAGACACAAGGTCACCAAACAATTACTGTACCTATTTGCTAGCTTGCCTGTAAATACTGTGAATATTTATTTATTTATTATTTTTTATATTTATGTTTCATTGCTTTTTTTATTTACTTTCCAGGGCCATAAACAGTTATTTTAATTTGTAGTATCCTATGCTTAGTGTTTCTTTACAATGTGACTTAACAATGTGATGTCCTCAAACGAAATTAAATTGACAGACTTTCATACTTGACTTATAGTATAATAGAGTATCTCAAGAAGTAGCATTAGAGTATCGCCGTAATTTACGCTAGCTGAGAGTTGACAACATAGAATCATCCAATGTCAAGCTTACCAGCTCTTTTGGAGTGCTTTTATATGTACAAGTGGTAATACCATGAATCAGGGTTACCAGGTTTAGCTGAATTTTTTATCTAAAAAGCCCCACAGCGTATTCATTAAAAAGAGTAGACAGATTATTTTTCTTTATCTATATATATATATATATATATACACTGTGTGTGTGTATGTATATATATATATATATATATATATATATATATATAGACATTTTTATAATTTATATTTTTAATTTCATTTTATTATTTTTTTTCTTTTTGTTTGGGGAAACAAAATCACAGTTGCTAATTTAACAGGTTTTGGTTACAGCATGTCTTGTGGGAGTTTCCAGTCTTAGAACCTCTAAGTGGGCTGAAGAGTCAAGTAAAGCTGAACTAGATGAGATGGCTCCAGGATGTAGACATCCTTGTTTGTAGAGTTATATGAGTGACATGATTAATATTACAACAGTGCATTTGCATTTTGGATGTGCAGACAATATTAACTCCAAAATGCCCTCTTACAATATGCTTGATTAAAATTAATATGAGTATTTCCTCTCAAACAAGAGGTCAATGGCCAATATAGTGTTATGACAATAACCCTGGCAACCCAGCCATTAATTTTTCTATCAGTTGCTTCTCCAGTTTTGGAAATGCACATCAAGCTGCTTGGTTCACAGCCCAAATAAGCCTCTATTACAGTTCAGTTCCCATTTTGACCACTAGGTGCAATAATCACATGCTTGTATTAACAACAATATTCCTGGTTTAGATCAAAAGACTCACTGGGGTTTTTTTTAAGTGTATGGTCCGAAGTGTAAGGAACCAGTTCATTAAAGGTGTGTCCAAATCCACTTTTCTGGTGTAACTTCAGAAAAAAATGGTAGCATTGTGGTTCCAGGTGAATGGTACAAAAGGGCTTCACCTGGTATTGATATGAACAATGAGTGTGGTTTGAATGCAACATGGCATACACCAAGCAAAGTGTCATTTCCTATTTCCTTTAAGAGTCAAATGTGTATTTGCACCTTTGCAGATTATGATAATGGCGGCTTTGGTGAAATGCTGCACCATTGGCTTCAGACCATGTTTCTGTTGGTGAACTGTGCAGTCACTTTAAGTTGCTTAAGGACAGCAGTGCACCAACAATTTGCCTGATCACACTTTATATTAAGACCAACACATTCCTGAGTGCTCAGATGAGTACAAGTTTATAGTACTTGCTGTATAAACAGTGGGCTCATGGGAAAATGACAATTACATTGGTCTCAAACCAGCAAAGACAGCTCTGCTGCTTTGATGCTGCTTTGCTCCAGGTGTTAGATAGTGGCCATCATATCATATCATTTGATATTTATTTATTTTTTTCTTTTTGGTGTAAATTTTTAAAATTTACTTTATTACGGTTGCATGGAAGCAGAAGCCTATCAGAGCTGACCCTGTTCTAATGCTGGGGTATCCTGAACAGCTTACAAGACCATCGTGTTATGAACACACCGACAACCGTTCACATTTACATTAACACCTAGGGGCAGTCGAAAACATCTAGTTAGAATAAAGTGCATGTTTTTTTTTACTGTGGGAAGAAATCGGAGTACCCGGAGGAAAACCAAGTGAACATTGGGAGAACTCCACACAGAAACACTAAGCACTACGTTACCCATTTTAGGTCTAGAACTACAATTCAATCTAAATAAATTTAGAAATAATCCATCCATCTATGATCGTCCACTTATCTGTCGCTGGGGCAAAAGGTCTAGAAGGGAAACCCAGGCATCCCTCTCCCCTAGCTACTCCCGTGGGATCCCAAGGCGTTCCCAGGTCAGATATTAGACCTAATCCCTCCAGCTAGTTCGGGGTCTGCCCCAAGGCCTTTGCCCAGTTGCACATGCCCAGAAAACCTCTAAGGATGGACCAGGAAGCATTCTACTCAGATGACCGAACCACCTCAACTGACTCATTTCGATGCCAAGGAGCAGCAGCTTTACCTTGAGTGGTTGACAGCTCCGTCTAAGCTATTTAAAAATAATGCTAAAATAAAATTTGATAGAAGCAAAACAAGGTAAACTAATAAAAAAAGTTTTGCATCAACTTATTGACAATCTTAGTTAAAAAGTTTTGAAGGCGTCTTTCTTTCTGACTTTCACGAATTCCTGTGAAAATCAAGTAAGCACATCACTCTTGTTCGTTCAAATTTGCATGCGATCAGGATGAATAATCACCTAATTATCTGAAATGTTAGAAAAACTACCCTGCAGTCATTAGGAAGTTTAATAATACTAATCGTTCAACTCTCTCAGAATGTCTCATGGGCTCAATGATCATCCGATACGATAATTTGCTCAATTCATTTGTATTCACATGGCAGATTTACATCCTTCCACCTACAAAAATCTTAATATCCCGTTCATCATTGGTGTGTCTAGAAATCAAGCACTGGGTGTGGAATACCACAAACAGCTCACATTTTTCCTAATGTACAGCAGTCATCAACAGCCACTGATGGGTCATTATTGGTCAGGAACACACCCCAAACTTAGCGGCAAGGGTTTTCTTCCACATTTCAATGGGCTCATGGAACAACCCAGCTGCTGCAGATTTGACATTACTGGAAAAGAGAAATTAAGGAGTAAATGAAACATTTAATTGGCACACAGGACTTCCTCCCATTGTTGCGCTCTCTCTCTCGCTCTCGCTCTCTCTCTCTCGACCCCCCCTCCCTCCTTCCCTCTCTCTCTCTCTCTCTCTCTCTCTCTCTCTCTCTCTCTCCCTCTCTGTCGCTCACTCGCACCCACACACTTGCGTGTCTGCAGACGCGTCCGTGTGAGAAATTTCCCCAGCGCTGTAGGGCTCTCGGCATGCTTTCAACAAGCGTGTGTGTGTGTGTGTGTGTGTGTGGGGTTGAGAGCGAGTGATGAATAATGGAACAGATGTGGAGCGCAGGTCTCGCTCTGTTTCAGCCGAGCTGCCTTCTGCTCGCGCTCACGTTCTCGCCCGCTCTCATTTCTTTCTCTCTCTCTCCCTCTCTCGCTATTTCTCACTCGTTTTCTCGGTTATTGTTTCATCGTGCTGCATCATCCATATCCGCAATCCCACGACGGCTACACTTACACACACAAGCACACTCACACACATTTATTATTTGGGTTCTCCCTTCCCTTAACCAGGCTCAGTCTAACGAGACCTGAGCATTGATCCCTGAACTCACTCACTCTCTCTCTTTTCCACAGCCGCTCCAGTGCTGTCCGCAGAAAAGCTCCGCCCCTCTCCCAACGACGCCCTGTTGCCTCGGCCACGGCATCACGGTGACCCTGAAAAACCCAAAGGCAAGCGGCAGTGCAAGACCAAACACCTGGGGCAACGGGAGCTCAAAGTGCTCGCACAGGTGACCAACGAGGAGCTTAGCCCGGCCCACCTGCTCAGGGTGAGTGCTTTCTTTTTTGCTTTTTTTGTAATTTTAGTTTTTGTTTCCACGCTTCATCAAAGCTAGGTGTTAAAGGAGCTGGTTCAACCTTCCCAGAAGCCTCTGCAACAGTAGCAGGTCATAACCTTTGTGTATGTCAACGTTCTGTGGTCAACATTAGAATGTGGTGACATCCGAGACCTTCATCTTCCATCATGTCAGTGAGGTCAAAACTATTTTTAATTCTTTCTACTGTTCCGTGTTCATACCCAGTTATTCCATGGCTGGATCTGAATCCACGTTATCTGTCCCCTGCCATGGAAGAGGCCGTATTTTGTTTTGTTTGGGCCGTATTTTGTTTTGTTTGGGCCTTATTTCGTTTTGTTTGGGCCGTACTTTTTGTTTGGGCCGTATTTCGTTTTGTTTGGGCCGTATTTCGTTTTGTTTGGGCCGTATTTCGTTTTGTTTGGGCTGTACTTTGTTTTGTTTGGGCCGTACTTTGTTTTGTTTGGGCCGTATTTTGTTTGGTTTGGGCCGTATTTTGTTTTGTTTGGGCCGTACTTTGTTTTGTTTGGGCCGTACTTTGTTTTGTTTGGGCCGTACTTTGTTTTGTTTGGGCCGTATTTTGTTTGGTTTGGGCCGTATTTTGTTTGGTTTGGGCCGTACTTTGTTTTGTTTGGGCCGTACTTTGTTTTGTTTGGGCCGTACTTTGTTTTGTTTGGGCCGTATTTTGTTTTGTTTGGGCCGTATTTCGTTTTGTTTGGGCCGTATTTCGTTTTGTTTGGGCCGTATTTCGTTTTGTTTGGGCCGTATTTTGTTTGGTTTGGGCCGTATTTTGTTTGGTTTGGGCCGTACTTTGTTTGGTTTGGGCCGTGCTTTGTTTTGTTTGGGCCGTACTTTGTTTTGTTTGGGCCGTACTTTGTTTTGTTTGGGCCGTATTTTGTTTTGTTTG